>CAMZJU010000065.1:0-150298 GCA_947311025.1 Lypha dubia
TACACTAAAAAACCTACGAGCCGTTCCCAAGTAATCCCATCTTCTCCAAATTAGCAAAAAAAAGCGTTGCTGATTTTTCCTGGAAAATATATTAAAAATTTTATGAGCCGTTCCCGAGTAATCACACCTTCTCCAAATTGGCAAAAAAAAGCGTTGCTGATTTTTCCTGGAAAAAGCACTAAAAATCTTACGAGCCGTTCCCGAGTAATCACACCTTCTCCAAATTGGCCAAAAAAAAGCGTTGCTGATTTTTCCTGGAAATTACACTAAAAATCCCACGAGCCGTTCCCGAGTAATCACACCTTCTCCAAATTGGCCAAAAAAAAGCGTTGTTGATTTTTCCTGGAAAATACACTAAAAATCCTACGAGCCGTTCCGAGTAATCACACCTTCTCCAAATTGGCCAAAAAAAAAAAGCGTTGCTGATTTTTCCTGGAAAATATACTAAAAATCTTAGGAGCCGTTCCCGAGTAATCCCATCTTCTCCAAATTAGCAAAAAAAAAGCGTTGCTGATTTTTCCTGGAAAATATATTAAAAATTTTATGAGCCGTTCCCGAGTAATCACACCTTCTCCAAATTGGCAAAAAAAAGCGTTGCTGATTTTTCCTGGAAAAAACATCAAAAATCTTACGAACCGTTCCCGAATAATCACACCTTCTCCAAATTGGCCAAAAAAAGCGTTGCTGATTTTTCCTGGAAAATACACTAAAAATCCTACGAGCCGTTCCCGAGTAATCACACCTTCTCCAAATTGCCAAAAAAAGCGTTGCTGATTTTTCCTGGAAAATACACTAAAAATCCTACGAGCCGTTCCCGAGTAATCACACCTTCTCCAAATTGGCCAAAAAAAAGCGTTGTTGATTTTTCCTGGAAAATACACTAAAAATCCTACGAGCCGTTCCCGAGTAATCACACCTTCTCCAAATTGCCAAAAAAAAGCGTTGCTGATTTTTCCTGGAAAATACACTTAAAATCCTACGAGCCGTTCCCGAGTAATCCCATCTTCTCCAAATTGGCCAAAAAAAAAACCTTGCTGATTTTTCCTGGAAAATACACTAAAAAACCTACGAGCCGTTCCCGAGTAATCCCATCTTCTCCAAATTAGCAAAAAAAAAGCGTTGCTGATTTTTCCTGGAAAATACACTAAAAATCCTACGAGCCGTTCCCGAGTAATCACACCTTCTCCAAATTGGCAAAAAAAAAGCGTTGTTGATTTTTCCTGGAAAAAACACTAAAAATCTTACGAGCCGTTCCCGAGTAATCACACCTTCTCCAAATTGGCCAAAAAAAAAGCGTTGCTGATTTTTCCTGGAAATTACACTAAAAAACCTACGAGCCGTTCCCGAGTAATCACACCTTCTCCAAATTGCCAAAAAAAAAAAGCGTTGCTGATTTTTCCTGGAAATTACACTAAAAATCCTACGAGCCGTTCCCGAGTAATCCCATCTTCTCCAAATTAGCAAAAAAAAAGCGTTGCTGATTTTTCCTGGAAAATACACTAAAAATCCTACGAGCCGTTCCCGAGTAATCTTATCTTCTCCAAATTGGCCAAAAAAAAGCGTTGCTGATTTTTCCTGGAAAATACACTAAAAATCTTACGAGCCGTTCCCGAGTAGTCCCCTTCTCCAAATTGGCAAAAAAAAAAGCGTTGCTGATTTTTCCTGGAAAAAACATCAAAAATCTTACGAGCCGTTCCCGAGTAATCACACCTTCTCCAAATTGGCCAAAAAAAAGCGTTGCTGATTTTTCCTGGAAAAAACACTAAAAATCCTACGAGCCGTTCCCGAGTAATCACACCTTCTCCAAATTGGCAAAAAAAAGCGTTGCTGATTTTTCCTGGAAAATACACTAAAAATCTTACGAGCCGTTCCCGAGTAATCACACATTCTCCAAATTAGCCAAAAAAAAAGCGTTGCACATTTTTCCTGGAAAATACACTAAAAATCTTACGAGCCGTTCCCGAGTAATCACACCTTCTCCAAATTGGCCAAAAAAAGCGTTGCTGATTTTTCCTGGAAAATACACTAAAAAACCTACGAGCCGTTCCCGAGTAATCCCATCTTCTCCAAATTAGCAAAAAAAAAGCGTTGCTGATTTTTCCTGGAAAATACACTAAAAAACCTACGAGCCGTTCCCAAGTAATCCCATCTTCTCCAAATTAGCAAAAAAAAAAAGCGTTGCTGATTTTTCCTGGAAAATACACTAAAAATCCTACGAGCCGTTCCCGAGTAATCACAACTTCTCCAAATTGGCAAAAAAAAGCGTTGCTGATTTTTCCTGGAAAAAACACTTAAAATCCTACGAGCCGTTCCCGAGTAATCACACCTTCTCCAAATTGGCCAAAAAAAAGCGTTGCTGATTTTTCCTGGAAATTACACTAAAAATCCTACGAGCCGTTCCCGAGTAAACCCATCTTCTCCAAATTGGCCAAAAAAAGCGTTGCTAATTTTTCCTGGAAAATACACTAAAAATCCTACGAGCCGTTCCCGAGTAATCACACCTTCTCCAAATTGGCCAAAAAGAAAGCGTTGCTGATTTTTCCTGGAATATACACTAAAAAACCTACGAGCCGTTCCCGAGTAATCCCATCTTCTCCAAATTAGCAAAAAAAAGCGTTGCTGATTTTTCCTGGAAAATACACTAAAAATCCTACGAGCCGTTCCCGAGTAATCACACCTTCTCCAAATTGGCCAAAAAAAAGCGTTGTTGATTTTTTCTGGAAAATACACTAAAAATCTTACGAGCCGTTCCCGAGTAATCCCATCTTCTCCAAATTGGCCAAAAAAAAGCGTTGCTGATTTTTCCTGGAAAATACACTAAAAATCCTACGAGCCGTTCCCGAGTAATCCCATCTTCTCCAAATTGGCCAAAAAAAAACCTTGCTGATTTTTCCTGGAAAATACACTAAAAAACCTACGAGCCGTTCCCGAGTAATCACACCTTCTCCAAATTGGCCAAAAAAAAGCGTTGTTGATTTTTCCTGGAAAATACACTAAAAATTCTACGAGCCGTTCCCGAGTAATCACACCTTCTCCAAATTGGCCAAAAAAAAGCGTTGCTGATTTTTCCTGGAAAATACACTAAAAATCTTACGAGCCGTTCCCGAGTAATCACACCTTCTCCAAATTGGCAAAAAAAAAGCGTTGTTGATTTTTCCTGGAAAAAACACTAAAAATCTTACGAGCCGTTCCCGAGTAATCACACCTTCTCCAAATTGGCCAAAAAAAAAGCGTTGCTGATTTTTCCTGGAAATTACACTAAAAAAGCTACGAGCCGTTCCCGAGTAATCACACCTTCTCCAAATTGCCAAAAAAAAGCGTTGCTGATTTTTCCTGGAAATTACACTAAAAATCCTACGAGCCGTTCCCGAGTAATCCCATCTTCTCCAAATTGGCAAAAAAAAGCGTTGCTGATTTTTCCTGGAAAATACACTAAAAATCCTACGAGCCGTTCCCGAGTAATCCCAACTTCTCCAAATTGGCCAAAAAAAAGCGTTGCTGATTTTTCCTGGAAAAAACACTAAAAATCTTACGAGCCGTTCCCGAGTAATCACACCTTCTCCAAATTGGCAAAAAAAAGCGTTGTTGATTTTTCCTGGAAAAAACACTAAAAATCTTACGAGCCGTTCCCGAGTAATCACACCTTCTCCAAATTGGCCAAAAAAAAAGCGTTGCTGATTTTTCCTGGAAATTACACTAAAAAACCTACGAGCCGTTCCCGAGTAATCCCATCTTCTCCAAATTGCCAAAAAAAAAGCGTTGCTGATTTTTCCTGGAAATTACACTAAAAATCCTACGAGCCGTTCCCGAGTAATCCCATCTTCTCCAAATTGGCAAAAAAAAGCGTTGTTGATTTTTCCTGGAAAATACACTAAAAATCCTACGAGCCGTTTCCGAGTAATCACACCTTCTCCAAATTGGCCAAAAAAAAGCGTTGCTGATTTTTCCTGGAAAATACACTAAAAATCCTACGAGCCGTTCCCGAGTAATTACACCTTCTCCAAATTGGCAAAAAAAAGCGTTGCTGATTTTTCCTGGAAAATACACTAAAAATCCTACGAGCCGTTCCCGAGTAATCCCAACTTCTCCAAATTGGCCAAAAAAAAGCGTTGCTGATTTTTCCTGGAAAATACACTAAAAATCCTACGAGCCGTTCCCGAGTAATCACACCTTCTCCAAATTGGCCAAAAAAAGCGTTGCTGATTTTTCCTGGAAAATACACTAAAAATCCTACGAGCCGTTCCCGAGTAATCACACCTTCTCCAAATTGGCCAAAAAAAGCGTTGCTGATTTTTCCTGGAAAATACACTAAAAAACCTACGAGCCGTTCCCGAGTAATCCCAACTTCTCCAAATTGGCCAAAAAAAAGCGTTGCTGATTTTTCCTGGAAAATACACTAAAAATCCTACGAGCCGTTCCCGAGTAATCCCAACTTCTCCAAATAGGCAAAAAAAAGCGTTGCTAATTTTTCCTGGAAAATACACTAAAAATCTTACGAGCCGTTCCCGAGTAATCACACCTTCTCCAAATTGGCCAAAAAAAGCGTTGCTGATTTTTCCTGGAAAATACACTAAAAATCCTACGAGCCGTTCCCGAGTAATCCCATCTTCTCCAAATTGGCCAAAAAAAAACCTTGCTGATTTTTCCTGGAAAATACACTAAAAAATCTACGAGCCGTTCCCGAGTAAACCCATCTTCTCCAAATTGGCCAAAAAAAGCGTTGCTAATTTTTCCTGGAAAATACACTAAAAATCCTACGAGCCGTTCCCGAGTAATCACACCTTCTCCAAATTGGCCAAAAAAAGCGTTGCTGATTTTTCCTGGAAAATACACTAAAAATTCTACGAGCCGTTCCCGAGTATTCACACCTTCTCCAAATTGGCCAAAAAAAAGCATTGCTGATTTTTCCTGGAAAATACACTAAAAAACCTACGAGCCGTTCCCGAGTAATCCCATCTTCTCCAAATTGGCCAAAAAAAAGCGTTGCTGATTTTTCCTTGAAAATACACTAAAAAACCTACGAGCCGTTCCCAAGTAATCCCATCTTCTCCAAATTAGCAAAAAAAAGCGTTGCTGATTTTTCCTGGAAAATATATTAAAAATTTTATGAGCCGTTCCCGAGTAATCACACCTTCTCCAAATTGGCAAAAAAAAGCGTTGCTGATTTTTCCTGGAAAAAGCACTAAAAATCTTACGAGCCGTTCCCGAGTAATCACACCTTCTCCAAATTGGCCAAAAAAAAGCGTTGCTGATTTTTCTGGAAATTACACTAAAAATCCCACGAGCCGTTCCCGAGTAATCACACCTTCTCCAAATTGGCCAAAAAAAAGCGTTGTTGATTTTTCCTGGAAAATACACTAAAAATCCTACGAGCCGTTCCCGAGTAATCACACCTTCTCCAAATTGGCCAAAAAAAAAAAGCGTTGCTGATTTTTCCTGGAAAATATACTAAAAATCTTAGGAGCCGTTCCCGAGTAATCCCATCTTCTCCAAATTAGCAAAAAAAAGCGTTGCTGATTTTTCCTGGAAAATATATTAAAAATTTTATGAGCCGTTCCCGAGTAATCACACCTTCTCCAAATTGGCAAAAAAAAGCGTTGCTGATTTTTCCTGGAAAAAACATCAAAAATCTTACGAACCGTTCCCGAATAATCACACCTTCTCCAAATTGGCCAAAAAAAGCGTTGCTGATTTTTGCTGGAAAATACACTAAAATCCTACGAGCCGTTCCCGAGTAATCACACCTTCTCCAAATTGCCAAAAAAAGCGTTGCTGATTTTTCCTGGAAAATACACTAAAAATCCTACGAGCCGTTCCCGAGTAATCACACCTTCTCCAAATTGGCCAAAAAAAAGCGTTGTTGATTTTTCCTGGAAAATACACTAAAAATCCTACGAGCCGTTCCCGAGTAATCACACCTTCTCCAAATTGGCCAAAAAAAAGCGTTGCTGATTTTTCCTGGAAAATACACTTAAAATCCTACGAGCCGTTCCCGAGTAATCCCATCTTCTCCAAATTGGCCAAAAAAAAACCTTGCTGATTTTTCCTGGAAAATACACTAAAAAACCTACGAGCCGTTCCCGAGTAATCCCATCTTCTCCAAATTAGCAAAAAAAAAAGCGTTGCTGATTTTTCCTGGAAAATACACTAAAAATCCTACGAGCCGTTCCCGAGTAATCACACCTTCTCCAAATTGGCAAAAAAAAAGCGTTGTTGATTTTTCCTGGAAAAAACACTAAAAATCTTACGAGCCGTTCCCGAGTAATCACACCTTCTCCAAATTGGCCAAAAAAAAAGCGTTGCTGATTTTTCCTGGAAATTACACTAAAAAACCTACGAGCCGTTCCCGAGTAATCACACCTTCTCCAAATTGCCAAAAAAAAAAAGCGTTGCTGATTTTTCCTGGAAATTACACTAAAAATCCTACGAGCCGTTCCCGAGTAATCCCATCTTCTCCAAATTAGCAAAAAAAAAGCGTTGCTGATTTTTCCTGGAAAATACACTAAAAATCCTACGAGCCGTTCCCGAGTAATCTTATCTTCTCCAAATTGGCCAAAAAAAAGCGTTGCTGATTTTTCCTGGAAAATACACTAAAAATCTTACGAGCCGTTCCCGAGTAGTCCCCTTCTCCAAATTGGCAAAAAAAAAGCGTTGCTGATTTTTCCTGGAAAAAACATCAAAAATCTTACGAGCCGTTCCCGAGTAATCACACCTTCTCCAAATTGGCCAAAAAAAAGCGTTGCTGATTTTTCCTGGAAAAAACACTAAAAATCCTACGAGCCGTTCCCGAGTAATCACACCTTCTCCAAATTGGCAAAAAAAAGCGTTGCTGATTTTTCCTGGAAAATACACTAAAAATCTTACGAGCCGTTCCCGAGTAATCACACATTCTCCAAATTAGCCAAAAAAAAAAGCGTTGCACATTTTTCCTGGAAAATACACTAAAAATCTTACGAGCCGTTCCCGAGTAATCACACCTTCTCCAAATTGGCCAAAAAAAGCGTTGCTGATTTTTCCTGGAAAATACACTAAAAAACCTACGAGCCGTTCCCGAGTAATCCCATCTTCTCCAAATTAGCAAAAAAAAAGCGTTGCTGATTTTTCCTGGAAAATACACTAAAAAACCTACGAGCCGTTCCCAAGTAATCCCATCTTCTCCAAATTAGCAAAAAAAAAAAGCGTTGCTGATTTTTCCTGGAAAATACACTAAAAATCCTACGAGCCGTTCCCGAGTAATCACAACTTCTCCAAATTGGCAAAAAAAAGCGTTGCTGATTTTTCCTGGAAAAAACACTTAAAATCCTACGAGCCGTTCCCGAGTAATCACACCTTCTCCAAATTGGCCAAAAAAAAGCGTTGCTGATTTTTCCTGGAAATTACACTAAAAATCCTACGAGCCGTTCCCGAGTAATCACACCTTCTCCAAATTGGCCAAAAAAAAAGCGTTGCTGATTTTTCCTGGAAAATACACTAAAAAACCTACGAGCCGTTCCCGAGTAATCCCATCTTCTCCAAATTGGCAAAAAAAATCGTTGCTGATTTTTCCTGGAAAATACACTAAAAATCTTACGAGCCGTTCCCGAGTAATCACACCTTCTCCAAATTGGCCAAAAAAAAGCGTTGCTGATTTTTCCTGGAAAATACACTAAAAATCTTACGAGCCGTTCCCGAGTAATCACACCTTCTCCAAATTGGCCAAAAAAAAGCGTTGCTGATTTTTCCTGGAAAATACACTAAAAATCTTACGAGCCGTTCCCGAGTAATCCCATCTTCTCCAAATTGGCAAAAAAAAGCGTTGCTGATTTTTCCTGGAAATTACACTAAAAATCCTACGAGCCGTTCCCGAGTAATCCCATCTTCTCCAAATTGGCCAAAAAAAACGCGTTGCTGATTTTTCCTGGAAAATACACTAAAAATCCTACGAGCCGTTCCCGAGTAATCCCAACTTCTCCAAATTGGCCAAAAAAAAGCGTTGCTGATTTTTCCTGGAAATTACACTAAAAATCCTACGAGCCGTTCCGGAGTAATCACACCTTCTCCAAATTGCCAAAAAAAAGCGTTGCACATTTTTCCTGGAAAATACACTAAAAAACCTACGAGCCGTTCCCGAGTAATCACACCTTCTCCAAATTGGCAAAAAAAAGCGTTGCTGATTTTTCCTGGAAAATACACTAAAAATCTTACGAGCCGTTCCCGAGTAATCACACCTTCTCCAAATTGGCCAAAAAAAAGCGTTGCTGATTTTTCCTGGAAAATACACTAAAAATCCTACGAGCCGTTCCCGAGTAATCCCATCTTCTCCAAATTGGCAAAAAAAAACGTTGCTGATTTTTCCTGGAAAATACACTAAAAATCCTACGAGTAGTTCCCGAGTAATCACACCTTCTCCAAATTGGCCAAAAAAAGCGTTGCTGATTTTTCCTGGAAAATACACTAAAAATCCTACGAGCCGTTCCCGAGTAATCATACCTTCTCCAAATTGGCCAAAAAAAGCGTTGCTGATTTTTCCTGGAAAATACACTAAAAATCCTACGAGCCGTTCCCGAGTAATCACACTTTCTCCAAATTGGCCAAAAAAAAAGCGTTGCTGCTTTTTCCTGGAAAATACACTAAAAATCCTACGAGCCGTTCCCGAGTAATTACACCTTCTCCAAATTGGCAAAAAAAAAGCGTTGCTGATTTTTCCTGGAAAAAACACTAAAAATCCTACGAGCCGTTCCCGAGTAATCACACCTTCTCCAAATTGGCCAAAAAAAGCGTTGCTGATTTTTTCTGGAAAATACACTAAAAAACTAACGAGCCGTTCCCGAGTAATCCCAACATCTCCAAATTGGCAAAAAAAAAGCGTTGCTGATTTTTCATGGAAAATACACTAAAAATCCTACGAGCCGTTCCCGAGTAATCACACCTTCTCCAAATTGGCCAAAAAAACAGCGTTGCTGATTTTTCCTGGAAATTACACAAAAAATCCTACGAGCCGTTCCCGAGTAATCACACCTTCTCCAAATTGCCAAAAAAAAGCGTTGCTGATTTTTCCTGGAAAAAACACTAAAAATCTTACGAGCCGTTCCCGAGTAATCACACCTTCTCCAAATTGGCCAAAAAAAAGCGTTGCTGATTTTTCCTGGAAATTACACTAAAAATCCTACGAGCCGTTCCCGAGTAATCCCATCTTCTCCAAATTGGCCAAAAAAAAGCGTTGCTGATTTTTCCTTGAAAATACACTAAAAAACCTACGAGCCGTTCCCAAGTAATCCCATCTTCTCCAAATTGCCAAAAAAAAGCGTTGCTGATTTTTCCTGGAAAATACACTAAAAATCCTACGAGCCGTTCCCGAGTAATCACACCTTCTCCAAATTGGCCAAAAAAAAAGCGTTGCTGATTTTTCCTGGAAAATACACTAAAAATCCTACGAGCCGTTCCCGAGTAATCACACCTTCTCCAAATTGGCAAAAAAAAAGCGTTGCTGATTTTTCCTGGAAAAAACACTAAAAATCTTACGAGCCGTTCCCGAGTAATCACACCTTCTCCAAATTGGCCAAAAAAAAGCGTTGCTGATTTTTCCTGGAAATTACTCTAAAAATCCTACGAGCCGTTCCCGAGTAATCCCATCTTCTCCAAATTGGCCAAAAAAAAGCGTTGCTGATTTTTCCTGGAAAATACACTAAAAATCCTACGAGCCGTTCCCGAGTAATCACACCTTCTCCAAATTGACAAAAAAAAAGCGTTGCTGATTTTTCCTGGAAATTACACTAAAAATCCTACGAGCCGTTCCCGAGTAATCCCATCTTCTCCAAATTAGAAAAAAAAGCGTTGCTGATTTTTCCTGGAAAATACACTAAAAATCCTACGAGCCGTTCCCGAGTAATCCCATCTTCTCCAAATTAGCAAAAAAAAAGCGTTGCTGATTTTTCCTGGAAAATACACTAAAAATCCTACGAGCCGTTCCCGAGTAATCACACCTTCTCCAAATTGGCAAAAAAAAGCGTTGCTGATTTTTCCTGGAAAAAACACTAAAAATCTTACGAGCCGTTCCCGAGTAATCACACCTTCTCCAAATTGGCCAAAAAAAAGCGTTGCTGATTTTTCCTGGAAATTACACTAAAAATCCTACGAGCCGTTCCCGAGTAATCCCATCTTCTCCAAATTGGCCAAAAAAAATCGTTGCTGATTTTTCCTGGAAAATACACTAAAAATCCTACGAGCCGTTCCCGAGTAATCACACCTTCTCCAAATTGACCAAAAAAAAGCGTTGCTGATTTTTCCTGGAAATTACACTAAAAATCCTACGAGCCGTTCCCGAGTAATCCCATCTTCTCCAAATTAGAAAAAAAAGCGTTGCTGATTTTTCCTGGAAAATACACTAAAAATCCTACGAGCCGTTCCCGAGTAATCCCATCTTCTCCAAATTAGCAAAAAAAAAGCGTTGCTGATTTTTCCTGGAAAATACACTAAAAATCCTACGAGCCGTTCCCGAGTAATCACACCTTCTCCAAATTGGCCAAAAAAAAAGCGTTGCTGATTTTTCCTGGAAAATACACTAAAAATCCTACGAGCCGTTCCCGAGTAATAACACCTTCTCCAAATTGGCAAAAAAAAAGCGTTGCTGATTTTTCCTGGAAAAAACACTAAAAATCTTACGAGCCGTTCCCGAGTAATCACACCTTCTCCAAATTGGCCAAAAAAAAATCGTTGCTGATTTTTCCTGGAAATTACACTAAAAACCCTACGAGCCGTTTCCGAGTAATCCCATCTTCTCCAAATTGGCCAAAAAAAAAGCGTTGCTGATTTTTCCTGGAAAATACACTAAAAATCCTACGAGCCGTTCCCGAGTAATCACACCTTCTCCAAATTGACCAAAAAAACCCGTTGCTGATTTTTCCTGGAAATTACACTAAAAATCCTACGAGCCGTTCCCGAGTAATCCCATCTTCTCCAAATTAGAAAAAAAAAGCGTTGCTGATTTTTCCTGGAAAATACACTAAAAATCCTACGAGCCGTTCCCGAGTAATCCCATCTTCTCCAAATTGGCAAAAAAAAGCGTTGCTGATTTTTCCTGGAAAAAACACTAAAAATCTTACGAGCCGTTCCCGAGTAATCACACCTTCTCCAAATTGGCCAAAAAAAAGCGTTGCTGATTTTTCCTGGAAAATACACTAAAAATCCTACGAGCCGTTCCCGAGTAATCCCATCTTCTCCAAATTAGAAAAAAAAGCGTTGCTGATTTTTCCTGGAAAATACACTAAAAATCCTACGAGCCGTTCCCGAGTAATCCCATCTTCTCCAAATTAGCAAAAAAAAAGCGTTGCTGATTTTTCCTGGAAAATACACTAAAAATCCTACGAGCCGTTCCCGAGTAATCACACCTTCTCCAAATTGGCAAAAAAAAGCGTTGCTGATTTTTCCTGGAAAAAACACTAAAAATCTTACGAGCCGTTCCCGAGTAATCACACCTTCTCCAAATTGGCCAAAAAAAAGCGTTGCTGATTTTTCCTGGAAATTACACTAAAAATCCTACGAGCCGTTCCCGAGTAATCCCATCTTCTCCAAATTGGCCAAAAAAAATCGTTGCTGATTTTTCCTGGAAAATACACTAAAAATCCTACGAGCCGTTCCCGAGTAATCACACCTTCTCCAAATTGACCAAAAAAAAGCGTTGCTGATTTTTCCTGGAAATTACACTAAAAATCCTACGAGCCGTTCCCGAGTAATCCCATCTTCTCCAAATTAGAAAAAAAAGCGTTGCTGATTTTTCCTGGAAAATACACTAAAAATCCTACGAGCCGTTCCCGAGTAATCCCATCTTCTCCAAATTAGCAAAAAAAAAAGCGTTGCTGATTTTTCCTGGAAAATACACTAAAAATCCTACGAGCCGTTCCCGAGTAATCACACCTTCTCCAAATTGGCCAAAAAAAAAGCGTTGCTGATTTTTCCTGGAAAATACACTAAAAATCCTACGAGCCGTTCCCGAGTAATCACACCTTCTCCAAATTGGCAAAAAAAAGCGTTGCTGATTTTTCCTGGAAAAAACACTAAAAATCTTACGAGCCGTTCCCGAGTAATCACACCTTCTCCAAATTGGCCAAAAAAAAGCGTTGCTGATTTTTCCTGGAAATTACACTAAAAACCCTACGAGCCGTTTCCGAGTAATCCCATCTTCTCCAAATTGGCCAAAAAAAAAGCGTTGCTGATTTTTCCTGGAAAATACACTAAAAATCCTACGAGCCGTTCCCGAGTAATCACACCTTCTCCAAATTGACCAAAAAAACCCGTTGCTGATTTTTCCTGGAAATTACACTAAAAATCCTACGAGCCGTTCCCGAGTAATCCCATCTTCTCCAAATTAGAAAAAAAAAGCGTTGCTGATTTTTCCTGGAAAATACACTAAAAATCCTACGAGCCGTTCCCGAGTAATCCCATCTTCTCCAAATTAGCAAAAAAAAAAGCGTTGCTGATTTTTCCTGGAAAATACACTTAAAATCCTACGAGCCGTTCCCGAGTAATCCCATCTTCTCCAAATTGGCCAAAAAAAGCGTTGCTGATTTTTCCTGGAAAATACACTAAAAATCCTACGAGCCGTTCCCGAGTAATCCCATCTTCTCCAAATTGGCCAAAAAAAGCGTTGCTGATTTTTCCTGGAAAATACACTAAAAAACCTACGAGCCGTTCCCGAGTAATCCCAACTTCTCCAAATTGGCCAAAAAAAAGCGTTGCTGATTTTTCCTGGAAAATACACTAAAAATCCTACGAGCCGTTCCCGAGTAATCACACCTTCTCCAAATTGGCCAAAAAAAAGCGTTGTTGATTATTCCTGGAAAATACACTAAAAATCCTACGAGCCGTTCCCGAGTAATCACACCTTCTCCAAATTGGCCAAAAAAAGCGTTGCTGATTTTTCCTGGAAATTACACTAAAAATCCTACGAGCCGTTCCCGAGTAATCCCATCTTCTCCAAATTGGCCAAAAAAAATCGTTGCTGATTTTTCCTGGAAAATACACTAAAAATCCTACGAGCCGTTCCCGAGTAATCACACCTTCTCCAAATTGACCAAAAAAAAGCGTTGCTGATTTTTCCTGGAAATTACACTAAAAATCCTACGAGCCGTTCCCGAGTAATCCCATCTTCTCCAAATTAGAAAAAAAAGCGTTGCTGATTTTTCCTGGAAAATACACTAAAAATCCTACGAGCCGTTCCCGAGTAATCCCATCTTCTCCAAATTAGCAAAAAAAAAGCGTTGCTGATTTTTCCTGGAAAATACACTAAAAATCCTACGAGCCGTTCCCGAGTAATCACACCTTCTCCAAATTGGCCAAAAAAAAAGCGTTGCTGATTTTTCCTGGAAAATACACTAAAAATCCTACGAGCCGTTCCCGAGTAATAACACCTTCTCCAAATTGGCAAAAAAAAAGCGTTGCTGATTTTTCCTGGAAAAAACACTAAAAATCTTACGAGCCGTTCCCGAGTAATCACACCTTCTCCAAATTGGCCAAAAAAAAATCGTTGCTGATTTTTCCTGGAAATTACACTAAAAACCCTACGAGCCGTTTCCGAGTAATCCCATCTTCTCCAAATTGGCCAAAAAAAAAGCGTTGCTGATTTTTCCTGGAAAATACACTAAAAATCCTACGAGCCGTTCCCGAGTAATCACACCTTCTCCAAATTGACCAAAAAAACCCGTTGCTGATTTTTCCTGGAAATTACACTAAAAATCCTACGAGCCGTTCCCGAGTAATCCCATCTTCTCCAAATTAGAAAAAAAAAGCGTTGCTGATTTTTCCTGGAAAATACACTAAAAATCCTACGAGCCGTTCCCGAGTAATCCCATCTTCTCCAAATTGGCAAAAAAAAGCGTTGCTGATTTTTCCTGGAAAAAACACTAAAAATCTTACGAGCCGTTCCCGAGTAATCACACCTTCTCCAAATTGGCCAAAAAAAAGCGTTGCTGATTTTTCCTGGAAAATACACTAAAAATCCTACGAGCCGTTCCCGAGTAATCCCATCTTCTCCAAATTAGAAAAAAAAGCGTTGCTGATTTTTCCTGGAAAATACACTAAAAATCCTACGAGCCGTTCCCGAGTAATCCCATCTTCTCCAAATTAGCAAAAAAAAAGCGTTGCTGATTTTTCCTGGAAAATACACTAAAAATCCTACGAGCCGTTCCCGAGTAATCACACCTTCTCCAAATTGGCAAAAAAAAGCGTTGCTGATTTTTCCTGGAAAAAACACTAAAAATCTTACGAGCCGTTCCCGAGTAATCACACCTTCTCCAAATTGGCCAAAAAAAAGCGTTGCTGATTTTTCCTGGAAATTACACTAAAAATCCTACGAGCCGTTCCCGAGTAATCCCATCTTCTCCAAATTGGCCAAAAAAAATCGTTGCTGATTTTTCCTGGAAAATACACTAAAAATCCTACGAGCCGTTCCCGAGTAATCACACCTTCTCCAAATTGACCAAAAAAAAGCGTTGCTGATTTTTCCTGGAAATTACACTAAAAATCCTACGAGCCGTTCCCGAGTAATCCCATCTTCTCCAAATTAGAAAAAAAAGCGTTGCTGATTTTTCCTGGAAAATACACTAAAAATCCTACGAGCCGTTCCCGAGTAATCCCATCTTCTCCAAATTAGCAAAAAAAAAAGCGTTGCTGATTTTTCCTGGAAAATACACTAAAAATCCTACGAGCCGTTCCCGAGTAATCACACCTTCTCCAAATTGGCCAAAAAAAAAGCGTTGCTGATTTTTCCTGGAAAATACACTAAAAATCCTACGAGCCGTTCCCGAGTAATCACACCTTCTCCAAATTGGCAAAAAAAAGCGTTGCTGATTTTTCCTGGAAAAAACACTAAAAATCTTACGAGCCGTTCCCGAGTAATCACACCTTCTCCAAATTGGCCAAAAAAAAGCGTTGCTGATTTTTCCTGGAAATTACACTAAAAACCCTACGAGCCGTTTCCGAGTAATCCCATCTTCTCCAAATTGGCCAAAAAAAAAGCGTTGCTGATTTTTCCTGGAAAATACACTAAAAATCCTACGAGCCGTTCCCGAGTAATCACACCTTCTCCAAATTGACCAAAAAAACCCGTTGCTGATTTTTCCTGGAAATTACACTAAAAATCCTACGAGCCGTTCCCGAGTAATCCCATCTTCTCCAAATTAGAAAAAAAAAGCGTTGCTGATTTTTCCTGGAAAATACACTAAAAATCCTACGAGCCGTTCCCGAGTAATCCCATCTTCTCCAAATTAGCAAAAAAAAAAGCGTTGCTGATTTTTCCTGGAAAATACACTTAAAATCCTACGAGCCGTTCCCGAGTAATCCCATCTTCTCCAAATTGGCCAAAAAAAGCGTTGCTGATTTTTCCTGGAAAATACACTAAAAATCCTACGAGCCGTTCCCGAGTAATCCCATCTTCTCCAAATTGGCCAAAAAAAGCGTTGCTGATTTTTCCTGGAAAATACACTAAAAAACCTACGAGCCGTTCCCGAGTAATCCCAACTTCTCCAAATTGGCCAAAAAAAAGCGTTGCTGATTTTTCCTGGAAAATACACTAAAAATCCTACGAGCCGTTCCCGAGTAATCACACCTTCTCCAAATTGGCCAAAAAAAAGCGTTGTTGATTATTCCTGGAAAATACACTAAAAATCCTACGAGCCGTTCCCGAGTAATCACACCTTCTCCAAATTGGCCAAAAAAAGCGTTCCTGATTTTTCTTGGAAAATACACTAAAAATCCTACGAGCCGTTCCCGAGTAATCACACCTTCTCCAAATTGGCCAAAAAAAAGCGTTGCTGATTTTTTCTGGAAAAAACACTAAAAATCTTACGAGCCGTTCCCGAGTAATCACACCTTCTCCAAATTGGCCAAAAAAAAGCGTTGCTGATTTTTCCTGGAAATTACACTAAAAATCCTACGAGCCGTTCCCGAGTAATCCCATCTTCTCCAAATTGGCCAAAAAAAAGCGTTGCTGATTTTTCCTGGAAAATACACTAAAAATCCTACGAGCCGTTCCCGAGTAATCACACCTTCTCCAAATTGGCAAAAAAAAGCGTTGTTGATTTTTCCTGGAAAATACACTAAAAAACCTACGAGCCGTTCCCGAGTAATCACACCTTCTCCAAATTGGCCAAAAAAAGCGTTGTTGATTTTTCCTGGAAAATACACTAAAAATCCTACGAGCCGTTCCCGAGTAATCACACCTTCTCCAAATTGGCAAAAAAAAGCGTTGCTGATTTTTCCTGGAAAAAACACTAAAAATCTTACGAGCCGTTCCCGAGTAATCACACCTTCTCCAAATTGGCCAAAAAAAAAGCGTTGCTGATTTTTCCTGGAAATTACACTAAAAATCCTACGAGCCGTTCCCGAGTAATCCCATCTTCTCCAAATTGGCCAAAAAAAGCGTTGCTGATTTTTCCTGGAAATTACACTAAAAATCCTACGAGCCGTTCCCGAGTAATCCCATCTTCTCCAAATTGGCCAAAAAAAAGCGTTGCTGATTTTTCCTGGAAATTACACTAAAAATCCTACGAGCCGTTCCCGAGTAATCCCATCTTCTCCAAATTGGCCAAAAAAAAGCGTTGCTGATTATTCCTGGAGAATACACTAAAAATCCTACGAGCCGTTCCCGAGTAATCACACCTTCTCCAAATTGGCAAAAAAAAAGCGTTGTTGATTTTTCCTGGAAAATACACTAAAAATCCTACGAGCCGTTCCCGAGTAATCACACCTTCTCCAAATTGCCAAAAAAAAAGCGTTGCTGATTTTTCCTGGAAAATACACTAAAAATCCTACGAGCCGTTCCCGAGTAATCACACCTTCTCCAAATTGGCCAAAAAAAAAGCGTTGTTGATTTTTCCTGGAAAATACACTAAAAATCCTACGACCCGTTCCCGAGTAATCACACCTTCTCCAAATTGGCCAAAAAAAGCGTTCCTGATTTTTTTTGGAAAATACACTAAAAATCCTACGAGCCGTTCCCGAGTAATCACACCTTCTCCAAATTGGCCAAAAAAAGCGTTGCTGATTTTGCCTGGAAAATACACTAAAAATCCTACGAGCCGTTCCCGAGTAATCACACCTTCTCCAAATTGGCAAAAAAAAGCGTTGCTGATTTTTCCTGGAAAAAACACTAAAAATCTTACGAGCCGTTCCCGAGTAATCACACCTTCTCCAAATTGGCCAAAAAAAAAGCGTTGCTGATTTTTCCTGGAAAATACACTAAAAATCCTACGAGCCGTTCCAAAAAAAAGCGTTGCTGATTTTGCCTGGAAAATACATTAAAAATCTTACGAGCCGTTCCCGAGTAATCACACCTTCTCCAAATTGGCAAAAAAAAGCGTTGCTGATTTTTCCTGGAAAAAACACTAAAAATGTTACGAGCCGTTCCCGAGTAATCACACCTTCTCCAAATTGGCCAAAAAAAAGCGTTGCTGATTTTTCCTGGAAATTACACTAAAAATCCTACGAGCCGTTCCCGAGTAATCCCATCTTCTCCAAATTGGCCAAAAAAAAGCGTTGCTGATTTTTCCTGGAAAATACACTAAAAATCCTACGAGCCGTTCCCGAGTAATCACACCTTCTCCAAATTGGCAAAAAAAAGCGTTGTTGATTTTTCCTGGAAAATACACTAAAAAACCTACGAGCCGTTCCCGAGTAACCACACCTTCTCCAAATTGGCCAAAAAAAGCGTTGTTGATTTTTCCTGGAAAATACACTAAAAAACCTACGAGCCGTTCCCGAGTAATCACACCTTCTCCAAATTGGCCAAAAAAAGCGTTGATGATTTTTCCTGGAAATTACACTAAAAATCCTACGAGCCGTTCCCGAGTAATCCCATCTTCTTCAAATTGGCCAAAAAAAAGCGTTGCTGATTTTTCCTTGAAAATACACTAAAAAACCTACGAGCCGTTCCCAAGTAATCCCATCTTCTCCAAATTGGCCAAAAAAAAGCGTTGCTGATTTTTCCTGGAAAATACACTAAAAATCCTACGAGCCGTTCCCGAGTAATCACACCTTCTCCAAATTGGCAAAAAAAAGCGTTGTTGATTTTTCCTGGAAAATACACTAAAAAACCTACGAGCCGTTCCCGAGTAATCACACCTTCTCCAAATTGGCCAAAAAAAGCGTTGTTGATTTTTCCTGGAAAATACACTAAAAAACCTACGAGCCGTTCCCGAGTAATCACACCTTCTCCAAATTGGCCAAAAAAAGCGTTGTTGATTTTTCCTGGAAATTACACTAAAAATCCTACGAGCCGTTCCCGAGTAATCCCATCTTCTTCAAATTGGCCAAAAAAAAGCGTTGCTGATTTTTCCTTGAAAATACACTAAAAATCCTACGAGCCGTTCCCGAGTAATCACACCTTCTCCAAATTGGCAAAAAAAAGCGTTGCTGATTTTTCCTGGAAAAAACACTAAAAATCTTACGAGCCGTTCCCGAGTAATCACACCTTCTCCAAATTGGCCAAAAAAAAAGCGTTGCTGATTTTTCCTGGAAATTACACTAAAAATCCTACGAGCCGTTCCCGAGTAATCCCATCTTCTCCAAATTGGCCAAAAAAAGCGTTGCTGATTTTTCCTGGAAATTACACTAAAAATCCTACGAGCCGTTCCCTAGTAATCCCATCTTCTCCAAATTGGCCAAAAAAAAAAGCGTTGCTGATTTTTCCTGGAAATTACACTAAAAATCCTACGAGCCGTTCCCGAGTAATTACACCTTCTCCAAATTGGCCAAAAAAAAAGCGTTGTTGATTTTTCCTGGAAAATACACTAAAAATCCTACGAGCCGTTCCCGAGTAATCACACCTTCTCCAAATTGGCCAAAAAAAGCGTTCCTGATTTTTTTTGGAAAATACACTAAAAATCCTACGAGCCGTTCCCGAGTAATCACACCTTCTCCAAATTGGCCAAAAAAAAGCGTTGCTGATTTTGCCTGGAAAATACACTAAAAATCCTACGAGCCGTTCCCGAGTAATCACACCTTCTCCAAATTGGCAAAAAAAAGCGTTGCTGATTTTTCCTGGAAAAAACACTAAAAATCTTACGAGCCGTTCCCGAGTAATCACACCTTCTCCAAATTGGCCAAAAAAAAAGCGTTGCTGATTTTTCCTTGAAAATACACTAAAAATCCTACGAGCCGTTCCAAAAAAAAGCGTTGCTGATTTTGCCTGGAAAATACACTAAAAATCTTACGAGCCGTTCCCGAGTAATCACACCTTCTCCAAATTGGCAAAAAAAAGCGTTGCTGATTTTTCCTGGAAAAAACACTAAAAATGTTACGAGCCGTTCCCGAGTAATCACACCTTCTCCAAATTGGCCAAAAAAAAGCGTTGCTGATTTTTCCTGGAAATTACACTAAAAATCCTACGAGCCGTTCCCGAGTAATCCCATCTTCTCCAAATTGGCCAAAAAAAAGCGTTGCTGATTTTTCCTGGAAAATACACTAAAAATCCTACGAGCCGTTCCCGAGTAATCACACCTTCTCCAAATTGGCAAAAAAAAGCGTTGTTGATTTTTCCTGGAAAATACACTAAAAAACCTACGAGCCGTTCCCGAGTAATCACACCTTCTCCAAATTGGCCAAAAAAAGCGTTGTTGATTTTTCCTGGAAAATACACTAAAAAACCTACGAGCCGTTCCCAAGTAATCACACCTTCTCCAAATTGGCCAAAAAAAGCGTTGTTGATTTTTCCTGGAAATTACACTAAAAATCCTACGAGCCGTTCCCGAGTAATCCCATCTTCTTCAAATTGGCCAAAAAAAAGCGTTGCTGATTTTTCCTTGAAAATACACTAAAAAACCCACGAGCCGTTCCCAAGTAATCCCATCTTCTCCAAATTAGCAAAAAAAAAAGCGTTGCTGATTTTTCCTGGAAAATATATTGAAAATTTTATGAGCCGTTCCCGAGTAATCACACCTTCTCCAAATTGGCAAAAAAAAGCGTTGCTGATTTTTCCTGGAAAATACACTAAAAATCCTACGAGCCGTTCCCGAGTAATCACACCTTCTCCAAATTGGCCAAAAAAAAGCGTTGTTGATTATTCCTGGAAAATACACTAAAAATCCTACGAGCCGTTCCCGAGTAATCACACCTTCTCCAAATTGGCCAAAAAAAGCGTTCCTGATTTTTCTTGGAAAATACACTAAAAATCCTACGAGCCGTTCCCGAGTAATCACACCTTCTCCAAATTGGCCAAAAAAAAGCGTTGCTGATTTTGCCTGGAAAATACACTAAAAATCTTACGAGCCGTTCCCGAGTAATCACACCTTCTCCAAATTGGCAAAAAAAAGCGTTGCTGATTTTTCCTGAAAAAAACACTAAAAATCTTACGAGCCGTTCCCGAGTAATCACACCTTCTCCAAATTGGCCAAAAAAAAGCGTTGCTGATTTTTCCTGGAAATTACACTAAAAATCCTACGAGCCGTTCCCGAGTAATCCCATCTTCTCCAAATTGGCCAAAAAAAAGCGTTGCTGATTTTTCCTGGAAAATACACTAAAAATCCTACGAGCCGTTCCCGAGTAATCACACCTTCTCCAAATTGGCAAAAAAAAGCGTTGTTGATTTTTCCTGGAAAATACACTAAAAAACCTACGAGCCGTTCCCGAGTAATCACACCTTCTCCAAATTGGCCAAAAAAAGCGTTGTTGATTTTTCCTGGAAAATACACTAAAAATCCTACGAGCCGTTCCCGAGTAATCACACCTTCTCCAAATTGGCAAAAAAAAGCGTTGCTGATTTTTCCTGGAAAAAACACTAAAAATCTTACGAGCCGTTCCCGAGTAATCACACCTTCTCCAAATTGGCCAAAAAAAAAGCGTTGCTGATTTTTCCTGGAAATTACACTAAAAATCCTACGAGCCGTTCCCGAGTAATCCCATCTTCTCCAAATTGGCCAAAAAAAGCGTTGCTGATTTTTCCTGGAGAATACACTAAAAATCCTACGAACCGTTCCCGAGTAATCACACCTTCTCCAAATTGGCAAAAAAAAGCGTTGTTGATTTTTCCTGGAAAATACACTAAAAATCCTACGAGCCGTTCCCGAGTAATCACACCTTCTCCAAATTGCCAAAAAAAAGCGTTGCTGATTTTTCCTGGAAAATACACTAAAAATCCTACGAGCCGTTCCCGAGTAATCCCATCTTCTCCAAATTAGCAAAAAAAAAGCGTTGCTGATTTTTCCTGGAAAATACACTAAAAATCTTACGAGCCGTTCCCGAGTAATCACACCTTCTCCAAATTGGCAAAAAAAAGCGTTGCTGATTTTTCCTGGAAAAAACACTAAAAATGTTACGAGCCGTTCCCGAGTAATCACACCTTCTCCAAATTGGCCAAAAAAAAGCGTTGCTGATTTTTCCTGGAAATTACACTAAAAATCCTACGAGCCGTTCCCGAGTAATCACACCTTCTCCAAATTGGCCAAAAAAAAGCGTTGCACATTTCTCCTGGAAAATACACTAAAAATCCTACGAGCCGTTCCCGAGTAATCCCATCTTCTCCAAATTGGCCAAAAAAAAGCGTTGCTGATTTTTCCTGGAAAATACAATAAAAATCCTACGAGCCGTTCCCGAGTAATCACACCTTCTCCGAATTGGCCAAAAAAAAGCGTTGCTGATTTTTCCTGGAAAATACACTAAAAATCCTACGAGCCGTTCCCGAGTAATCACACCTTCTCCAAATTGGCCAAAAAAAGCGTTGCTGATTTTTCCTGGAAATTACACTAAAAATCCTACGAGCCGTTCCCAAGTAATCCCATCTTCTCCAAATTAGCAAAAAAAAAAAGCGTTGCTGATTTTTCCTGGAAAATATATTTAAAATTTTATGAGCCGTTCCCGAGTAATCACACCTTCTCCAAATTGGCAAAAAAAAGCGTTGCTGATTTTTCCTGGAAAAAACACTAAAAATCTTACGAGCCGTTCCCGAGTAATCCCATCTTCTCCAAATTGGCCAAAAAAAAAGCGTTGCTGATTTTTCCTGGAAAATACACTAAAAATCCTACGAGCCGTTCCCGCGTAATCACACCTTCTCCAAATTGGCCAAAAAAAGCGTTGCTGATTTTTCCTGGAAATTACACTAAAAATCCTACGAGCTGTTCCCGAGTAATCCTATCTTCTCCAAATTGGCCAAAAAAAAAGCGTTGCTGATTTTTCCTGGAAAATACACTAAAAATCCTACGAGCCGTTCCCGAGTAATCTTATCTTCTCCAAATTGGCCAAAAAAAAACGTTGCTGATTTTTCCTGGAAAATACACTAAAAATCCTACGAGCCGTTCCCGAGTAATCACACCTTCTCCAAATTGGCCAAAAAAAAGCGTTGCTGATTTTTCCTGGAAAATACACTAAAAATCCTACGAGTCGTTCCCGAGTAATCACACCTTCTCCAAATTGGCAAAAAAAAGCGTTGCTGATTTTTCCTGGAAAATACACTAAAAATCCTACGAGCCGTTCCCGAGTAATCACACCTTCTCCAAATTGGCCAAAAAAAAGCGTTGTTGATTTTTCCTGGAAAATACACTAAAAATCCTACGAGCCGTTCCCGAGTAATCACACCTTCTCCAAATTGGCCAAAAAAAGCGTTGCTGATTTTTCCTGGAAAATACACTAAAAATCCTACGAGCCGTTCCCGAGTAATCACACCTTCTCCAAATTGGCCAAAAAAAAAGCGTTGTTGATTTTTCCTGGAAAATACACTAAAAATCCTACGAGCCGTTCCCGAGTAATCACGCCTTCTCCAAATTGGCAAAAAAAAAAGCGTTGCTGATTTTTCCTGGAAAATACACTAAAAATCCTACGAGCCGTTCCCGAGTAATCCCACCTTCTCCAAATTGGCCAAAAAAAGCGTTGCTGATTTTTCCTTGAAAATACACTAAAAAACCTACGAGCCGTTCCCGAGTAATCCCATCTTCTCCAAATTGGCCAAAAAAAAACGTTGCTGATTTTTCCTGGAAAATACACTAAAAATCTTACGAGCCGTTCCCGAGTAATCACACCTTCTCCAAATTGGCCAAAAAAATCGTTGCTGATTTTTCCTGGAAAATACACTAAAAAACCTACGAGCCGTTCCCGAGTAATCCCATCTTCTCCAAATTAGCAAAAAAAAAGCGTTGCTGATTTTTCCTGGAAAATACACTTAAAATCCTACGAGCCGTTTCCGAGTAATCCCATCTTCTCCAAATTGGCCAAAAAAAGCGTTGCTGATTTTTCCTGCAAAATACACTAAAAATCCTACGAGCCGTTCCCGAGTAATCCCATCTTCTCCAAATTGGCCAAAAAAAGCGTTGCTGATTTTTTCTGGAAAATACACTAAAAATCCTACGAGCCGTTCCCGAGTAATCCCATCTTCTCCAAATTAGCAAAAAAAAAGCGTTGCTGATTTTTCCTGGAAAATATATTAAAAGTTTTATGAGCCGTTCCCGAGTAATCCCATCTTCTCCAAATTAGCAAAAAAAAAAGCGTTGCTGATTTTTCCTGGAAAATATATTAAAAGTTTTATGAGCCGTTCCCGAGTAATCACACCTTCTCCAAATTGGCAAAAAAAAGCGTTGCTGATTTTTCCTGGAAAAAATACTAAAAATCTTACGAGCCGTTCCCGAGTAATCCCATCTTCTCCAAATTAGCAAAAAAAAGCGTTGCTGATTTTTCCTGGAAAATACACTTAAAATCCTACGAGCCGTTCCCGAGTAATCCCATCTTCTCCAAATTGGCCAAAAAAAGCGTTGCTGATTTTTCCTGGAAAATACACTAAAAACGAGCCGTTCCCGAGTAATCACACCTTCTCCAAATTGGCCAAAAAAAGCGTTGTTGATTTTTCCTGGAAAATACACTAAAAATCCTACGAGCTGTTCCCGAGTAATCACACCTTCTCCAAATTGGCCAAAAAAAGCGTTGCTGATTTTTCCTGGAAAATACACTAAAAAACCTACGAGCCGTTCCCGAGTAATCCCAACTTCTCCAAATTGGCCAAAAAAAAGCGTTGCTGATTTTTCCTGGAAATTACACTAAAAATCCTACGAGCCGTTCCCGAGTAATCCCATCTTCTCCAAATTAGCAAAAAAAAAAGCGTTGCTGATTTTTCCTGCAAAATATATTAAAAATTTTATGAGCCGTTCCCGAGTAATCACACCTTCTCCAAATTGGCAAAAAAAAGCGTTGTTGAGTTTTCCTGGAAAATACACTAAAAATCCTACGAGCCGTTCCCGAGTAATCACACCTTCTCCAAATTGGCAAAAAAAAGCGTTGCTGATTTTTCCTGGAAAAAACACTAAAAATCTTACGAGCCGTTCCCGAGTAATCACACCTTCTCCAAATTGGCCAAAAAAAAGCGTTGCTGATTTTTCCTGGAAATTACACTAAAAATCCTACGAGCCGTTCCCGAGTAATCCCATCTTCTCCAAATTGGCCAAAAAAAAGCGTTGCTGATTTTTCCTGGAAATTACACTAAAAATCCTACGAGCCGTTCCCGAGTAATCCCACCTTCTCCAAATTGGTAAAAAAAAAGCGTTGCACATTTTTCCTGGAAAATACACTAAAAATCTTACGAGCCGTTCCCGAGTAATCACACCTTCTCCAAATTGGCCAAAAAAAAGCGTTGCTGATTTTTCCTGGAAATTACACTAAAAATCCTACGAGCCGTTCCCGAGTAATCCCATCTTCTCCAAATTGGCCAAAAAAAAACGTTGCTGATTTTTCCTGGAAAATACACTAAAAATCCTACGAGCCGTTCCCGAGTATTCACATCTTCTCCAAATTGGCAAAAAAAAGCGTTGTTGATTTTTCCTGAAAAATACACTAAAAATCCTACGAGCCGTTCCCGAGTAATCACACCTTCTCCAAATTGGCCAAAAAAAGCGTGGCTGATTTTTCCTGGAAAATATATTAAAAATTTTATGAGCCGTTCCCGAGTAATCACACCTTCTCCAAATTGGCAAAAAAAAGCGTTGCTGATTTTTCCTGGAAAAAACACTAAAAATCTTACGAGCCGTTCCCGAGTAATCACACCTTCTCCAAATTGGCCAAAAAAAAGCGTTGCTGATTTTTCCTGGAAATTACACTAAAAATCCTACGAGCCGTTCCCGAGTAATCCCATCTTCTCCAAATTGGCAAAAAAAAAGCGTTGCTGATTTTTCCTGGAAAATACACTAAAAATCTTACGAGCCGTTCCCGAGTAATCACACCTTCTCCAAATTGGCCAAAAAAAAGCGGTGCTGATTTTTCCTGGAAATTACACTAAAAATCCTACGAGCCGTTCCCGAGTAATCCCATCTTCTCCAAATTGGCCAAAAAAAAGCGTTGCTGATTTTTCCTGGAAATTACACTAAAAAGCCTACGAGCCGTTCCCGAGTAATCCCATCTTCTCCAAATTGGCCAAAAAAAAGCGTTGCTGATTTTTCCTTGAAAATACACTAAAAACCTACGAGCCGTTCCCAAGTAATCCCATCTTCTCCAAATTGGCCAAAAAAAAGCGTTGCTGATTTTTCCTGGAAATTACACTAAAAATCCTATTAGCCGTTCATGAGTAATCCCATCTTCTCCAAATTGGCCAAAAAAAGCGTTGCTGATTTTTCCTTTAAAATACACTAAAAAACCTACGAGCCGTTCCCAAGTAATCCCATCTTCTCCAAATTAAAAAAAAAAAAAGCGTTGCTGATTTTTCCTGGAAAATATATTAAAAATTTTATGAGCCGTTCCCGAGTAATCACACCTTCTCCAAATTGGCAAAAAAAAGCGTTGCTGATTTTTCCTGGAAAAAACACTAAAAATCTTACGAGCCGTTCCCGAGTAATCACACCTTCTCCAAATTGGCCAAAAAAAAGCGTTGCTGATTTTTCCTGGAAATTACACTAAAAATCCTACGAGCCGTTCCCGAGTAATCCCATCTTCTCCAAATTGGCCAAAAAAAAGCGTTGCTGATTTTTCCTGGAAAATACAATAAAAATCCTACGAGCCGTTCCCGAGTAATCACACCTTCTCGAAATTGGCAAAAAAAAGCGTTGCTGATTTTTCCTGGAAAATACACTAAAAATTTTATGAGCCGTTCCCGAGTAATCACACCTTCTCCAAATTGGCAAAAAAAAGCGTTGTTGATTTTTCCTGGAAAATACACTAAAAATCCTACGAGCCGTTCCCGAGTAATCACACCTTCTCCAAATTGCCAAAAAAAAGCGTTGCTGATTTTTCCTGGAAATTACACTAAAAATCCTACGAGCCGTTCCCGAGTAATCCCATCTTCTCCAAATTGGCCAAAAAAAGCGTTGTTGATTTTTCCTGGAAAATACACTAAAAATCCTACGAGCCGTTCCCGAGTAATCACACCTTCTCCAAATTGGCCAAAAAGAAGCGTTGCTGATTTTTCCTGGAAAATACACTAAAAAACCTACGAGCCGTTCCCGAGTAATCACACCTTCTCCAAATTGCCAAAAAAAAAGCGTTGCTGATTTTTCCTGGAAATTACACTAAAAATCCTACGAGCCGTTCCCGAGTAATCCCATCTTCTCCAAATTGGCAAAAAAAAAGCGTTGTTGATTTTTTCTGGAAAATACACTAAAAATCCTACGAGCCGTTCCCGAGTAATCTTATCTTCTCCAAATTGGCCAAAAAAAAGCGTTGCTGATTTTTCCTGGAAATTACACTAAAAATCCTACAAGCCGTTCCCGAGTAATCACACCTTCTCCAAATTGCCAAAAAAAAGCGTAGCTGATTTTTCCTGGAAATTACACTAAAAATCCTACGAGCCGTTCCCGAGTAATCCCATCTTCTCCAAATTGGCCAAAAAAAAGCGTTGCTGATTTTTCCTGGAAAATACACTAAAAATCTTACGAGCCGTTCCCGAGTAATCCCATCTTCTCCAAATTGGCAAAAAAAAGCGTTGTTGATTTTTCCTGGAAAATACACTAAAAATCCTACGAGCCGTTCCCGAGTAATCCCATCTTCTCCAAATTGGCCAAAAAAAAACGTTGCTGATTTTTCCTGGAAAATACACTAAAAATCCTACGAGCTGTTCCCGAGTAATCACACCTTCTCCAAATTGGCCAAAAAAAGCGTTGCTGATTTTTCCTGGAAAATACACTAAAAAACCTATGAGCCGTTCCCGAGTAATCCCATCTTCTCCAAATTGGCCAAAAAAAGCGTTGCTGATTTTTCCTGGAAAATACACTAAAAATCCTACGAGCCGTTCCCGAGTAATCCCATCTTCTCCAAATTAGCAAAAAAAAAGCGTTGCTGATTTTTCCTGGAAAATATATTAAAAGTTTTATGAGCCGTTCCCGAGTAATCACACCTTCTCCAAATTGGCAAAAAAAAGCGTTGCTGATTTTTCCTGGAAAAAACATCAAAAATCTTACGAGCCGTTCCCGAGTAATCACACCTTCTCCAAATTGGCCAAAAAAAGCTTTGCTGATTTTTCCTGGAAAATACACTAAAAAACCTACGAGCCGTTCCCGAATAATCCCATCTTCTCCAAATTGGCCAAAAAAAGCGTTGCTGATTTTTCCTGGAAATTACACTAAAAATCCTACGAGCCGTTCCCGAGTAATCCCATCTTCTCCAAATTGGCCAAAAAAAGCGTTGTTGATTTTTCCTGGAAAATACACTGAAAATCCTACGAGCCGTTTCCGAGTAATCACACCTTCTCCAAATTGGCCAAAAAAAGCGTTGCTGATTTTTCCTGGAAAATACACTAAAAAACCTACGAGCCGTTCCCGAGTAATCACACCTTCTTCAAATTGCCAAAAAAAAGCGTTGCTGATTTTTCCTGGAAATTACACTAAAAATCCTACGAGCCGTTCCCGAGTAATTCCATCTTCTCCAAATTGGCAAAAAAAAGCGTTGTTGATTTTTCCTGGAAATACACTAAAAATCCTACGAGCCGTTCCCGAGTAATCTTATCTTCTCCAAATTGGCCAAAAAAAAGCGTTGCTGATTTTTCCTGGAAAATACACTAAAAATATTACGAGCCGTTCCCGAGTAATCACACCTTCTCCGAATTGGCCAAAAAAAAACGTTGCTGATTTTTCCTGGAAAATACACTTAAAATCTTACGAGCCATTCCCGAGTAATCCCATCTTCTCCAAATTGGCCAAAAAAAAAGCGTTGCTGATTTTTCCTGGAAAATACACTAAAAATCCTACGAGCCGTTCCCGAGTAATCTTATCTTCTCCAAATTGGCCAAAAAAAGCGTTGCTGATTTTTCCTGGAAATTACACTAAAAATCCTACGAGCCGTTCCCGAGTAATCCCATCTTCTCCAAATTGGCAAAAAAAAGCGTTGCTGATTTTTCCTGGAAAATACACTAAAAATCTTACGAGCCGTTCCCGAGTAATCCCATCTTCTCCAAATTGGCCAAAAAAAAACGTTGCTGATTTTTCCTCGAAAATACACTAAAAATCCTACGAGCCGTTCCCGAGTAATCACACCTTCTCCAAATTGGCCAAAAAAAAACGTTGCTGATTTTTCCTGGAAAATATATTAAAAATTTTATGAGCCGTTCCCGAGTAATCACACCTTCTCCAAATTGGCCAAAAAAAAGCGTTGCTGATTTTTCCTGGAAAATACACTAAAAATCCTACGAGCCGTTCCCGAGTAATCCCATCTTCTCCAAATTGGCAAAAAAAAGCGTTGTTGATTTTTCCTGGAAAATACACTAAAAAACCTACGAGCCGTTCCCGAGTAATCACACCTTCTCCAAATTGCCAAAAAAAAGCGTTGCTGATTTTTCCTGGAAAATACACTAAAAAACCTACGAGCCGTTCCCGAGTAATCACACCTTCTCCAAATTGCCAAAAAAAAGCGTTGCTGATTTTTCCTGGAAATTACACTAAAAATCCTACGAGCCGTTCCCGAGTAATCCCATCTTCTCCAAATTGGAAAAAAAAGCGTTGTTGATTTTTCCTGGAAAATACACTAAAAATCCTACGAGCCGTTCCCGAGTAATCTTATCTTCTCCAAATTGGCCAAAAAAAAGCGTTGCTGATTTTTCCTGGAAATTACACTAAAAATCCTACGAGCCGTTCCCGAGTAATCACACCTTCTCCAAATTGCCAAAAAAAAGCGTTGCTGATTTTTCCTGGAAATTACACTAAAAATCCCACGAGCCGTTCGCGAGTAATCCCATCTTCTCCAAATTGGCCAAAAAAAAGCGTTGCTGATTTTTCCTGGAAAATACACTAAAAATCTTACGAGCCGTTCCCGAGTAATCCCATCTTCTCCAAATTGGCAAAAAAAAGCGTTGTTGATTTTTCCTGGAAAATACACTAAAAATCCTACGAGCCGTTCCCGAGTAATCCCATCTTCTCCAAATTGGCCAAAAAAAAACGTTGCTGATTTTTCCTGGAAAATACACTAAAAATCCTACGAGCCGTTCCCGAGTAATCACACCTTCTCCAAATTGGCCAAAAAAAGCGTTGCTGATTTTTCCTGGAAAATACACTAAAAAACCTACGAGCCGTTCCCGAGTAATCCCATCTTCTCCAAATTGGCCAAAAAAAGCGTTGCTGATTTTTCCTGGAAAATACACTAAAAATCCTACGAGCCGTTCCCGAGTAATCCCATCTTCTTCAAATTAGCAAAAAAAAAGCGTTGCTGATTTTTCCTGGAAAATATATTAAAAGTTTTATGAGCCGTTCCCGAGTAATCACACCATCTCCAAATTGCCAAAAAAAAGCGTTGCTGATTTTTCCTGGAAAATACACTAAAAATCCTACGAGCCGTTCCCGAGTAATCTTATCTTCTCCAAATTGGCCAAAAAAAAGCGTTGCTGATTTTTCCTGGAAAATACACTAAAAATCCTACGAGCCGTTCCCGAGTAATCACACCTTCTCCGAATTGGCCAAAAAAAAGCGTTGCTGATTTTTCCTGGAAAATACACTTAAAATCTTACGAGCCATTCCCGAGTAATCCCATCTTCTCCAAATTGGCCAAAAAAAAAGCGTTGCTGATTTTTCCTGGAAAATACACTAAAAATCCTACGAGCCGTTCCCGAGTAATCTTATCTTCTCCAAATTGGCCAAAAAAAGCGTTGCTGATTTTTCCTGGAAATTACACTAAAAATCCTACGAGCCGTTCCCGAGTAATCCCATCTTCTCCAAATTGGCAAAAAAAAGCGTTGCTGATTTTTCCTGGAAAATACACTAAAAATCTTACGAGCCGTTCCCGAGTAATCCCATCTTCTCCAAATTGGCCAAAAAAAAACGTTGCTGATTTTTCCTCGAAAATACACAAAAAATCCTACGAGCCGTTCCCGAGTAATCACACCTTCTCCAAATTGGCCAAAAAAAAACGTTGCTGATTTTTCCTGGAAAATATATTAAAAATTTTATGAGCCGTTCCCGAGTAATCACACCTTCTCCAAATTGGCCAAAAAAAAGCGTTGCTGATTTTTCCTGGAAAATACACTAAAAATCCTACGAGCCGTTCCCGAGTAATCCCATCTTCACCAAATTGGCAAAAAAAAGCGTTGTTGATTTTTCCTGGAAAATACACTAAAAAACCTACGAGCCGTTCCGAGTAATCACACCTTCTCCAAATTGCCAAAAAAAAGCGTTGCTGATTTTTCCTGGAAAATACACTAAAAAACCTACGAGCGGTTCCCGAGTAATCACACCTTCTCCAAATTGCCAAAAAAAAGCGTTGCTGATTTTTCCTGGAAATTACACTAAAAATTCTACGAGCCGTTCCCGAGTAATCCCATCTTCTCCAAATTGGAAAAAAAAGCGTTGTTGATTTTTCCTGGAAAATACACTAAAAATCCTACGAGCCGTTCCCGAGTAATCTTATCTTCTCCAAATTGGCCAAAAAAAAGCGTTGCTGATTTTTCCTGGAAATTACACTAAAAATCCTACGAGCCGTTCCCGAGTAATCACACCTTCTCCAAATTGCCAAAAAAAAGCGTTGCTGATTTTTCCTGGAAATTACACTAAAAATCCCACGAGCCGTTCCCGAGTAATCCCATCTTCTCCAAATTGGCCAAAAAAAAGCGTTGCTGATTTTTCCTGGAAAATACACTAAAAATCTTACGAGCCGTTCCCGAGTAATCCCATCTTCTCCAAATTGGCAAAAAAAAGCGTTGTTGATTTTTCCTGGAAAATACACTAAAAATCCTACGAGCCGTTCCCGAGTAATCCCATCTTCTCCAAATTGGCAAAAAAAAAACGTTGCTGATTTTTCCTGGAAAATACACTAAAAATCCTACGAGCCGTTCCCGAGTAATCGCACCTTCTCCAAATTGGCCAAAAAAAGCGTTGCTGATTTTTCCTGGAAAATACACTAAAAAACCTACGAGCCGTTCCCGAGTAATCCCATCTTCTCCAAATTGGCCAAAAAAAGCGTTGCTGATTTTTCCTGGAAAATACACTAAAAATCCTACGAGCCGTTCCCGAGTAATCCCATCTTCTCCAAATTAGCAAAAAAAAAAGCGTTGCTGATTTTTCCTGGAAAATATATTAAAAGGTTTTATGAGCCGTTCCCGAGTAATCACACCTTCTCCAAATTGGCCAAAAAAAGCGTTGCTGATTTTTCCTGGAAAAAACATCAAAAATCTTACGAGCCGTTCCCGAGTAATCACACCTTCTCCAAATTGGCCAAAAAAAGCTTTGCTGATTTTTGCTGGAAAATACACTAAAAAACCTACGAGCCGTTCCCGAGTAATCCCATCTTCTCCAAATTGGCCAAAAAAAGCGTTGCTGATTTTTCCTGGAAATTACACTAAAAATCCTACGAGCCGTTTCCGAGTAATCCCATCTTCTCCAAATTGGCCAAAAAAAGCGTTGTTGATTTTTCCTGGAAAATACACTAAAAATCCTACGAGCCGTTCCCGAGTAATCACACCTTCTCCAAATTGGCCAAAAAAAAGCGTTGCTGATTTTTCCTGGAAAATACACTAAAAAACCTACGAGCCGTTCCCGAATAATCACACCTTCTTCAAATTGCCAAAAAAAAGCGTTGCTGATTTTTCCTGGAAATTACACTAAAAATCCTACGAGCCGTTCCCGAGTAATTCCATCTTCTCCAAATTGGCAAAAAAAAGCGTTGTTGATTTTTCCTGGAAAATACACTAAAAATCCTACGAGCCGTTCCCGAGTAATCTTATCTTCTCCAAGTTGGCCAAAAAAAAGCGTTGCTGATTTTTCCTGGAAAATACACTAAAATCCTACGAGCAGTTCCCGAGTAATCACACCTTCTCCGAATTGGCCAAAAAAAAGCGTTGCTGATTTTTCCTGGAAAATACACTTTAAATCTTACGAGCCATTCCCGAGTAATCCCATCTTCTCCAAATTGGCCAAAAAAAAAGCGTTGCTGATTTTTCCTGGAAAATACAATAAAAATCCTACGAGCCGTTCCCGAGTAATCTTATCTTCTCCAAATTGGCCAAAAAAAGCGTTGCTGATTTTTCCTGGAAATTACACTAAAAATCCTACGAGCCGTTCCCGAGTAATCTTATCTTCTCCAAATTGGCCAAAAAAAGCGTTGCTGATTTTTCCTGGAAATTACACTAAAAATCCTACGAGCCGTTCCCGAGTAATCCCATCTTCTCCAAATTGGCAAAAAAAAAGCGTTGCTGATTTTTCCTGGAAAATACACTAAAAATCTTACGAGCCGTTCCCGAGTAATCCCATCTTCTCCAAATTGGCCAAAAAAAAAACGTTGCTGATTTTTCCTCGAAAATACACTAAAAATCCTACGAGCCGTTCCCGAGTAATCACACCTTCTCCAAATTGGCCAAAAAAAAACGTTGCTGATTTTTCCTGGAAAATATATTAAAAATTTTATGAGCCGTTCCCGAGTAATCACACCTTCTCCAAATTGGCCAAAAAAAAGCGTTGCTGATTTTTCCTGGAAAATACACTAAAAATCCTACGAGCCGTTCCCGAGTAATCACACCTTCTCCAAATTGGCCAAAAAAAAGCGTTGCTGATTTTTCCTGGAAAATATATTAAAAATTTTATGAGCCGTTCCCGAGTAATCACACCTTCTCCAAATTGGCCAAAAAAAACGTTGCTGCTTTTTCCTGGAAAATACACTAAAAATCCTACGAGCCGTTCCCGAGTAATCACACCTTCTCCAAATTGCCAAAAAAAAAGCTTTGCTGATTTTTCCTGGAAAATACACTAAAAATCCCACGAGCCGTTCCCGAGTAATCACACCTTCTCCAAATTGGCCAAAAAAAAAGCGTTGCTGATTTTTCCTGGAAAATACACTAAAAATCCTACGAGCCGTTCCCGAGTAATCCCATCTTCTCCAAATTGCCCAAAAAAAAAACGTTGCTGATTTTTCCTGGAAAATACACTAAAAATCCTACGAGCCGTTCCCGAGTAATCACACCTTCTCCGAATTGGCCAAAAAAAAGCGTTGCTGATTTTTCCTGGAAAATACACTTAAAATCTTACGAGCCATTCCCGAGTAATCCCATCTTCTCCAAATTGGCCAAAAAAAAAGCGTTGCTGATTTTTCCTGGAAAATACACTAAAAATCCTACGAGCCGTTCCCGAGTAATCTTATCTTCTCCAAATTGGCCAAAAAAAGCGTTGCTGATTTTTCCTGGAAATTACACTAAAAATCCTACGAGCCGTTCCCGAGTAATCCCATCTTCTCCAAATTGGCAAAAAAAAGCGTTGCTGATTTTTCCTGGAAAATACACTAAAAATCTTACGAGCCGTTCCCGAGTAATCCCATCTTCTCCAAATTGGCCAAAAAAAAACGTTGCTGATTTTTCCTCGAAAATACACTAAAAATCCTACGAGCCGTTCCCGAGTAATCACACCTTCTCCAAATTGGCCAAAAAAAAACGTTGCTGATTTTTCCTGGAAAATATATTAAAAATTTTATGAGCCGTTCCCGAGTAATCACACCTTCTCCAAATTGGCCAAAAAAAAGCGTTGCTGATTTTTCCTGGAAAATACACTAAAAATCCTACGAGCCGTTCCCGAGTAATCCCATCTTCTCCAAATTGGCAAAAAAAAGCGTTGTTGATTTTTCCTGGAAAATACACTAAAAAACCTACGAGCCGTTCCCGAGTAATCACACCTTCTCCAAATTGCCAAAAAAAAGCGTTGCTGATTTTTCCTGGAAAATACACTAAAAAACCTACGAGCCGTTCCCGAGTAATCACACCTTCTCCAAATTGCCAAAAAAAGCGTTGCTGATTTTTCCTGGAAATTACACTAAAAATCCTACGAGCCGTTCCCGAGTAATCCCATCTTCTCCAAATTGGAAAAAAAAGCGTTGTAGATTTTTCCTGGAAAATACACTAAAAATCCTACGAGCCGTTCCCGAGTAATCTTATCTTCTCCAAATTGGCCAAAAAAAAGCGTTGCTGATTTTTCCTGGAAAATACACTAAAAATCCTACGAGCCGTTCCCGAGTAATCACACCTTCTCCGAATTGGCCAAAAAAAAGCGTTGCTGATTTTTCCTGGAAAATACACTAAAAATCCTACGAGCCGTTCCCGAGTAATCCCATCTTCTCCAAATTGGCAAAAAAAAAGCGTTGTTGATTTTTCCTGGAAAATACACTAAAAAACCTACGAGCCGTTCCCGAGTAATCACACCTTCTCCAAATTGCCAAAAAAAAAGCGTTGCTGATTTTTCCTGGAAAATACACTAAAAACCTACGAGCCGTTCCCGAGTAATCACACCTTCTCCAAATTGCCAAAAAAAAGCGTTGCTGATTTTTCCTGGAAAATACACTAAAAATCTTACGAGCCGTTCCCGAGTAATCCCATCTTCTCCAAATTGGCCAAAAAAAAACGTTGCTGATTTTTCCTCGAAAATACACTAAAAATCCTACGAGCCGTTCCCGAGTAATCACACCTTCTCCAAATTGGCCAAAAAAAAACGTTGCTGATTTTTCCTGGAAAATATATTAAAAATTTTATGAGCCGTTCCCGAGTAATCACACCTTCTCCAAATTGGCCAAAAAAAAGCGTTGCTGATTTTTCCTGGAAAATACACTAAAAATCCTACGAGCCGTTCCCGAGTAATCCCATCTTCTCCAAATTGGCAAAAAAAAGCGTTGTTGATTTTTCCTGGAAAATACACTAAAAAACCTACGAGCCGTTCCCGAGTAATCACACCTTCTCCAAATTGCCAAAAAAAAGCGTTGCTGATTTTTCCTGGAAAATACACTAAAAAACCTACGAGCCGTTCCCGAGTAATCACACCTTCTCCAAATTGCCAAAAAAAAGCGTTGCTGATTTTTCCTGGAAATTACACTAAAAATCCTACGAGCCGTTCCCGAGTAATCCCATCTTCTCCAAATTGGAAAAAAAAACGTTGTTGATTTTTCCTGGAAAATACACTAAAAATCCTACGAGCCGTTCCCGAGTAATCTTATCTTCTCCAAATTGGCCAAAAAAAAGCGTTGCTGATTTTTCCTGGAAATTACACTAAAAATCCTACGAGCCGTTCCCGAGTAATCACACCTTCTCCAAATTGCCAAAAAAAAGCGTTGCTGATTTTTCCTGGAAAATACACTAAAAATCCCACGAGCCGTTCCCGAGTAATCCCATCTTCTCCAAATTGGCCAAAAAAAAGCGTTGCTGATTTTTCCTGGAAAATACACTAAAAATCTTACGAGCCGTTCCCGAGTAATCCCATCTTCTCCAAATTGGCAAAAAAAAGCGTTGTTGATTTTTCCTGGAAAATACACTAAAAATCCTACGAGCCGTTCCCGAGTAATCCCATCTTCTCCAAATTGGCCAAAAAAAAACGTTGCTGATTTTTCCTGGAAAATACACTAAAAATCCTACGAGCCGTTCCCGAGTAATCACACCTTCTCCAAATTGGCCAAAAAAAGCGTTGCTGATTTTTCCTGGAAAATACACTAAAAAACCTACGAGCCGTTCCCGAGTAATCCCATCTTCTCCAAATTGGCCAAAAAAAGCGTTGCTGATTTTTCCTGGAAAATACACTAAAAATCCTACGAGCCGTTCCCGAGTAATCCCATCTTCTCCAAATTAGCAAAAAAAAAGCGTTGCTGATTTTTCCTGGAAAATATATTAAAAGTTTTATGAGCCGTTCCCGAGTAATCACACCTTCTCCAAATTGGCCAAAAAAAGCGTTGCTGATTTTTCCTGGAAAAAACATCAAAAATCTTACGAGCCGTTCCCGAGTAATCACACCTTCTCCAAATTGGCCAAAAAAAGCTTTGCTGATTTTTGCTGGAAAATACACTAAAAAACCTACGAGCCGTTCCCGAGTAATCCCATCTTCTCCAAATTGGCCAAAAAAAGCGTTGCTGATTTTTCCTGGAAATTACACTAAAAATCCTACGAGCCGTTCCCGAGTAATCCCATCTTCTCCAAATTGGCCAAAAAAAGCGTTGTTGATTTTTCCTGGAAAATACACTAAAAATCCTACGAGCCGTTCCCGAGTAATCACACCTTCTCCAAATTGGCCAAAAAAAGCGTTGCTGATTTTTCCTGGAAAATACACTAAAAAACCTACGAGCCGTTCCCGAGTAATCACACCTTCTTCAAATTGCCAAAAAAAAGCGTTGCTGATTTTTCCTGGAAATTACACTAAAAATCCTACGAGCCGTTCCCGAGTAATTCCATCTTCTCCAAATTGGCAAAAAAAAGCGTTGTTGATTTTTCCTGGAAAATACACTAAAAATCCTACGAGCCGTTCCCGAGTAATCTTATCTTCTCCAAATTGGCCAAAAAAAAGCGTTGCTGATTTTTCCTGGAAAATACACTAAAATCCTACGAGCCGTTCCCGAGTAATCACACCTTCTCCGAATTGGCCAAAAAAAAGCGTTGCTGATTTTTCCTGGAAAATACACTTTAAATCTTACGAGCCATTCCCGAGTAATCCCATCTTCTCCAAATTGGCCAAAAAAAAAGCGTTGCTGATTTTTCCTGGAAAATACAATAAAAATCCTACGAGCCGTTCCCGAGTAATCTTATCTTCTCCAAATTGGCCAAAAAAAGCGTTGCTGATTTTTCCTGGAAATTACACTAAAAATCCTACGAGCCGTTCCTGAGTAATCTTATCTTCTCCAAATTGGCCAAAAAAAGCGTTGCTGATTTTTCCTGGAAATTACACTAAAAATCCTACGAGCCGTTCCCGAGTAATCCCATCTTCTCCAAATTGGCAAAAAAAAAGCGTTGCTGATTTTTCCTGGAAAATACACTAAAAATCTTACGAGCCGTTCCCGAGTAATCCCATCTTCTCCAAATTGGCCAAAAAAAAACGTTGCTGATTTTTCCTCGAAAATACACTAAAAATCCTACGAGCCGTTCCCGAGTAATCACACCTTCTCCAAATTGGCCAAAAAAAAACGTTGCTGATTTTTCCTGGAAAATATATTAAAAATTTTATGAGCCGTTCCCGAGTAATCACACCTTCTCCAAATTGGCCAAAAAAAAGCGTTGCTGATTTTTCCTGGAAAATACACTAAAAATCCTACGAGCCGTTCCCGAGTAATCACACCTTCTCCAAATTGGCCAAAAAAAAGCGTTGCTGATTTTTCCTGGAAAATATATTAAAAATTTTATGAGCCGTTCCCGAGTAATCACACCTTCTCCAAATTGGCCAAAAAAAACGTTGCTGATTTTTCCTGGAAAATACACTAAAAATCCTACGAGCCGTTCCCGAGTAATCACACCTTCTCCAAATTGCCAAAAAAAAAGCTTTGCTGATTTTTCCTGGAAAATACACTAAAAATCCCACGAGCCGTTCCCGAGTAATCACACCTTCTCCAAATTGGCCAAAAAAAAAGCGTTGCTGATTTTTCCTGGAAAATACACTAAAAATCCTACGAGCCGTTCCCGAGTAATCCCATCTTCTCCAAATTGGCCAAAAAAAAAACGTTGCTGATTTTTCCTGGAAAATACACTAAAAGTCCTACGAGCCGTTCCCGAGTAATCACACCTTCTCCAAATTGCCAAAAAAAAGCGTTGCTGATTTTTCCTGGAAAATACACTAAAAATCCCACGAGCCGTTCCCGAGTAATCACACCTTCTCCAAATTGGCCAAAAAAAAGCGTTGCTGATTTTTCCTGGAAAATACACTAAAAATCCTACGAGCCGTTCCCGAGTAATCCCATCTTCTCCAAATTGGCCAAAAAAAAACGTTGCTGATTTTTCCTGGAAAATACACTAAAAATCCTACGAGCCGTTCCCGAGTAATCACACCTTCTCCAAATTGGCCAAAAAAAGCGTTGCTGATTTTTCCTGGAAAATACACTAAAAAACCTACGAGCCGTTCCCGAGTAATCACACCTTCTCCAAATTGGCCAAAAAAAGCGTTGTTGATTTTTCCTGGAAAATACACTAAAAATCCTACGAGCCGTTCCCGAGTAATCCCATCTTCTCCAAATTAGCAAAAAAAAAAAGCGTTGCTGATTTTTCCTGGAAAATATATTAAAAATTTTATGAGCCGTTCCCGAGTATTCACACCTTCTCCAAATTGGCCAAAAAAAGCGTTGCTGATTTTTCCTGGAAAATACACTAAAAAACCTACGAGCCGTTCCCGAGTAATCCCATCTTCTCCAAATTGGCCAAAAAAAGCGTTGCTAATTTTTCCTGGAAAATACACTAAAAATCCTACGAGCCGTTCCCGAGTAATCCCATCTTCTCCAAATTAGCAAAAAAAAAAACGTTGCTGATTTTTCCTGGAAAATACACTAAAAATCCTACGAGCCGTTCCCGAGTAATCACACCTTCTCCAAATTGGCCAAAAAAAGCGTTGCTGATTTTTCCTGGAAAATACACTAAAAAACCTACGAGCCGTTCCCGAGTAATCCCATCTTCTCCAAATTGGCCAAAAAAAGCGTTGCTGATTTTTCCTGGAAAATACACTAAAAATCCTACGAGCCGTTCCCGAGTAATCCCATCTTCTCCAAATTAGCAAAAAAAAAGCGTTGCTGATTTTTCCTGGAAAATATATTAAAAGTTTTATGAGCCGTTCCCGAGTAATCACACCTTCTCCAAATTGGCAAAAAAAAGCGTTGCTGATTTTTCCTGGAAAAAACATCAAAAATCTTACGAGCCGTTCCCGAGTAATCACACCTTCTCCAAATTGCCAAAAAAAAGCGTTGCTGATTTTTCCTGGAAATTACACTAAAAATCCTACGAGCCGTTCCCGAGTAATCACACCTTCTCCAAATTGGCCAAAAAAAAGCGTTGCTGATTTTTCCTGGAAATTACAATAAAAATCCTACGAGCCGTTCCCGAGTAATCCCATCTTCTCCAAATTGGCCAAAAAAAAACGTTGCTGATTTTTCCTGGAAAATACACTAAAAATCCTACGAGCCGTTCCCGAGTAATCCCATCTTCTCCAAATTGGCCAAAAAAAAAGCGTTGCTGATTTTTCCTGGAAAATACACTAAAAATCCTACGAGCCGTTCCCGAGTAATCTTATCTTCTCCAAATTGGCCAAAAAAAGCGTTGCTGATTTTTCCTGGAAAATACACTAAAAATCCTACGAGCCGATCCCGAGTAATCCCATCTTCTCCAAATTGGCAAAAAAAAGCGTTGTTGATTTTTCCTGGAAAATATATTAAAAATTTTATGAGCCGTTCCCGAGTAATCACACCTTCTCCAAATTGGCCAAAAAAAACGTTGCTGATTTTTCCTGGAAAATACACTAAAAATCCTACGAGCCGTTCCCGAGTAATCACACCTTCTCCAAATTGCCAAAAAAAAGCGTTGCTGATTTTTCCTGGAAAATACACTTAAAATCTTACGTGCCATTCCCGAGTAATCCCATCTTCTCCAAATTGGCCAAAAAAAAAGCGTTGCTGATTTTTCCTGGAAAATACACTAAAAATCCTACGAGCCGTTCCCGTGTAATCTTATCTTCTCCAAATTGGCCAAAAAAAGCGTTGCTGATTTTTCCTGGAAAATACACTAAAAATCCTACGAGCCGTTCCCGAGTAATCACACCTTCTCCGAATTGGCCAAAAAAAAGCGTTGCTGATTTTTCCTGGAAAATACACTTAAAATCTTACGAGCCATTCCCGAGTAATCCCATCTTCTCCAAATTGGCCAAAAAAAAAGCGTTGCTGATTTTTCCTGGAAAATACACTAAAAATCCTACGAGCCGTTCCCGAGTAATCTTATCTTCTCCAAATTGGCCAAAAAAAGCGTTGCTGATTTTTCCTGGAAATTACACTAAAAATCCTACGAGCCGTTCCCGAGTAATTCCATCTTCTCCAAATTGGCAAAAAAAAGCGTTGTTGATTTTTCCTGGAAAATATATTAAAAATTTTATGAGCCGTTCCCGAGTAATCACACCTTCTCCAAATTGGCCAAAAAAAGCGTTGCTGATTTTTCCTGGAAATTACACTAAAAATCCTACGAGCCGTTCCCGAGTAATTCCATCTTCTCCAAATTGGCAAAAAAAAGCGTTGTTGATTTTTCCTGGAAAATACACTAAAAATCCTACGAGCCGTTCCCGAGTAATCTTATCTTCTCCAAATTGGCCAAAAAAAAGCGTTGCTGATTTTTCCTGGAAAATACACTAAAAATCCTACGAGCCGTTCCCGAGTAATCACACCTTCTCCTAATTGGCCAAAAAAAAGCGTTGCTGATTTTTCCTGGAAAATACACTTAAAATCTTACGAGCCATTCCCGAGTAATCCCATCTTCTCCAAATTGGCCAAAAAAAAAGCGTTGCTGATTTTTCCTGGAAAATACACTAAAAATCCTACGAGCCGTTCCCGAGTAATCTTATCTTCTCCAAATTGGCCAAAAAAAGCGTTGCTGATTTTTCCTGGAAATTACACTAAAAATCCTACGAGCCGTTCCCGAGTAATCACACCTTCTCCGAATTGGCCAAAAAAAAGCGTTGCTGATTTTTCCTGGAAAATACACTTAAAATCTTACGAGCTGTTCCCGAGTAATCCCATCTTCTCCAAATTGGCAAAAAAAAGCGTTGTTGATTTTTCCTGGAAAATACACTAAAAAACCTACGAGCCGTTCCCGAGTAATCACACCTTCTCCAAATTGCCAAAAAAAAGCGTTGCTGATTTTTCCTGGAAAATACACTAAAAAACCTACGAGCCGTTCCCGAGTAATCACACCTTCTCCAAATTGCCAAAAAAAAGCGTTGCTGATTTTTCCTGGAAATTACACTAAAAATCCTACGAGCCGTTCCCGAGTAATCCCATCTTCTCCAAATTGGAAAAAAAAACCGTTGTTGATTTTTCCTGGAAAATACACTAAAAATCCTACGAGCCGTTCCCGAGTAATCTTATCTTCTCCAAATTGGCCAAAAAAAAGCGTTGCTGATTTTTCCTGGAAATTACACTAAAAATCCTACGAGCCGTTCCCGAGTAATCACACCTTCTCCAAATTGCCAAAAAAAAAGCGTTGCTGATTTTTCCTGGAAATTACACTAAAAATCCCACGAGCCGTTCCCGAGTAATCCCATCTTCTCCAAATTGGCCAAAAAAAAGCGTTGCTGATTTTTCCTGGAAAATACACTAAAAATCTTACGAGCCGTTCCCGAGTAATCCCATCTTCTCCAAATTGGCAAAAAAAAGCGTTGTTGATTTTTCCTGGAAAATACACTAAAAATCCTACGAGCCGTTCCCGAGTAATCCCATCTTCTCCAAATTGGCCAAAAAAAACGTTGCTGATTTTTCCTGGAAAATACACTAAAAATCCTACGAGCCGTTCCCGAGTAATCACACCTTCTCCAAATTGGCCAAAAAAAGCGTTGCTGATTTTTCCTGGAAAATACACTAAAAAACCTACGAGCCGTTCCCGAGTAATCCCATCTTCTCCAAATTGGCCAAAAAAAGCGTTGCTGATTTTTCCTGGAAAATACACTAAAAATCCTACGAGCCGTTCCCGAGTAATCCCATCTTCTCCAAATTAGCAAAAAAAAAGCGTTGCTGATTTTTCCTGGAAAATATATTAAAAGTTTTATGAGCCGTTCCCGAGTAATCACACCTTCTCCAAATTGGCCAAAAAAAGCGTTGCTGATTTTTCCTGGAAAAAACATCAAAAATCTTACGAGCCGTTCCCGAGTAATCACACCTTCTCCAAATTGGCCAAAAAAAGCTTTGCTGATTTTTGCTGGAAAATACACTAAAAAACCTACGAGCCGTTCCCGAGTAATCCCATCTTCTCCAAATTGGCCAAAAAAAGCGTTGCTGATTTTTCCTGGAAATTACACTAAAAATCCTACGAGCCGTTCCCGAGTAATCCCATCTTCTCCAAATTGGCCAAAAAAAGCGTTGTTGATTTTTCCTGGAAAATACACTAAAAATCCTACGAGCCGTTCCCGAGTAATCACACCTTCTCCAAATTGGCCAAAAAAAGCGTTGCTGATTTTTCCTGGAAAATACACTAAAAAACCTACGAGCCGTTCCCGAGTAATCACACCTTCTTCAAATTGCCAAAAAAAAGCGTTGCTGATTTTTCCTGGAAATTACACTAAAAATCCTACGAGCAGTTCCCGAGTAATCTTATCTTCTCCAAATTGGCCAAAAAAAAGCGTTGCTGATTTTTCCTGGAAAATACACTAAAATCCTACGAGCCGTTCCCGAGTAATCACACCTTCTCCGAATTGGCAAAAAAAAAGCGTTGCTGATTTTTCCTGGAAAATACACTTTAAATCTTACGAGCCATTCCCGAGTAATCCCATCTTCTCCAAATTGGCCAAAAAAAAAGCGTTGCTGATTTTTCCTGGAAAATACAATAAAAATCCTACAAGCCGTTCCCGAGTAATCTTATCTTCTCCAAATTGGCCAAAAAAAGCGTTGCTGATTTTTCCTGGAAATTACACTAAAAATCCTACGAGCCGTTCCCGAGTAATCTTATCTTCTCCAAATTGGCCAAAAAAAGCGTTGCTGATTTTTCCTGGAAATTACACTAAAAATCCTACGAGCCGTTCCCGAGTAATCCCATCTTCTCCAAATTGGCAAAAAAAAAGCGTTGCTGATTTTTCCTGGAAAATACACTAAAAATCTTACGAGCCGTTCCCGAGTAATCCCATCTTCTCCAAATTGGCCAAAAAAAAACGTTGCTGATTTTTCCTCGAAAATACACTAAAAATCCTACGAGCCGTTCCCGAGTAATCACACCTTCTCCAAATTGGCCAAAAAAAAACGTTGCTGATTTTTCCTGGAAAATATATTAAAAATTTTATGAGCCGTTCCCGAGTAATCACACCTTCTCCAAATTGGCCAAAAAAAAGCGTTGCTGATTTTTCCTGGAAAATACACTAAAAATCCTACGAGCCGTTCCCGAGTAATCACACCTTCTCCAAATTGGCCAAAAAAAAGCGTTGCTGATTTTTCCTGGAAAATATATTAAAAATTTTATGAGCCGTTCCCGAGTAATCACACCTTCTCCAAATTGGCCAAAAAAAACGTTGCTGATTTTTCCTGGAAAATACACTAAAAATCCTACGAGCCGTTCCCGAGTAATCACACCTTCTCCAAATTGCCAAAAAAAAAGCTTTGCTGATTTTTCCTGGAAAATACACTAAAAATCCCACGAGCCGTTCCCGAGTAATCACACCTTCTCCAAATTGGCCAAAAAAAAGCGTTGCTGATTTTTCCTGGAAAATACACTAAAAATCCTACGAGCCGTTCCCGAGTAATCCCATCTTCTCCAAATTGGCCAAAAAAAAACGTTGCTGATTTTTCCTGGAAAATACACTAAAAATCCTACGAGCCGTTCCCGAGTAATCACACCTTCTCCAAATTGCCAAAAAAAAGCGTTGCTGATTTTTCCTGGAAAATACACTAAAAATCCCACGAGCCGTTCCCGAGTAATCACACCTTCTCCAAATTGGCCAAAAAAAAGCGTTGCTGATTTTTCCTGGAAAATACACTAAAAATCCTACGAGCCGTTCCCGAGTAATCACACCTTCTCCAAATTGGCCAAAAAAAGCGTTGCTGATTTTTCCTGGAAAATACACTAAAAAACCTACGAGCCGTTCCCGAGTAATCACACCTTCTCCAAATTGGCCAAAAAAAGCGTTGTTGATTTTTCCTGGAAAATACACTAAAAATCCTACGAGCCGTTCCCGAGTAATCCCATCTTCTCCAAATTAGCAAAAAAAAAAAACGTTGCTGATTTTTCCTGGAAAATACACTAAAAATCCTACGAGCCGTTCCCGAGTAATCACACCTTCTCCAAATTGGCCAAAAAAAGCGTTGCTGATTTTTCCTGGAAAATACACTAAAAAACCTACGAGCCGTTCCCGAGTAATCCCATCTTCTCCAAATTGGCCAAAAAAAGCGTTGCTGATTTTTCCTGGAAAATACACTAAAAATCCTACGAGCCGTTCCCGAGTAATCCCATCTTCTCCAAATTAGCAAAAAAAAAGCGTTGCTGATTTTTCCTGGAAAATATATTAAAAGTTTTATGAGCCGTTCCCGAGTAATCACACCTTCTCCAAATTGGCAAAAAAAAGCGTTGCTGATTTTTCCTGGAAAAAACATCAAAAATCTTACGAGCCGTTCCCGAGTAATCACACCTTCTCCAAATTGCCAAAAAAAGCGTTGCTGATTTTTCCTGGAAATTACACTAAAAATCCTACGAGCCGTTCCCGAGTAATCACACCTTCTCCAAATTGGCCAAAAAAAAGCGTTGCTGATTTTTCCTGGAAATTACAATAAAAATCCTACGAGCCGTTCCCGAGTAATCCCATCTTCTCCAAATTGGCCAAAAAAAAACGTTGCTGATTTTTCCTGGAAAATACACTAAAAATCCTACGAGCCGTTCCCGAGTAATCCCATCTTCTCCAAATTGGCCAAAAAAAAAGCGTTGCTGATTTTTCCTGGAAAATACACTAAAAATCCTACGAGCCGTTCCCGAGTAATCTTATCTTCTCCAAATTGGCCAAAAAAAGCGTTGCTGATTTTTCCTGGAAAATACACTAAAAATCCTACGAGCCGTTCCCGAGTAATCACACCTTCTCCGAATTGGCCAAAAAAAAGCGTTGCTGATTTTTCCTGGAAAATACACTTAAAATCTTACGAGCCATTCCCGAGTAATCCCATCTTCTCCAAATTGGCCAAAAAAAAAGCGTTGCTGATTTTTCCTGGAAAATACACTAAAAATCCTACGAGCCGTTCCCGAGTAATCTTATCTTCTCCAAATTGGCCAAAAAAAGCGTTGCTGATTTTTCCTGGAAATTACACTAAAAATCCTACGAGCCGTTCCTGAGTAATCCCATCTTCTCCAAATTGGCAAAAAAAGCGTTGCTGATTTTTCCTGGAAAATACACTAAAAATCTTACGAGCCGTTCCCGAGTAATCCCATCTTCTCCAAATTGGCCAAAAAAAACGTTGCTGATTTTTCCTGGAAAATACACTAAAAATCCTACGAGCCGTTCCCGAGTAATCCCATCTTCTCCAAATTAGCAAAAAAAAAAACGTTGCTGATTTTTCCTGGAAAATACACTAAAAATCCTACGAGCCGTTCCCGAGTAATCACACCTTCTCCAAATTGGCCAAAAAAAGCGTTGCTGATTTTTCCTGGAAAATACACTAAAAAACCTACGAGCCGTTCCCGAGTAATCCCATCTTCTCCAAATTGGCCAAAAAAGCGTTGCTGATTTTTCCTGGAAAATACACTAAAAATCCTACGATCCGTTCCCGAGTAATCCCATCTTCTCCAAATTAGCAAAAAAAAAGCGTTGCTGATTTTTCCTGGAAAAAACATCAAAAATCTTACGAGCCGTTCCCGAGTAATCACACCTTCTCCAAATTGGCCAAAAAAAGCGTTGCTGATTTTTCCTGGAAAATATATTAAAAATTTTATGAGCCGTTCCCGAGTGATCACACCTTCTCCAAATTGGCCAAAAAAAAGCGTTGCTGATTTTTCCTGGAAAATACACTAAAAATCCTACGAGCCGTTCCCGAGTAATCACACCTTCTCCAAATTGGCCAAAAAAAAGCGTTGCTGATTTTTCCTGGAAAATATATTAAAAATTTTATGAGCCGTTCCCGAGTAATCACACCTTCTCCAAATTGGCCAAAAAAAACGTTGCTGATTTTTCCTGGAAAATACACTAAAAATCCTACGAGCCGTTCCCGAGTAATCACACCTTCTCCAAATTGCCAAAAAAAAAGCTTTGCTGATTTTTCCTGGAAAATACACTAAAAATCCCACGAGCCGTTCCCGAGTAATCACACCTTCTCCAAATTGGCCAAAAAAAAGCGTTGCTGATTTTTCCTGGAAAATACACTAAAAATCCTACGAGCCGTTCCCGAGTAATCCCATCTTCTCCAAATTGGCCAAAAAAAAAACGTTGCTGATTTTTCCTGGAAAATACACTAAAAATCCTACGAGCCGTTCCCGAGTAATCACACCTTCTCCAAATTGCCAAAAAAAAGCGTTGCTGATTTTTCCTGGAAAATACACTAAAAATCCCACGAGCCGTTCCCGAGTAATCACACCTTCTCCAAATTGGCCAAAAAAAAGCGTTGCTGATTTTTCCTGGAAAATACACTAAAAATCCTACGAGCCGTTCCCGAGTAATCCCATCTTCTCCAAATTGGCAAAAAAAAAACGTTGCTGATTTTTCCTGGAAAATACACTAAAAATCCTACGAGCCGTTCCCGAGTAATCACACCTTCTCCAAATTGGCCAAAAAAAGCGTTGCTGATTTTTCCTGGAAAATACACTAAAAAACCTACGAGCCGTTCCCGAGTAATCACACCTTCTCCAAATTGGCCAAAAAAAGCGTTGTTGATTTTTCCTGGAAAATACACTAAAAATCCTACGAGCCGTTCCCGAGTAATCCCATCTTCTCCAAATTAGCAAAAAAAAAAAAAGCGTTGCTGATTTTTCCTGGAAAATATATTAAAAATTTTATGAGCCGTTCCCGAGTAATCACACCTTCTCCAAATTGGCCAAAAAAAGCGTTGCTGATTTTTCCTGGAAAATACACTAAAAAACCTACGAGCCGTTCCCGAGTAATCCCATCTTCTCCAAATTGGCCAAAAAAAGCGTTGCTAATTTTTCCTGGAAAATACACTAAAAATCCTACGAGCCGTTTTCGAGTAATCCCATCTTCTCCAAATTAGCAAAAAAAAAAACGTTGCTGATTTTTCCTGGAAAATACACTAAAAATCCTACGAGCCGTTCCCGAGTAATCACACCTTCTCCAAATTGGCCAAAAAAAGCGTTGCTGATTTTTCCTGGAAAATACACTAAAAAACCTACGAGCCGTTCCCGAGTAATCCCATCTTCTCCAAATTGGCCAAAAAAAGCGTTGCTGATTTTTCCTGGAAAATACACTAAAAATCCTACGAGCCGTTCCCGAGTAATCCCATCTTCTCCAAATTAGCAAAAAAAAAGCGTTGCTGATTTTTCCTGGAAAATATATTAAAAGTTTTATGAGCCGTTCCCGAGTAATCACACCTTCTCCAAATTGGCAAAAAAAAGCGTTGCTGATTTTTCCTGGAAAAAACATCAAAAATCTTACGAGCCGTTCCCGAGTAATCACACCTTCTCCAAATTGCCAAAAAAAGCGTTGCTGATTTTTCCTGGAAATTACACTAAAAATCCTACGAGCCGTTCCCGAGTAATCACACCTTCTCCAAATTGGCCAAAAAAAAGCGTTGCTGATTTTTCCTGGAAATTACAATAAAAATCCTACGAGCCGTTCCCGAGTAATCCCATCTTCTCCAAATTGGCCAAAAAAAAACGTTGCTGATTTTTCCTGGAAAATACACTAAAAATCCTACGAGCCGTTCCCGAGTAATCCCATCTTCTCCAAATTGGCCAAAAAAAAAGCGTTGCTGATTTTTCCTGGAAAATACACTAAAAATCCTACGAGCCGTTCCCGAGTAATCTTATCTTCTCCAAATTGGCCAAAAAAAGCGTTGCTGATTTTTCCTGGAAAATACACTAAAAATCCTACGAGCCGTTCCCGAGTAATCACACCTTCTCCGAATTGGCCAAAAAAAAGCGTTGCTGATTTTTCCTGGAAAATACACTTAAAATCTTACGAGCCATTCCCGAGTAATCCCATCTTCTCCAAATTGGCCAAAAAAAAAGCGTTGCTGATTTTTCCTGGAAAATACACTAAAAATCCTACGAGCCGTTCCCGAGTAATCTTATCTTCTCCAAATTGGCCAAAAAAAGCGTTGCTGATTTTTCCTGGAAATTACACTAAAAATCCTACGAGCCGTTCCTGAGTAATCCCATCTTCTCCAAATTGGCAAAAAAAGCGTTGCTGATTTTTCCTGGAAAATACACTAAAAATCTTACGAGCCGTTCCCGAGTAATCCCATCTTCTCCAAATTGGCCAAAAAAAACGTTGCTGATTTTTCCTGGAAAATACACTAAAAATCCTACGAGCCGTTCCCGAGTAATCCCATCTTCTCCAAATTAGCAAAAAAAAAAACGTTGCTGATTTTTCCTGGAAAATACACTAAAAATCCTACGAGCCGTTCCCGAGTAATCACACCTTCTCCAAATTGGCCAAAAAAAGCGTTGCTGATTTTTCCTGGAAAATACACTAAAAAACCTACGAGCCGTTCCCGAGTAATCCCATCTTCTCCAAATTGGCCAAAAAAGCGTTGCTGATTTTTCCTGGAAAATACACTAAAAATCCTACGATCCGTTCCCGAGTAATCCCATCTTCTCCAAATTAGCAAAAAAAAAGCGTTGCTGATTTTTCCTGGAAAAAACATCAAAAATCTTACGAGCCGTTCCCGAGTAATCACACCTTCTCCAAATTGGCCAAAAAAAGCGTTGCTGATTTTTCCTGGAAAATACACTAAAAAACCTACGAGCCGTTCCCGAGTAATCCCATCTTCTCCAAATTAGCCAAAAAAAGCGTTGCTGATTTTTCCTGGAAAATATGTTAAAAGTTTTATGAGCCGTTCCCGAGTAATCACACCTTCTCCAAATTGGCAAAAAAAAAGCGTTGCTGATTTTTCCTGGAAAAAACATCAAAAATCTTACGAGCCGTTCCCGAGTAATCACACCTTCTCCAAATTGGCCAAAAAAAGCGTTGCTGATTTTTCCTGGAAAATACACTAAAAAACCTACGAGCCGTTCCCGAGTAATCACACCTTCTCCAAATTGGCAAAAAAAAGCGTTGCTGATTTTTCCTGGAAAAAACATCAAAAATCTTACGAGCCGTTCCCGAGTAATCACACCTTCTCCAAATTGCCAAAAAAAGCGTTGCTGATTTTTCCTGGAAATTACACTAAAAATCCTACGAGCCGTTCCCGAGTAATCACACCTTCTCCAAATTGGCCAAAAAAAAGCGTTGCTGATTTTTCCTGGAAATTACAATAAAAATCCTACGAGCCGTTCCCGAGTAATCCCATCTTCTCCAAATTGGCCAAAAAAAGCGTTGCTGATTTTTCCTGGAAAATACACTAAAAATCCTACGAGCCGTTCCCGAGTAATCCCATCTTCTCCAAATTGGCAAAAAAAAGCGTTGCTGATTTTTCCTGGAAAATATATTAAAAATTTTATGAGCCGTTCCCGAGTAATCACACCTTCTCCAAATTGGCCAAAAAAAACGTTGCTGATTTTTCCTGGAAAATACACTAAAAATCCTACGAGCCGTTCCCGAGTAATCACACCTTCTCCAAATTGCCAAAAAAAAGCGTTGCTGATTTTTCCTGGAAAATACACTTAAAATCTTACGTGCCATTCCCGAGTAATCCCATCTTCTCCAAATTGGCCAAAAAAAAAGCGTTGCTGATTTTTCCTGGAAAATACACTAAAAATCCTACGAGCCGTTCCCGAGTAATCTTATCTTCTCCAAATTGGCCAAAAAAAGCGTTGCTGATTTTTCCTGGAAAATACACTAAAAATCCTACGAGCCGTTCCCGAGTAATCACACCTTCTCCGAATTGGCCAAAAAAAAGCGTTGCTGATTTTTCCTGGAAAATACACTTAAAATCTTACGAGCCATTCCCGAGTAATCCCATCTTCTCCAAATTGGCCAAAAAAAAAGCGTTGCTGATTTTTCCTGGAAAATACACTAAAAATCCTACGAGCCGTTCCCGAGTAATCTTATCTTCTCCAAATTGGCCAAAAAAAGCGTTGCTGATTTTTCCTGGAAATTACACTAAAAATCCTACGAGCCGTTCCTGAGTAATCCCATCTTCTCCAAATTGGCAAAAAAAGCGTTGCTGATTTTTCCTGGAAAATACACTAAAAATCTTACGAGCCGTTCCCGAGTAATCCCATCTTCTCCAAATTGGCCAAAAAAAACGTTGCTGATTTTTCCTGGAAAATACACTAAAAATCCTACGAGCCGTTCCCGAGTAATCCCATCTTCTCCAAATTAGCAAAAAAAAAACGTTGCTGATTTTTCCTGGAAAATACACTAAAAATCCTACGAGCCGTTCCCGAGTAATCACACCTTCTCCAAATTGGCCAAAAAAAGCGTTGCTGATTTTTCCTGGAAAATACACTAAAAAACCTACGAGCCGTTCCCGAGTAATCCCATCTTCTCCAAATTGGCCAAAAAAGCGTTGCTGATTTTTCCTGGAAAATACACTAAAAATCCTACGATCCGTTCCCGAGTAATCCCATCTTCTCCAAATTAGCAAAAAAAAAGCGTTGCTGATTTTTCCTGGAAAAAACATCAAAAATCTTACGAGCCGTTCCCGAGTAATCACACCTTCTCCAAATTGGCCAAAAAAAGCGTTGCTGATTTTTCCTGGAAAATACACTAAAAAACCTACGAGCCGTTCCCGAGTAATCCCATCTTCTCCAAATTAGCCAAAAAAAGCGTTGCTGATTTTTCCTGGAAAATATGTTAAAAGTTTTATGAGCCGTTCCCGAGTAATCACACCTTCTCCAAATTGGCAAAAAAAAGCGTTGCTGATTTTTCCTGGAAAAAACATCAAAAATCTTACGAGCCGTTCCCGAGTAATCACACCTTCTCCAAATTGGCCAAAAAAAGCGTTGCTGATTTTTCCTGGAAAATACACTAAAAAACCTACGAGCCGTTCCCGAGTAATCCCATCTTCTCCAAATTGGCCAAAAAAAGCGTTGCTGATTTTTCCTGGAAAATACACTTAAAATCCTACGAGCCGTTCCCGAGTAATCCCATCTTCTCCAAATTAGCAAAAAAAAAGCGTTGCTGATTTTTCCTGGAAAATATATTAAAAGTTTTATGAGCCGTCCCCGAGTAATCACACTTTCTCCAAATTGGCAAAAAAAAGCGTTGCTGATTTTTCCTGGAAAAAACATCAAAAATCTTACGAGCCGTTCCCGAGTAATCACACCTTCTCCAAATTGCCAAAAAAAAGCGTTGCTGATTTTTCCTGGAAATTACACTAAAAATCCTACGAGCCGTTCCCGAGTAATCACACCTTCTCCAAATTGGCAAAAAAAAGCGTTGTTGATTTTTCCTGGAAAATACACTAAAAATCTTACGAGCCGTTCCCGAGTAATCACACCTTCTCCAAATTGGCCAAAAAAAAACGTTGCTGATTTTTCCTGGAAAATACACTAAACATCCTACGAGCCGTTCCCGAGTAATCACACTTTCTCCAAATTGGCAAAAAAAAGCGTTGCTGATTTTTCCTGGAAAAAACATCAAAAATCTTACGAGCCGTTCCCGAGTAATCACACCTTCTCCAAATTGCCAAAAAAAAGCGTTGCTGATTTTTCCTGGAAATTACACTAAAAATCCTACGAGCCGTTCCCGAGTAATCACACCTTCTCCAAATTGGCAAAAAAAAGCGTTGTTGATTTTTCCTGGAAAATACACTAAAAATCTTACGAGCCGTTCCCGAGTAATCACACCTTCTCCAAATTGGCCAAAAAAAAACGTTGCTGATTTTTCCTGGAAAATACACTAAACATCCTACGAGCCGTTCCCGAGTAATCACACCTTCTCCAAATTGGCCAAAAAAAAGCGTTGCTGATTTTTCCTGGAAAATACACTAAAAATCCTACGAGCCGTTCCCGAGTAATCACACCTTCTCCAAATTGGCAAAAAAAAAACGTTGCTGATTTTTCCTGGAAAATACACTAAAAATCCTACGAGCCGTTCCCGAGTAATCACACCTTCTCCAAATTGCCAAAAAAAGCGTTGCTGATTTTTCCTGGAAATTACACTAAAAATCCTACGAGCCGTTCCCGAGTAATCCCATCTTCTCCAAATTGGCCAAAAAAAGCGTTGTTGATTTTTCCTGGAAAATACACTAAAAATCCTACGAGCCGTTCCCAAGTAATCACACCTTCTCCAAATTGGCCAAAAAAAGCGTTGCTGATTTTTCCTGAAAAATACACTAAAAAACGTACGAGCCGTTCCCGAGTAATCACACCTTCTCCAAATTGCCAAAAAAAAAAGCGTTGCTGATTTTTCCTGGAAATTACACTAAAAATCCTACGAGCCGTTCCCGAGCAATCCCATCTTCTCCAAATTGGCAAAAAAAAGCGTTGTTGATTTTTCCTGGAAAATACACTAAAAATCCTACGAGCCGTTCCCGAGTAATCTTATCTTCTCCAAATTGGCCAAAAAAAAGCGTTGCTGATTTTTCCTGGAAAATACACTAAAAATCCTACGAGCCGTTCCCGAGTAATCACACCTTCTCCGAATTGGCCAAAAAAAAAGCGTTGCTGATTTTTCCTGGAAAATACACTTAAAATCTTACGAGCCATTCCCGAGTAATCCCATCTTCTCCAAATTGGCCAAAAAAAAAGCGTTGCTGATTTTTCCTGGAAAATACACTAAAAATCCTACGAGCCGTTCCCGAGTAATCTTATCTTCTCCAAATTGGCCAAAAAAAGCGTTGCTGATTTTTCCTGGAAAATACACTAAAAATCCTACGAGCCGTTCCCGAGTAATCACACCTTCTCCGAATTGGGCGAAAAAAAGCGTTGCTGATTTTTCCTGGAAAATACACTTAAAATCTTACGAGCCATTCCCGAGTAATCCCATCTTCTCCAAATTGGCCAAAAAAAAGGCTTTGCTGATTTTTCCTTGAAAATACACTAAAAAACCTACGAGCCGTTCCCGAGTAATCCCATCTTCTCCAAATTAGCAAAAAAAAGCGTTGCTGATTTTTCCTGGAAAATACCCTAAAAAACCTACGAGCCGTTCCCGAGTAATCACACCTTCTCCAAATTGGCCAAAAAAAAAAGCGTTGCTGATTTTTCCTGGAAAATACACTAAAAATCCTACGAGCCGTTCCCGAGTAATCACACCTTCTCCAAATTGGCCAAAAAAAAGCGTTGCTGATTTTTCCTGGAAAATACACTAAAAATCCTACGAGCCGTTCCCGAGTAATCACACCTTCTCCAAAATGGCCAAAAAAAAGCGTTGTTGATTTTTCCTGGAAAATACGCTAAAAATCATACGAGCCGTTCCCGAGTAATCACACCTTCTCCAAATTGGCCAAAAAAAAGCGTTGTTGATTTTTCCTGGAAAATACACTAAAAATCCTACGAGCCGTTCACGAGTAATCACACCTTCTCCAAATTGGCAAAAAAAAAAGCCTTGCTGATTTTTCCTGGAAAATACACTAAAAATCCTACGAGCTGTTCCCGAGTAATCCCAACTTCTCCAAATTGGCAAAAAAAAGCGTTGCTGATTTTTCCTGGAAAATACACTAAAAATCCTACGAGCCGTTCCCGAGTAATCACACCTTCTCCAAATTGCCAAAAAAAAGCGTTGCTGATTTTTCCTGGAAAATACACTAAAAATCCCACGAGCCGTTCCCGAGTAATCACACCTTCTCCAAATTGGCCAAAGAAAAAAGCGTTGTTGATTTTTCCTGGAAAATACACTAAAAATCCTACGAGCCGTTCCCGAGTAATCACACCTTCTCCAAATTGGCCAAAAAAAAGCGTTGCTAATTTTTCCTGGAAAATACACTAAAAATCTTACGAGCCGTTCCCGAGTAATCCCATCTTCTCCAAATTGGCCAAAAAAAAGCGTTGTTGATTTTTCCTGGAAAATAAACTAAAAATCCTACGAGCCGTTCCCGAGTAATCACACCTTCTCCAAATTGGACAAAAAAAGCGTTGCTGATTTTTCCTGGAAAATACACTTAAAATCCTACGAGCCGTTCCCGAGTAATCCCATCTTCTCCAAAATGGCCAAAAAAAAAGCGTTGCTGTTTTTTCCTGGAAAATACACTAAAAATCTTACGAGCCGTTCCCGAGTAATCCCATCTTCTCCAAATTGGCCAAAAAAAAGCGTTGTTGATTTTTCCTGGAAAATACACTAAAAATCTTACGAGCCGTTCCCGAGTAATCACACCTTCTCCAAATTGGCCAAAAAAAACGTTGCTGATTTTTCCTGGAAAATACACTAAACATCCTACGAGCCGTTCCCGAGTAATCACACCTTCTCCAAATTGGCCAAAAAAAAGCGTTGCTGATTTTTCCTGGAAAATACACTAAAAATCCTACGAGCCGTTCCCGAGTAATCACACCTTCTCCAAATTGGCAAAAAAAAGCGTTGCTGATTTTTCCTGGAAAATACACTAAAAATCCTACGAGCCGTTCCCGAGTAATCACACCTTCTCCAAATTGCCAAAAAAAAGCGTTGCTGATTTTTCCTGGAAATTACACTAAAAATCCTACGAGCCGTTCCCGAGTAATCCCATCTTCTCCAAATTGGCCAAAAAAAGCGTTGTTGATTTTTCCTGGAAAATACACTAAAAATCCTACGAGCCGTTCCCGAGTAATCACACCTTCTCCAAGTTGGCCAAAAAAAGCGTTGCTGATTTTTCCTGAAAAATACACTAAAAAACGTACGAGCCGTTCCCGAGTAATCACACCTTCTCCAAATTGCCAAAAAAAAAGCGTTGCTGATTTTTCCTGGAAATTACACTAAAAATCCTACGAGCCGTTCCCGAGCAATCCCATCTTCTCCAAATTGGCAAAAAAAAGCGTTGTTGATTTTTCCTGGAAAATACACTAAAAATCCTACGAGCCGTTCCCGAGTAATCTTATCTTCTCCAAATTGGCCAAAAAAAAGCGTTGCTGATTTTTCCTGGAAAATACACTAAAAATCCTACGAGCCGTTCCCGAGTAATCACACCTTCTCCGAATTGGCCAAAAAAAAGCGTTGCTGATTTTTCCTGGAAAATACACTTAAAATCTTACGAGCCATTCCCGAGTAATCCCATCTTCTCCAAATTGGCCAAAAAAAAAGCGTTGCTGATTTTTCCTTGAAAATACACTTAAAATCCTACGAGCCGTTCCCGAGTAATCTTATCTTCTCCAAATTGGCCAAAAAAAGCGTTGCTGATTTTTCCTGGAAAATACACTAAAAATCCTACGAGCCGTTCCCGAGTAATCACACCTTCTCCGAATTGGCCGAAAAAAAGCGTTGCTGATTTTTCCTGGAAAATACACTTAAAATCTTACGAGCCATTCCCGAGTAATCCCATCTTCTCCAAATTGGCCAAAAAAAGAGCGTTGCTGATTTTTCCTGGAAAATACACTAAAAATCCTACGAGCCGTTCCCGAGTAATCTAATCTTCTCCAAATTGGCCAAAAAAAGCGTTGCTGATTTTTCCTGGAAATTACACTAAAAATCCTACGAGCCGTTCCTGAGTAATCCCATCTTCTCCAAATTGGCAAAAAAAGCGTTGCTGATTTTTCCTGGAAAATACACTAAAAATCTTACGAGCCGTTCCCGAGTAATCCCATCTTCTCCAAATTGGCCAAAAAAAACGTTGCTGATTTTTCCTGGAAAATACACTAAAAATCCTACGAGCCGTTCCCGAGTAATCCCATCTTCTCCAAATTAGCAAAAAAAAACGTTGCTGATTTTTCCTGGAAAATACACTAAAAATCCTACGAGCCGTTCCCGAGTAATCACACCTTCTCCAAATTGGCCAAAAAAAGCGTTGCTGATTTTTCCTGGAAAATACACTAAAAAACCTACGAGCCGTTCCCGAGTAATCCCATCTTCTCCAAATTGGCCAAAAAAAGCGTTGCTGATTTTTCCTGGAAAATACACTAAAAATCCTACGATCCGTTTCCGAGTAATCCCATCTTCTCCAAATTAGCAAAAAAAAAGCGTTGCTGATTTTTCCTGGAAAAAACATCAAAAATCTTACGAGCCGTTCCCGAGTAATCACACCTTCACCAAATTGGCCAAAAAAAGCGTTGCTGATTTTTCCTGGAAAATACACTAAAAAACCTACGAGCCGTTCCCGAGTAATCCCATCTTCTCCAAATTGGCCAAAAAAAGCGTTGCTTATTTTTCCTGGAAAATATATTAAAAGTTTTATGAGCCGTTCCCGAGTAATCACACCTTCTCCAAATTGGCAAAAAAAAGCGTTGCTGATTTATCCTGGAAAAAACATCAAAAATCTTACTAGCCGTTCCCGAGTAATCACACCTTCTCCAAATTGGCCAAAAAAAGCGTTGCTGATTTTTCCTGGAAAATACACTAAAAAACCTACGAGCCGTTCCCGAGTAATCCCATCTTCTCCAAATTGGCCAAAAAAAGCGTTGCTGATTTTTCCTGGAAAATACACTAAAAATCCTACGAGCCGTTCCCGAGTAATCCCATCTTCTCCAAATTAGCAAAAAAAAAGCGTTGCTGATTTTTCCTGGAAAATATATTAAAAGTTTTATGAGCCGTTCCCGAGTACTCACACCTTCTCCAAATTGGCAAAAAAAAGCGTTGCTGATTTTTCCTGGAAAAAACATCAAAAATCTTACGAGCCGTTCCCGAGTAATCACACCTTCTCCAAATTGCCAAAAAAAAGCGTTGCTGATTTTTCCTGGAAATTACACTAAAAATCCTACGAGCCGTTCCCGAGTAATCACACCTTCTCCAAATTGGCCAAAAAAAAGCGTTGTTGATTTTTCCTGGAAAATACACTTAAAATCTTACGAGCCATTCCCGAGTAATCCCATCTTCTCCAAATTAGCAAAAAAAAGCGTTGCTGATTTTTCCTGGAAAATACACTAAAAATCCTACGAGCCGTCCCCGAGTAATCTTATCTTCTCCAAATTGGCCAAAAAAAGCGTTGCTGATTTTTCCTGGAAAATACACTAAAAATCCTACGAGCCATTCCCGAGTAATCCCATCTTCTCCAAATTAGCAAAAAAAAAACGTTGCTGATTTTTCCTGGAAAATACACTAAAAATCCTACGAGCCGTTCCCGAGTAATCACACCTTCTCCAAATTGGCCAAAAAAAGCGTTGCTGATTTTTCCTGGAAAATACACTAAAAAACCTACGAGCCGTTCCCGAGTAATCCCATCTTCTCCAATTTGGCCAAAAAAGCGTTGCTGATTTTTCCTGGAAAATACACTAAAAATCCTACGATCCGTTCCCGAGTAATCCCATCTTCTCCAAATTAGCAAAAAAAAAGCGTTGCTGATTTTTCCTGGAAAAAACATCAAAAATCTTACGAGCCGTTCCCGAGTAATCACACCTTCTCCAAATTGGCCAAAAAAAGCGTTGCTGATTTTTCCTGGAAAATACACTAAAAAACCTACGAGCCGTTCCCGAGTAATCCCATCTTCTCCAAATTAGCCAAAAAAAGCGTTGCTGATTTTTCCTGGAAAATATGTTAAAAGTTTTATGAGCCGTTCCCGAGTAATCACACCTTCTCCAAATTGGCAAAAAAAAGCGTTGCTGATTTTTCCTGGAAAAAACATCAAAAATCTTACGAGCCGTTCCCGAGTAATCACACCTTCTCCAAATTGGCCAAAAAAAGCGTTGCTGATTTTTCCTGGAAAATACACTAAAAAACCTACGAGCCGTTCCCGAGTAATCCCATCTTCTCCAAATTGGCCAAAAAAAGCGTTGCTGATTTTTCCTGGAAAATACACTAAAAATCCTACGAGCCGTTCCCGAGTAATCCCATCTTCTCCAAATTAGCAAAAAAAAAGCGTTGCTGATTTTTCCTGGAAAATATATTAAAAGTTTTATGAGCCGTTCCCGAGTAATCACACTTTCTCCAAATTGGCAAAAAAAAGCGTTGCTGATTTTTCCTGGAAAAAACATCAAAAATCTTACGAGCCGTTCCCGAGTAATCACACCTTCTCCAAGTTGGCCAAAAAAAGCGTTGCTGATTTTTCCTGAAAAATACACTAAAAAACGTACGAGCCGTTCCCGAGTAATCACACCTTCTCCAAATTGCCAAAAAAAAAGCGTTGCTGATTTTTCCTGGAAATTACACTAAAAATCCTACGAGCCGTTCCCGAGCAATCCCATCTTCTCCAAATTGGCCAAAAAAAAGCGTTGCTGATTTTTCCTGGAAAATATATTAAAAGTTTTATGAGCCGTTCCCGAGTAATCACACCTTCTCCAAATTGGCCAAAAAAAACGTTGCTGATTTTTCCTGGAAAATACACTAAACATCCTACGAGCCGTTCCCGAGTAATCACACCTTCTCCAAATTGGCCAAAAAAAAGCGTTGCTGATTTTTCCTGGAAAATACACTAAAAATCCTACGAGCCGTTCCCGAGTAATCACACCTTCTCCAAATTGGCAAAAAAAAGCGTTGCTGATTTTTCCTGGAAAATACACTAAAAATCCTACGAGCCGTTCCCGAGTAATCACACCTTCTCCAAATTGCCAAAAAAAAGCGTTGCTGATTTTTCCTGGAAATTACACTAAAAATCCTACGAGCCGTTCCCGAGTAATCCCATCTTCTCCAAATTGGCCAAAAAAAGCGTTGTTGATTTTTCCTGGAAAATACACTAAAAATCCTACGAGCCGTTCCCGAGTAATCACACCTTCTCCAAGTTGGCCAAAAAAAGCGTTGCTGATTTTTCCTGAAAAATACACTAAAAAACGTACGAGCCGTTCCCGAGTAATCACACCTTCTCCAAATTGCCAAAAAAAAAGCGTTGCTGATTTTTCCTGGAAATTACACTAAAAATCCTACGAGCCGTTCCCGAGCAATCCCATCTTCTCCAAATTGGCAAAAAAAAGCGTTGTTGATTTTTCCTGGAAAATACACTAAAAATCCTACGAGCCGTTCCCGAGTAATCTTATCTTCTCCAAATTGGCCAAAAAAAAGCGTTGCTGATTTTTCCTGGAAAATACACTAAAAATCCTACGAGCCGTTCCCGAGTAATCACACCTTCTCCGAATTGGCCAAAAAAAAAGCGTTGCTGATTTTTCCTGGAAAATACACTTAAAATCTTACGAGCCATTCCCGAGTAATCCCATCTTCTCCAAATTGGCCAAAAAAAAAGCGTTGCTGATTTTTCCTGGAAAATACACTTAAAATCCTACGAGCCGTTCCCGAGTAATCTTATCTTCTCCAAATTGGCCAAAAAAAGCGTTGCTGATTTTTCCTGGAAAATACACTAAAAATCCTACGAGCCGTTCCCGAGTAATCACACCTTCTCCGAATTGGCCGAAAAAAAGCGTTGCTGATTTTTCCTGGAAAATACACTTAAAATCTTACGAGCCATTCCCGAGTAATCCCATCTTCTCCAAATTGGCCAAAAAAAGAGCGTTGCTGATTTTTCCTGGAAAATACACTAAAAATCCTACGAGCCGTTCCCGAGTAATCTAATCTTCTCCAAATTGGCCAAAAAAAGTGTTGCTGATTTTTCCTGGAAATTACACTAAAAATCCTACGAGCCGTTCCTGAGTAATCCCATCTTCTCCAAATTGGCAAAAAAAGCGTTGCTGATTTTTCCTGGAAAATACACTAAAAATCTTACGAGCCGTTCCCGAGTAATCCCATCTTCTCCAAATTGGCCAAAAAAAACGTTGCTGATTTTTCCTGGAAAATACACTAAAAATCCTACGAGCCGTTCCCGAGTAATCCCATCTTCTCCAAATTAGCAAAAAAAAAACGTTGCTGATTTTTCCTGGAAAATACACTAAAAATCCTACGAGCCGTTCCCGAGTAATCACACCTTCTCCAAATTGGCCAAAAAAAGCGTTGCTGATTTTTCCTGGAAAATACACTAAAAAACCTACGAGCCGTTCCCGAGTAATCCCATCTTCTCCAAATTGGCCAAAAAAAGCGTTGCTGATTTTTCCTGGAAAATACACTAAAAATCCTACGATCCGTTCCCGAGTAATCCCATCTTCTCCAAATTAGCAAAAAAAAAGCGTTGCTGATTTTTCCTGGAAAAAACATCAAAAATCTTACGAGCCGTTCCCGAGTAATCACACCTTCACCAAATTGGCCAAAAAAAGCGTTGCTGATTTTTCCTGGAAAATACACTAAAAAACCTACGAGCCGTTCCCGAGTAATCCCATCTTCTCCAAATTGGCCAAAAAAAGCGTTGCTTATTTTTCCTGGAAAATATATTAAAAGTTTTATGAGCCGTTCCCGAGTAATCACACCTTCTCCAAATTGGCAAAAAAAAGCGTTGCTGATTTTTCCTGGAAAAAACATCAAAAATCTTACGAGCCGTTCCCGAGTAATCACACCTTCTCCAAATTGGCCAAAAAAAGCGTTGCTGATTTTTCCTGGAAAATACACTAAAAAACCTACGAGCCGTTCCCGAGTAATCCCATCTTCTCCAAATTGGCCAAAAAAAGCGTTGCTGATTTTTCCTGGAAAATACACTAAAAATCCTACGAGCCGTTCCCGAGTAATCCCATCTTCTCCAAATTAGCAAAAAAAAAGCGTTGCTGATTTTTCCTGGAAAATATATTAAAAGTTTTATGAGCCGTTCCCGAGTACTCACACCTTCTCCAAATTGGCAAAAAAAAGCGTTGCTGATTTTTCCTGGAAAAAACATCAAAAATCTTACGAGCCGTTCCCGAGTAATCACACCTTCTCCAAATTGCCAAAAAAAAGCGTTGCTGATTTTTCCTGGAAATTACACTAAAAATCCTACGAGCCGTTCCCGAGTAATCACACCTTCTCCAAATTGGCCAAAAAAAAGCGTTGTTGATTTTTCCTGGAAAATACACTAAAAATCTTACGAGCCGTTCCCGAGAAGTCACACCTTCTCCAAATTGGCCAAAAAAAAACGTTGCTGATTTTTCCTGGAAAATACACTAAAAATCCTACGAGCCGTTCCCGAGTAATCTTATCTTCTCCAAATTGGCCAAAAAAAAGCGTTGCTGATTTTTCCTGGAAAATACACTAAAAATCCTACGAGCGGTTCCCGCGTAATCACACCTTCTCCGAATTGGCCAAAAAAAAAGCGTTGCTGATTTTTCCTGGAAAATACACTTAAAATCTTACGAGCCATTCCCGAGTAATCCCATCTTCTCCAAATTGGCCAAAAAAAAAAGCGTTGCTGATTTTTCCTGGAAAATACACTAAAAATCCTACGAGCCGTTCCCGAGTAATCTTATCTTCTCCAAATTGGCCAAAAAAAGCGTTGCTGATTTTTCCTGGAAATTACACTAAAAATCCTACGAGCCGTTCCCGAGTAATCCCATCTTCTCCAAATTGGCAAAATAAAGCGTTGCTGATTTTTCCTGGAAAATACACTAAAAATCCTACGAGCCGTTCCCGAGTAATCACACCTTCTCCAAATTGGCCAAAAAAAAGCGTTGTTGATTTTTCCTGGAAAATACACTAAAAATCTTACGAGCCGTTTCCGAGTAGTCACACCTTCTCCAAATTGGCCAAAAAAAAGCGTTGTTGATTTTTCCTGGAAAATACACTAAAAATCCTACGAGCCGTTCCCGAGTAATCTTATCTTCTCCAAATTGGCCAAAAAAAAGCGTTGCTGATTTTTCCTGGAAAATACACTAAAAATCCTACGAGCCGTTCCCGCGTAATCACACCTTCTCCGAATTGGCCAAAAAAAAAGCGTTGCTGATTTTTCCTGGAAAATACACTTAAAATCTTACGAGCCATTCCCGAGTAATCCCATCTTCTCCAAATTGGCCAAAAAAAAAGCGTTGCTGATTTTTCCTGGAAAATACACTAAAAATCCTACGAGCCGTTCCCGAGTAATCTTATCTTCTCCAAATTGGCCAAAAAAAGCGTTGCTGATTTTTCCTGGAAATTACACTAAAAATCCTACGAGCCGTTCCCGAGTAATCCCATCTTCTCCAAATTGGCAAAATAAAGCGTTGCTGATTTTTCCTGGAAAATACACTAAAAATCTTACGAGCCGTTCCCGAGTAATCCCATCTTCTCCAAATTGGCCAAAAAAAAAAACGTTGCTGATTTTTCCTGGAAAATACACTAAAAATCCTACGAGCCGTTCCCGAGTAATCACACCTTCTCCAAATTGGCCAAAAAAAAAACGTTGCTGATTTTTCCTGGAAAATATATTAAAAATTTTATGTGCCGTTCCCGAGTAATCACACCTTCTCCAAATTGGCCAAAAAAAAGCGTTGCTGATTTTTCCTGGAAAATACACTAAAAATCCTACGAGCCGTTCCGAGTAATCACACCTTCTCCAAATTGGCCAAAAAAAAAGCGTTGCTGATTTTTCCTGGAAAATATATTAAAAATTTTATGAGCCGTTCCCGAGTAATCACACCTTCTCCAAATTGGCCAAAAAAAACGTTGCTGATGTTTCCTGGAAAATACACTAAAAATCCTACGAGCCGTTCCCGAGTAATCACACCTTCTCCAAATTGCCAAAAAAAAGCGTTGCTGATTTTTCCTGGAAAATACACTAAAAATCCCACGAGCCGTTCCCGAGTAATCACACCTTCTCCAAATTGGCCAAAAAAAAGCGTTGCTGATTTTTCCTGGAAAATACACTAAAAATCCTACGAGCCGTTCCCGAGTAATCCCATCTTCTCCAAATTGGCCAAAAAAAAACGTTGCTGATTTTTCCTGGAAAATACACTAAAAATCCTACGAGCCGTTCCCGAGTAATCACACCTTCTCCAAATTGCCAAAAAAAAACGTTGCTGATTTTTCCTGGAAAATACACTAAAAATCCCACGAGCCGTTCCCGAGTAATCACACCTTCTCCAAATTGGCCAAAAAAAAGCGTTGCTGATTTTTCCTGGAAAATACACTAAAAACCTACGAGCCGTTCCCGAGTAATCCCATCTTCTCCAAATTGGCCAAAAAAAAAACGTTGCTGATTTTTCCTGGAAAATACACTAAAAATCCTACGAGCCGTTCCCGAGTAATCACACCTTCTCCAAATTGGCCAAAAAAAGCGTTGCTGATTTTTCCTGGAAAATACACTAAAAAACCTACGAGCCGTTCCCGAGTAATCACACCTTCTCCAAATTGCCACAAAAAAGCGTTGCTGATTTTTCCTGGAAAATACACTAAAAATCCCACGAGCCGTTCCCGAGTAATCACACCTTCTCCAAATTGGCCAAAAAAAAGCGTTGCTGATTTTTCCTGGAAAATACACTAAAAATCCTACGAGCCGTTCCCGAGTAATCCCATCTTCTCCAAATTGGCCAAAAAAAACGTTGCTGATTTTTCCTGGAAAATACACTAAAAATCCTACGAGCCGTTCCCGAGTAATCACACCTTCTCCAAATTGGCCAAAAAAAGCGTTGCTGATTTTTCCTGGAAAATACACTAAAAAACCTACGAGCCGTTCCCGAGTAATCACACCTTCTCCAAATTGGCCAAAAAAAGCGTTGTTGATTTTTCCTGGAAAATACACTAAAAATCCTACGAGCCGTTCCCGAGTAATCCCATCTTCTCCAAATTAGCAAAAAAAAGCGTTGCTGATTTTTCCTGGAAAATATATTAAAAATTTTATGAGCCGTTCCCGAGTAATCCCATCTTCTCCAAATTGGCAAAAAAAATGCGTTGCTGATTTTTCCTGGAAAATACACTAAAAATCCTACGAGCCGTTCCCGAGTAATCACACCTTCTCCAAATTGGCCAAAAAAAGCGTTGTTGATTTTTCCTGGAAAATACACTAAAAATCCTACGAGCCGTTCCCGAGTAATCCCATCTTCTCCAAATTAGCAAAAAAAAGCGTTGCTGATTTTTCCTGGAAAATACACTAAAAATCCTACGAGCCGTTCCCGAGTAATCCCATCTTCTCCAAATTAGCAAAAAAAAGCGTTGCTGATTTTTCCTGGAAAATATATTAAAAATTTTATGAGCCGTTCCCGAGTAATCCCATCTTCTCCAAATTGGCAAAAAAAAGCGTTGTTGATTTTTCCTGGAAAATACACTAAAAATCCTACGAGCCGTTCCCGAGTAATCCCATCTTCTCCAAATTGGCCAAAAAAAAGCGTTGCTGATTTTTCCTTGAAAATACACTAAAAAACCTACGAGCCGTTCCCAAGTAATCCCATCTTCTCCAAATTGGCCAAAAAAAAGCGTTGCTGATTTTTCCTGGGAATTACACTAAAAATCCTACGAGCCGTTCCCGAGTAATCCCATCTTCTCCAAATTGGCCAAAAGAAAGCGTTGCTGATTTTTCCTTGAAAATACACTAAAAAACCTACGAGCCGTTCCCAAGTAATCCCATCTTCTCCAAATTAGCAAAAAAAAAAAGCGTTGCTGATTTTTCCTGGAAAATATATTAAAAATTTTATGAGCCGTTCCCGAGTAATCACACCTTCTCCAAATTGGCCAAAAAAAAGCGTTGCTGATTTTTCCTGGAAAAAACACTAAAAATCTTACGAGCCGTTCCCGAGTAATCACACCTTCTCCAAATTGGCCAAAAAAAAAGCGTTGTTGATTTTTCCTGGAAAATACACTAAAAATCCTACGAGCCGTTCCCGAGTAATCACACCTTCTCCAAATTGGCCAAAAAAAGCGTTGCTGATTTTTCCTGGAAAATACACTAAAAATCCTACGAGCCGTTCCCGACTAATCCCATCTTCTCCAAATTGGCCAAAAAAAAGCTTTGTTGATTTTTCCTGGAAAATACACTAAAAATCCTACGAGCCGTTCCCGAGTAATCACACCTGCTCGAAATTGGCCAAAAAAAAGCGTTGTTGATTTTTCCTGGAAAATACACTAAAAATCCTACGAGCCGTTCCCGAGTAATCCCATCTTCTCCAAATTGGCCAAAAAAAAGCGTTGCTGATTTTTCCTGGAAAATACACTAAAAATCCTACGAGCCGTTCCCGAGTAATCCCATCTTCTCCAAATTGGCCAAAAAAAAGCGTTGCTGATTTTTCCTGGAAAATACACTAAAAATCCTTCGAGCCGTTTCCCGAGTAATCACACCTTCTCGAAATTGGCCAAAAAAAAGCGTTGCTGATTTTTCCTGGAAAATACACTAAAAATTTTATGAGCCGTTCCCGAGTAATCACACCTTCTCCAAATTGGCAAAAAAAAGCGTTGCTGATTTTTCCTGGAAAAAACACTAAAAATCTTACGAGCCGTTCCTGAGTAATCACACCTTCTCCAAATTGGCCAAAAAAAAGCGTTGCTGATTTTTCCTGGAAAATACACTAAAAAACCTACGAGCCGTTCCCGAGTAATCCCATCTTCTCCAAATTAGCAAAAAAAAGCGTTGCTGATTTTTCCTGGAAAATACACTAAAAAACCTACGAGCCGTTCCCGAGTAATCCCATCTTCTCCAAATTGGCCAAAAAAAAGCGTTGCTGATTTTTCCTGGAAAATACACTAAAAATCCTACGAGCCGTTCCCGAGTAATCACACCTTCTCGAAATTGGCCAAAAAAAAGCGTTGCTGATTTTTCCTGGAAAATACACTAAAAATTTTATGAGCCGTTCCCGAGTAATCACACCTTCTCCAAATTGGCAAAAAAAAGCGTTGCTGATTTTTCCTGGAAAAAACACTAAAAATCTTACGAGCCGTTCCCGAGTAATCACACCTTCTCCAAATTGGCCAAAAAAAAGCGTTGCTGATTTTTGCTGGAAAATATACTAAAAAACCTACGAGCCGTTCCCGAGTAATCCCATCTTCTCCAAATTAGCAAAAAAAAGCGTTGCTGATTTTTCCTGGAAAATACACTAAAAAACCTACGAGCCGTTCCCGAGTAATCCCATCTTCTCCAAATTGGCCAAAAAAAAGCGTTGCTGATTTTTCCTGGAAAATACACTAAAAATCCTACGAGCCGTTCCCAAGTAATCCCATCTTCTCCAAATTGGCCAAAAAAAAAACGTTGCTGATTTTTCCTGGAAAATACACTAAAAATCTTACGAGCCGTTCCCGAGTAATCACACCTTCTCCAAATTGGCCAAAAAAAGCGTTGCTGATTTTTCCTGGAAAATACACTAAAAATCCTACGAGCCGTTCCCGAGTAATCCCATCTTCTCCAAATTGGCCAAAAAAAAAGCGTTGCTGATTTTTCCTGGAAAATATATTAAAAATTTTATGAGCCGTTCCCGAGTAATCACACCTTCTCCAAATTGGCCAAAAAAAACGTTGCTGATTTTTCCTGGAAAATACACTAAAAATCCTACGAGCCGTTCCCGAGTAATCACACCTTCTCCAAATTGGCAAAAAAAAAGCGTTGCTGATTTTTCCTGGAAAATACACTAAAAATCCTACGAGCCGTTCCCAAGTAATCCCATCTTCTCCAAATTGGCCAAAAAAAAAAAACGTTGCTGATTTTTCCTGGAAAATATATTAAAAATTTTATGAGCCGTTCCCGAGTAATCACACCTTCTCCAAATTGCCAAAAAAAAGCGTTGCTGATTTTTCCTGGAAAATACACTAAAAATCCCACGAGCCGTTCCCGAGTAATCACACCTTCTCCAAATTGGCCAAAAAAAAGCGTTGCTGATTTTTCCTGGAAAATACACTAAAAATCCTACGAGCCGTTCCCGAGTAATCCCATCTTCTCCAAATTGGCCAAAAAAAAAACGTTGCTGATTTTTCCTGGAAAATACACTAAAAATCCTACGAGCCGTTCCCGAGTAATCACACCTTCTCCAAATTGGCCAAAAAAAGCGTTGCTGATTTTTCCTGGAAAATACACTAAAAAACCTACGAGCCGTTCCCGAGTAATCACACCTTCTCCAAATTGGCCAAAAAAAGCGTTGTTGATTTTTCCTGGAAAATACACTAAAAATCCTACGAGCCGTTCCCGAGTAATCCCATCTTCTCCAAATTAGCAAAAAAAAAAAAGCGTTGCTGATTTTTCCTGGAAAATATATTAAAAATTTTATGAGCCGTTCCCGAGTAATCACACCTTCTCCAAATTGGCCAAAAAAAAGCGTTGCTGATTTTTCCTGGAAAATATATTAAAAATTTTATGAGCCGTTCCCGAGTAATCACACCTTCTCCAAATTGGCCAAAAAAAACGTTGCTGATTTTCCTGGAAAATACACTAAAAATCCTACGAGCCGTTCCCGAGTAATCACACCTTCTCCAAATTGCCAAAAAAAAGCGTTGCTGATTTTTCCTGGAAAATACACTAAAAATCCCACGAGCCGTTCCCGAGTAATCACACCTTCTCCAAATTGGCCAAAATAAAGCGTTGCTGATTTTTCCTGGAAAATACACTAAAAATCCTACGAGCCGTTCCCGAGTAATCCCATCTTCTCCAAATTGGCCAAAAAAAAACGTTGCTGATTTTTCCTGGAAAATACACTAAAAATCCTACGAGCCGTTCCCGAGTAATAATACCTTCTCCAAATTGCCAAAAAAAAGCGTTGCTGATTTTTCCTGGAAAATACACTAGAAATCCTACGAGCCGTTCCCGAGTAATCACACCTTCTCCAAATTGGCCAAAAAAAAGCGTTGCTGATTTTTCCTGGAAAATACACTAAAAATCCTACGAGCCGTTCCCAAGTAATCCCATCTTCTCCAAATTGGCCAAAGAAAAACGTTGCTGATTTTTCCTGGAAAATATATTAAAAATTTTATGAGCCGTTCCCGAGTAATCACACCTTCTCCAAATTGGCCAAAAAAAAGCGTTGCTGATTTTTCCTGGAAAATACACTAAAAATCCCACGAGCCGTTCCCGAGTAATCACACCTTCTCCAAATTGGCCAAAAAAAAGCGTTGCTGATTTTTCCTGGAAAATACACTAAAAATCCTACGAGCCGTTCCCGAGTAATCCCATCTTCTCCAAATTGGCCAAAAAAAAAAGTTGCTGATTTTTCCTGGAAAATACACTAGAAATCCTACGAGCCGTTCCCGAGTAATCACACCTTCTCCAAATTGCCAAAAAAAAGCGTTGCTGATTTTTCCTGGAAAATACACTAAAAATCCCACGAGCCGTTCCCGAGTAATCACACCTTCTCCAAATTGGCCAAAAAAAAGCGTTGCTGATTTTTCCTGGAAAATACACTAAAAATCCTACGAGCCGTTCCCGAGTAATCCCATCTTCTCCAAATTGGCCAAAAAAAAACGTTGCTGATTTTTCCTGGAAAATACACTAAAAATCCTACGAGCCGTTCCCGAGTAATCACACCTTCTCCAAATTGGCCAAAAAAAGCGTTGCTGATTTTTCCTGGAAAATACACTAAAAAACCTACGAGCCGTTCCCGAGTAATCACACCTTCTCCAAATTGGCCAAAAAAAGCGTTGTTGATTTTTCTGGAAATACACTAAAAATCCTACGAGCCGTTCCCGAGTAATCCCATCTTCTCCAAATTGGCCAAAAAAAAACGTTGCTGATTTTTCCTGGAAAATACACTAAAAATCCTACGAGCCGTTCCCGAGTAATCACACCTTCTCCAAATTGCCAAAAAAAAGCGTTGCTGATTTTTCCTGGAAAATACACTAAAAATCCCACGAGCCGTTCCCGAGTAATCACACCTTCTCCAAATTGGCCAAAAAAAGCGTTGTTGATTTTTCCTGGAAAATACACTAAAAATCCTACGAGCCGTTCCCGAGTAATCCCATCTTCTCCAAATTGGCCAAAAAAAAACGTTGCTGATTTTTCCTGGAAAATACACTAAAAATCCTACGAGCCGTTCCCGAGTAATCACACCTTCTCCAAATTGCCAAAAAAAAGCGTTGCTGATTTTTCATGGAAAATACACTAAAAATCCTACGAGCCGTTCCCGAGTAATCACACCTTCTCCAAATTGGCCAAAAAAAGCGTTGCTGATTTTTCCTGGAAAATACACTAAAAATCCTACGAGCCGTTCCCGAGTAATCCCATCTTCTCCAAATTGGCCAAAAAAAAACGTTGCTGATTTTTCCTGGAAAATATATTAAAAATTTTATGAGCCGTTCCCGAGTAATCACACCTTCTCCAAATTGGCCAAAAAAAAGCGTTGCTGATTTTTCCTGGAAAATACACTAAAAATCCCACGAGCCGTTCCCGAGTAATCACACCTTCTCCAAATTGGCCAAAAAAAGCGTTGTTGATTTTTCCTGGAAAATACACTAAAAATCCTACGAGCCGTTCCCGAGTAATCCCATCTTCTCCAAATTGGCCAAAAAAAAACGTTGCTGATTTTTCCTGGAAAATACACTAAAAATCCTACGAGCCGTTCCCGAGTAATCACACCTTCTCCAAATTGCCAAAAAAAAGCGTTGCTGATTTTTCCTGGAAAATACACTAAAAATCCTACGAGCCGTTCCCGAGTAATCACACCTTCTCCAAATTGGCCAAAAAAAGCGTTGCTGATTTTTCCTGGAAAATACACTAAAAATCCTACGAGCCGTTCCCGAGTAATCCCATCTTCTCCAAATTGGCCAAAAAAAAACGTTGCTGATTTTTCCTGGAAAATATATTAAAAATTTTATGAGCCGTTCCCGAGTAATCACACCTTCTCCAAATTGGCCAAAAAAAAGCGTTGCTGATTTTTCCTGGAAAATACACTAAAAATCCTACGAGCCGTTCCCGAGTAATCACACCTTCTCCAAATTGCCAAAAAAAAGCGTTGCTGATTTTTCCTGGAAAATACACTAAAAATCCCACGAGCCGTTCCCGAGTAATCACACCTTCTCCAAATTGGCCAAAAAAAAGCGTTGCTGATTTTTCCTGGAAAATACACTAAAAATCCTACGAGCCGTTACCGAGTAATCCCATCTTCTCCAAATTGGCCAAAAAAAAACGTTGCTGATTTTTCCTGGAAAATACACTAAAAATCCTACGAGCCGTTCCCGAGTAATCACACCTTCTCCAAATTGGCCAAAAAAAGCGTTGCTGATTTTTCCTGGAAAATACACTAAAAAACCTACGAGCCGTTCCCGAGTAATCACACCTTCTCCAAATTGGCCAAAAAAAGCGTTGTTGATTTTTCCTGGAAAATACACTAAAAATCCTACGAGCCGTTCCCGAGTAATCCCATCTTCTCCAAATTGGCCAAAAAAAAACGTTGCTGATTTTTCCTGGAAAATACACTAAAAATCCTACGAGCCGTTCCCGAGTAATCACACCTTCTCCAAATTGCCAAAAAAAAGCGTTGCTGATTTTTCCTGGAAAATACACTAAAAATTCTACGAGCCGTTCCCGAGTAATCACACCTTCTCCAAATTGGCCAAAAAAAAGCGTTGCTGATTTTTCCTGGAAAATACACTAAAAATCCTACGAGCCGTTCCCGAGTAATCCCATCTTCTCCAAATTGGCCAAAAAAAAACGTTGCTGATTTTTCCTGGGAAATATATTAAAAATTTTATGAGCCGTTCCCGAGTAATCACACCTTCTCCAAATTGCCAAAAAAAAGCGTTGCTGATTTTTCCTGGAAAATACACTAAAAATCCCACGAGCCGTTCCCGAGTAATCACACCTTCTCCAAATTGGCCAAAAAAAGCGTTGTTGATTTTTACTGGAAAATACACTAAAAATCCTACGAGCCGTTCCCGAGTAATCCCATCTTCTCCAAATTGGCCAAAAAAAAAACGTTGCTGATTTTTCCTGGAAAATACACTAAAAATCCTACGAGCCGTTCCCGAGTAATCACACCTTCTCCAAATTGCCAAAAAAAAGCGTTGCTGATTTTTCCTGGAAAATACACTAAAAATCCTACGAGCCGTTCCCGAGTAATCACACCTTCTCCAAATTGGCCAAAAAAAGCGTTGCTGATTTTTCCTGGAAAATACACTAAAAATCCTACGAGCCGTTCCCGAGTAATCCCATCTTCTCCAAATTGGCCAAAAAAAAACGTTGCTGATTTTTCCTGGAAAATATATTAAAAATTTTATGAGCCGTTCCCGAGTAATCACACCTTCTCCAAATTGGCCAAAAAAAAGCGTTGCTGATTTTTCCTGGAAAATACACTAAAAATCCCACGAGCCGTTCCCGAGTAATCACACCTTCTCCAAATTGGCCAAAAAAAGCGTTGTTGATTTTTCCTGGAAAATACACTAAAAATCCTACGAGCCGTTCCCGAGTAATCCCATCTTCTCCAAATTGGCCAAAAAAAAACGTTGCTGATTTTTCCTTGAAAATACACTAAAAATCCTACGAGCCGTTCCCGAGTAATCACACCTTCTCCAAATTGCCAAAAAAAAGCGTTGCTGATTTTTCCTGGAAAATACACTAAAAATCCTACGAGCCGTTCCCGAGTAATCACACCTTCTCCAAATTGGCCAAAAAAAGCGTTGCTGATTTTTCCTGGAAAATACACTAAAAATCCTACGAGCCGTTCCCGAGTAATCCCATCTTCTCCAAATTGGCCAAAAAAAAACGTTGCTGATTTTTCCTGGAAAATATATTAAAAATTTTATGAGCCGTTCCCGAGTAATCACACCTTCTCCAAATTGGCCAAAAAAAAGCGTTGCTGATTTTTCCTGGAAAATACACTAAAAATCCTACGAGCCGTTCCCGAGTAATCACACCTTCTCCAAATTGCCAAAAAAAGCGTTGCTGATTTTTCCTGGAAAATACACTAAAAATCCCACGAGCCGTTCCCGAGTAATCACACCTTCTCCAAATTGGCCAAAAAAAAGCGTTGCTGATTTTTCCTGGAAAATACACTAAAAATCCTACGAGCCGTTACCGAGTAATCACACCTTCTCCAAATTGGCCAAAAAAAGCGTTGCTGATTTTTCCTGGAAAATACACTAAAAAACCTACGAGCCGTTCCCGAGTAATCACACCTTCTCCAAATTGGCCAAAAAAAGCGTTGTTGATTTTTCCTGGAAAATACACTAAAAATCCTACGAGCCGTTCCCGAGTAATCCCATCTTCTCCAAATTGGCCAAAAAAAAACGTTGCTGATTTTTCCTGGAAAATACACTAAAAATCCTACGAGCCGTTCCCGAGTAATCACACCTTCTCCAAATTGCCAAAAAAAAGCGTTGCTGATTTTTCCTGGAAAATACACTAAAAATCCTACGAGCCGTTCCCGAGTAATCACACCTTCTCCAAATTGGCCAAAAAAAAGCGTTGCTGATTTTTCCTGGAAAATACACTAAAAATCCTACGAGCCGTTCCCGAGTAATCCGATCTTCTCCAAATTGGCCAAAAAAAAACGTTGCTGATTTTTCCTGGAAAATATATTAAAAATTTTATGAGCCGTTCCCGAGTAATCACACCTTCTCCAAATTGGCCAAAAAAAAGCGTTGCTGATTTTTCCTGGAAAATACACTAAAAATCCTACGAGCCGTTCCCGAGTAATCACACCTTCTCCAAATTGGCCAAAAAAAAGCGTTGCTGATTTTTCCTGGAAAATATATTAAAAATTTTATGAGCCGTTCCCGAGTAATCACACCTTCTCCAAATTGGCCAAAAAAACGTTGCTGATTTTTCCTGGAAAATACACTAAAAATCCTACGAGCCGTTCCCGAGTAATCACACCTTCTCCAAATTGCCAAAAAAAAGCGTTGCTGATTTTTCCTGGAAAATACACTAAAAATCCCACGAGCCGTTCCCGAGTAATCACACCTTCTCCAAATTGGCCAAAAAAAAGCGTTGCTGATTTTTCCTGGAAAATACACTAAAAATCCTACGAGCCGTTCCCGAGTAATCCCATCTTCTCCAAATTGGCCAAAAAAAAGCGTTGCTGATTTTTCCTGGAAAATACACTAAAAATCCTACGAGCCGTTCCCGAGTAATCACACCTTCTCGAAATTGGCCAAAAAAAAGCGTTGCTGATTTTTCCTGGAAAATACACTAAAAATTTTATGAGCCGTTCCCGAGTAATCACACCTTCTCCAAATTGGCAAAAAAAAGCGTTGCTGATTTTTCCTGGAAAAAACACTAAAAATCTTACGAGCCGTTCCCGAGTAATCACACCTTCTCCAAATTGGCCAAAAAAAAGCGTTGCTGATTTTTCCTGGAAAATACACTAAAAAACCTACGAGCCGTTCCCTAGTAATCCCATCTTCTCCAAATTAGCAAAAAAAAGCGTTGCTGATTTTTCCTGGAAAATACACTAAAAAACCTACGAGCCGTTCCCGAGTAATCCCATCTTCTCCAAATTGGCCAAAAAAAAGCGTTGCTGATTTTTCCTGGAAAATACACTAAAAATCCTACGAGCCGTTCCCGAGTAATCACACCTTCTCGAAATTGGCCAAAAAAAAGCGTTGCTGATTTTTCCTGGAAAATACACTAAAAATTTTATGAGCCGTTCCCGAGTAATCACACCTTCTCCAAATTGGCAAAAAAAAGCGTTGCTGATTTTTCCTGGAAAAAACACTAAAAATCTTACGAGCCGTTCCCGAGTAATCACACCTTCTCCAAATTGGCCAAAAAAAAGCGTTGCTGATTTTTCCTGGAAAATACACTAAAAAACCTACGAGCCGTTCCCGAGTAATCCCATCTTCTCCAAATTAGCAAAAAAAAGCGTTGCTGATTTTTCCTGGAAAATACACTAAAAAACCTACGAGCCGTTCCCGAGTAATCCCATCTTCTCCAAATTGGCCAAAAAAAAGCGTTGCTGATTTTTCCTGGAAAATACACTAAAAATCCTACGAGCCGTTCCCAAGTAATCCCATCTTCTCCAAATTGGCCAAAAAAAAAAACGTTGCTGATTTTTCCTGGAAAATACACTAAAAATCTTACGAGCCGTTCCCGAGTAATCACACCTTCTCCAAATTGGCCAAAAAAAGCGTTGCTGATTTTTCCTGGAAAATACACTAAAAATCCTACGAGCCGTTCCCGAGTAATCCCATCTTCTCCAAATTGGCCAAAAAAAAAGCGTTGCTGATTTTTCCTGGAAAATATATTAAAAATTTTATGAGCCGTTCCCGAGTAATCACACCTTCTCCAAATTGGCCAAAAAAAACGTTGCTGATTTTTCCTGGAAAATACACTAAAAATCCTACGAGCCGTTCCCGAGTAATCACACCTTCTCCAAATTGGCCAAAAAAAAGCGTTGCTGATTTTTCCTGGAAAATACACTAAAAATCCTACGAGCCGTTCCCAAGTAATCCCATCTTCTCCAAATTGGCCAAAAAAAAAAAACGTTGCTGATTTTTCCTGGAAAATATATTAAAAATTTTATGAGCCGTTCCCGAGTAATCACACCTTCTCCAAATTGCCAAAAAAAAGCGTTGCTGATTTTTCCTGGAAAATACACTAAAAATCCCACGAGCCGTTCCCGAGTAATCACACCTTCTCCAAATTGGCCAAAAAAAAGCGTTGCTGATTTTTCCTGGAAAATACACTAAAAATCCTACGAGCCGTTCCCGAGTAATCCCATCTTCTCCAAATTGGCCAAAAAAAAAACGTTGCTGATTTTTCCTGGAAAATACACTAAAAATCCTACGAGCCGTTCCCGAGTAATCACACCTTCTCCAAATTGGCCAAAAAAAGCGTTGCTGATTTTTCCTGGAAAATACACTAAAAAACCTACGAGCCGTTCCCGAGTAATCACACCTTCTCCAAATTGGCCAAAAAAAGCGTTGTTGATTTTTCCTGGAAAATACACTAAAAATCCTACGAGCCGTTCCCGAGTAATCCCATCTTCTCCAAATTAGCAAAAAAAAAAAGCGTTGCTGATTTTTCCTGGAAAATATATTAAAAATTTTATGAGCCGTTCCCGAGTAATCACACCTTCTCCAAATTGGCCAAAAAAAAGCGTTGCTGATTTTTCCTGGAAAATATATTAAAAATTTTATGAGCCGTTCCCGAGTAATCACACCTTCTCCAAATTGGCCAAAAAAAACGTTGCTGATTTTCCTGGAAAATACACTAAAAATCCTACGAGCCGTTCCCGAGTAATCACACCTTCTCCAAATTGCCAAAAAAAAGCGTTGCTGATTTTTCCTGGAAAATACACTAAAAATCCCACGAGCCGTTCCCGAGTAATCACACCTTCTCCAAATTGGCCAAAATAAAGCCTTGCTGATTTTTCCTGGAAAATACACTAAAAATCCTACGAGCCGTTCCCGAGTAATCCCATCTTCTCCAAATTGGCCAAAAAAAAACGTTGCTGATTTTTCCTGGAAAATACACTAAAAATCCTACGAGCCGTTCCCGAGTAATCATACCTTCTCCAAATTGCCAAAAAAAAGCGTTGCTGATTTTTCCTGGAAAATACACTAGAAATCCTACGAGCCGTTCCCGAGTAATCACACCTTCTCCAAATTGGCCAAAAAAAAGCGTTGCTGATTTTTCCTGGAAAATACACTAAAAATCCTACGAGCCGTTCCCAAGTAATCCCATCTTCTCCAAATTGGCCAAAAAAAAACGTTGCTGATTTTTCCTGGAAAATATATTAAAAATTTTATGAGCCGTTCCCGAGTAATCACACCTTCTCCAAATTGGCCAAAAAAAAGCGTTGCTGATTTTTCCTGGAAAATACACTAAAAATCCCACGAGCCGTTCCCGAGTAATCACACCTTCTCCAAATTGGCCAAAAAAAAGCGTTGCTGATTTTTCCTGGAAAATACACTAAAAATCCTACGAGCCGTTCCCGAGTAATCCCATCTTCTCCAAATTGGCCAAAAAAAAAAGTTGCTGATTTTTCCTGGAAAATACACTAGAAATCCTACGAGCCGTTCCCGAGTAATCACACCTTCTCCAAATTGCCAAAAAAAAGCGTTGCTGATTTTTCCTGGAAAATACACTAAAAATCCCACGAGCCGTTCCCGAGTAATCACACCTTCTCCAAATTGGCCAAAAAAAAGCGTTGCTGATATTTCCTGGAAAATACACTAAAAATCCTACGAGCCGTTCCCGAGTAATCCCATCTTCTCCAAATTGGCCAAAAAAAAACGTTGCTGATTTTTCCTGGAAAATACACTAAAAATCCTACGAGCCGTTCCCGAGTAATCACACCTTCTCCAAATTGGCCAAAAAAAGCGTTGCTGATTTTTCCTGGAAAATACACTAAAAAACCTACGAGCCGTTCCCGAGTAATCACACCTTCTCCAAATTGGCCAAAAAAAGCGTTGTTGATTTTTCTGGAAATACACTAAAAATCCTACGAGCCGTTCCCGAGTAATCCCATCTTCTCCAAATTGGCCAAAAAAAAACGTTGCTGATTTTTCCTGGAAAATACACTAAAAATCCTACGAGCCGTTCCCGAGTAATCACACCTTCTCCAAATTGCCAAAAAAAAGCGTTGCTGATTTTTCCTGGAAAATACACTAAAAATCCCACGAGCCGTTCCCGAGTAATCACACCTTCTCCAAATTGGCCAAAAAAAAGCGTTGTTGATTTTTCCTGGAAAATACACTAAAAATCCTACGAGCCGTTCCCGAGTAATCCCATCTTCTCCAAATTGGCCAAAAAAAAACGTTGCTGATTTTTCCTGGAAAATACACTAAAAATCCTACGAGCCGTTCCCGAGTAATCACACCTTCTCCAAATTGCCAAAAAAAAGCGTTGCTGATTTTTCCTGGAAAATACACTAAAAATCCTACGAGCCGTTCCCGAGTAATCACACCTTCTCCAAATTGGCCAAAAAAAGCGTTGCTGATTTTTCCTGGAAAATACACTAAAAATCCTACGAGCCGTTCCCGAGTAATCCCATCTTCTCCAAATTGGCCAAAAAAAAACGTTGCTGATTTTTCCTGGAAAATATATTAAAAATTTTATGAGCCGTTCCCGAGTAATCACACCTTCTCCAAATTGGCCAAAAAAAAGCGTTGCTGATTTTTCCTGGAAAATACACTAAAAATCCCACGAGCCGTTCCCGAGTAATCACACCTTCTCCAAATTGGCCAAAAAAAGCGTTGTTGATTTTTCCTGGAAAATACACTAAAAATCCTACGAGCCGTTCCCGAGTAATCCCATCTTCTCCAAATTGGCCAAAAAAAAACGTTGCTGATTTTTCCTGGAAAATACACTAAAAATCCTACGAGCCGTTCCCGAGTAATCACACCTTCTCCAAATTGCCAAAAAAAAGCGTTGCAGATTTTTCCTGGAAAATACACTAAAAATCCTACGAGCCGTTCCCGAGTAATCACACCTTCTCCAAATTGGCCAAAAAAAGCGTTGCTGATTTTTCCTGGAAAATACACTAAAAATCCTACGAGCCGTTCCCGAGTAATCCCATCTTCTCCAAATTGGCCAAAAAAAAACGTTGCTGATTTTTCCTGGAAAATATATTAAAAATTTTATGAGCCGTTCCCGAGTAATCACACCTTCTCCAAATTGGCCAAAAAAAAGCGTTGCTGATTTTTCCTGGAAAATACACTAAAAATCCTACGAGCCGTTCCCGAGTAATCACACCTTCTCCAAATTGCCAAAAAAAAGCGTTGCTGATTTTTCCTGGAAAATACACTAAAAATCCCACGAGCCGTTCCCGAGTAATCACACCTTCTCCAAATTGGCCAAAAAAAAGCGTTGCTGATTTTTCCTGGAAAATACACTAAAAATCCTACGAGCCGTTACCGAGTAATCCCATCTTCTCCAAATTGGCCAAAAAAAAACGTTGCTGATTTTTCCTGGAAAATACACTAAAAATCCTACGAGCCGTTCCCGAGTAATCACACCTTCTCCAAATTGGCCAAAAAAAGCGTTGCTGATTTTTCCTGGAAAATACACTAAAAAACCTACGAGCCGTTCCCGAGTAATCACACCTTCTCCAAATTGGCCAAAAAAAGCGTTGTTGATTTTTCCTGGAAAATACACTAAAAATCCTACGAGCCGTTCCCGAGTAATCCCATCTTCTCCAAATTGGCCAAAAAAAAACGTTGCTGATTTTTCCTGGAAAATACACTAAAAATCCTACGAGCCGTTCCCGAGTAATCACACCTTCTCCAAATTGCCAAAAAAAAGCGTTGCTGATTTTTCCTGGAAAATACACTAAAAATCCTACGAGCCGTTCCCGAGTAATCACACCTTCTCCAAATTGGCCAAAAAAAAGCGTTGCTGATTTTTCCTGGAAAATACACTAAAAATTCTACGAGCCGTTCCCGAGTAATCCCATCTTCTCCAAATTGGCCAAAAAAAAACGTTGCTGATTTTTCCTGGAAAATATATTAAAAATTTTATGAGCCGTTCCCGAGTAATCACACCTTCTCCAAATTGGCCAAAAAAAAGCGTTGCTGATTTTTCCTGGAAAATACACTAAAAATCCTACGAGCCGTTCCCGAGTAATCACACCTTCTCCAAATTGGCCAAAAAAAAGCGTTGCTGATTTTTCCTGGAAAATATATTAAAAATTTTATGAGCCGTTCCCGAGTAATCACACCTTCTCCAAATTGGCAAAAAAAAAGCGTTGCTGATTTTTCCTGGAAAATACACTAAAAATCCTACGAGCCGTTCCCGAGTAATCCCATCTTCTCCAAATTGGCCAAAAAAAAACGTTGCTGATTTTTCCTGGAAAATACACTAAAAATCCTACGAGCCGTTCCCGAGTAATCACACCTTCTCCAAATTGTCAAAAAAAAGCGTTGCTGATTTTTCCTGGAAAATACACTAAAAATCCCACGAGCCGTTCCCGAGTAATCACACCTTCTCCAAATTGGCCAAAAAAAAGCGTTGCTGATTTTTCCTGGAAAATACACTAAAAATCCTACGAGCCGTTCCCGAGTAATCCCATCTTCTCCAAATTGGCCAAAAAAAACGTTGCTGATTTTTCCTGGAAAATACACTAAAAATCTTACGAGCCGTTCCCGAGTAATCACACCTTCTCCAAATTGGCCAAAAAAAGCGTTGCTGATTTTTCCTGGAAAATACACTAAAAAACCTACGAGCCGTTCCCGAGTAATCACACCTTCTCCAAATTGGCCAAAAAATGCGTTGTTGATTTTTCCTGGAAAATACACTAAAAATCCTACGAGCCGTTCCCGAGTAATCCCATCTTCTCCAAATTAGCAAAAAAAAAGCGTTGCTGATTTTTCCTGGAAAATATATTAAAAATTTTATGAGCCGTTCCCGAGTAATCACACCTTCTCCAAATTGGCCAAAAAAAACTGTGATGGCGACAATTTGTATTGACTCGATTTTAAGTTTTTACAGAGAGTAATTTTCTGGCTGTAGGAAAGTCTACTTTAGAAATGAAAAAAAAAAAAATTTTATTTGTATAGGCTTTGAATTTTATTTGAGTTTTGAAAATTTTTAAATGAGGAATTCGAAAAATAATTTGAAAGAAAACGGTTGTATAAATTATTTTGATTTATTTAAAATTTTATAAAAATAAAAAGGAACTGAAGCCTGTATATTGACAACGATAATTACTCCGATTACAGAATTAAGATCATATTTTCTGTACGCGCATTCAAATAAAGAATTCATCCCGCGATTTCTGTATTCTGAATAAACAATACAAATAATATTCATATTATAAAGAAACCAGAGAGAAGAAAAATTTTATTCGGGTGCATTCCGGTATTAGAGGATTCTAATAGTTTAAAGTTATTGCCTTGAAACGGCAATATTTCCATTGAAAGTCATTTTGGTTTCTCCGATTGTACACGTTCTATAACTCCAAAATTTGGAAATTTTGGTGGAGCCTCTAATTATTTGCAAGTCCTTCAACAATAATTCGGAAAAGTTCAGATCTCAAATGGGTCAATATTATCAGGAACAAAGCCGTAAACAAAACTACATTTCATACCTTATATGTATACCACATCAATACTAATTATATACATATATAATTTGTAAAGATATACATATATGTATATCTTAAGTTCTGAAGATATCAATCCTTAATTCAAAAATAATTTTTTTTAAAAGTTTTTAATTTAATTAATCAACAACATCTTTCTTCATAGTGTCTATATGAATTAACTCTCGAAATTATTATTATTATTATTTTTTTTTGTTCATTAATTTTGAAAATTACCATAACTTTAACTTTAGTTAAAATAATTAAATTATAGAAAATTAAAGTTTAGATTACTACCACAGACACACATCCACTTATATACAAATAAAAATCCTAACAGCTTAATTTAAAGTACTATGTTCAAATATTAACTATTCTACTGTCATCTGGCGCCTGCTGACATCGTGGGTAATGAGAATGTAAGTTGTATTACTATATATAATTGTATTATTTGACATATTTATATACCACACTATTAAAACGCGAATTATAATTGTACTTTGAAGAAAACGTAAGATAAAAAAAAAAAAATCTAATTAAATTTTAATTCGATTATTTTTCATTATTTTCCTTAAACCAACAGTGGCATAAATATCAAAATTTGCTGGTAGTTTGCACTAATCATATTCATTTTACATTTTTATATTAGTTTACATAATCAGAATTAATTGATAAAAAAAAATCGGGTTATATTAATTTACTTTAACTCGAAATTTTTTTCCCGTTTAAATTAATTAAATTTTACTTTAAATATACAATTATTTCTTAATTATATTCTTTAAACTAAACTGTTTGTTATGTTGTTCATCTTTTATAAATAAATTGAAAATATATATTGGTTTCGAATATGAAATGAAATTTTGAATTTAGTTTCCGGTATTACGAAAGGTGAAGTCAGATATGGGGTAAAATTCTTTTATTTTATTTATTTATTTGGCTATGGGCTGATAACTAAATTTTATTATATCAGCATGGAGGGAGGGCTAGACCTGGTGTAACAAATTCCATCACAAGTTACCCTCCAATCGTCAACCAATGTCTTCTTCTTCTTTTCTTTACCACTGTATGAATTATATTTATTTTCTTAGCTACCTAAATTTAAAGTCTTTTGTAGCGAACTATAATTTTTTCGGGAACAATGTACCCAACCCAACGACGAGCACGGCCGGAATATTAGGTAGCCCCGTTCCCAAAAATATATACATATACCAGAAATGTGGAATCGTTACAGAGATTTTTGGCGCCCAACGTGGGGCCTCAGATATCGTTATCTTCAACATTTATAGTGCATTTTCATCTTGATTCTGAGGGCTTTTGAATCTTAAGTGGGTTGAGTTTTTCATATGGTTAATTAATATATTTTTTGCTTTTAATTTTCTTTAATTTTTGTTTCATTGATGTTGAATTTGGATCTAATTGTTGATGTTGATATCAAGATACAATTCCTTATTTACAGTTAATGAGACCAGTGTTATCAGGGTTTGGGTTCGATTTTGAGATGTTGTTCTGGTTAGTATCGGTTCAATCCTCGTTTAACTCAGTAACTCAAATTTTTGTTTTAAATTTTTTTACTTTTCTTTTTATAATTTTGTTTTTATGCATGGACTAAAGTTAATTGATGATAGTCGAAAACTTTCCAGCAACTGTTTTACAATCTTGTAATATTTTTCAATTTTTGATTTATTTTCTGTTTTGGAACAGTATTATATCTGGCCTCTGCCGGAAGACTCCAACAGATAGTTATAGTTTTTTTTATGATTTATATTTTCTTTAGTTGGTTGATGATTGAATGGTTATGAGTAGCTATGTATATTATTATTATTTTTTTTTCTCGTTTTGGTTTTTATTGTAGATTTTAATTTGTCTTAGTTTTCTTAATTTTTATTTAAGCCCCATATTGGAGTACTTCACTGATTAGTAACATTATATTTGAGTACTGTTGTGATTAATAACTTCGGTTTTAATAGTTTTGAATTTGTAGGAAATTACTTACTGGTAATAATTTTTTTGTGTGGGTTTAATTTTTTATCAGGTTAGTTTAGTTTAGTTATTTAGCTCAAAATGCCATTAGTACGAAGTACGGGAAATATACCTGATCAGGTAGAGCAGGATATGGCAAACTCTACAGTAAATTTAGACAATGGAGCGTGTAGCTATATGCAGATTCCAAAGAAATCGGCTGGAAGACCTAGAACTCGATTGCAATCTCGTAGGGAAGGATTAGATAATGAAAGTTTAGGTGTAAATGATGTTCGTCAGATTGTAGATGATTCTATTAGAGGATTTAGGGATGAAATGATCAATATGATGAGTGATGCATTTAGAAATTTAAACTTGGCCCATGTACAGGCTACGCACTGCGAACCAGCTAATCCCTCGGAGATTTTAAATTTGGAACAAGAAGAAGTAAATTGCAGAAATATAAGCTCGAACAATGAACAACGTACCCAAAGAAATCATAACACACCTTTTTCTAATGAAGAAACAGATAGAAACTCAGAGAGAATACTTAGCTTAATTAGAAATTGGCGAATTCGCTTTAACGGAGATACTTCTGAATTTACCATTGATGATTTCATTTATAGAGTTAAAACTCTGACGATTGCGAATCTTAAGGGAAACTTCGAGCTCCTTTGTGAACATGCTCATATTCTTTTTGAAGGAAAAGCACTGAAATGGTTTTGGCGTTATCACAAAAGCTGTGCTAATATGGATTGGGTCGAATTATGCGACGCATTAAAAAGACAATACAAGGATTACACCACTGATTATGACATTAAGGATGATATTTTGCGCAGAAAACAACAACATAATGAATCTTTTGATGACTACTTCAATGCTATCATGATTTTGTCTGATAGATTACGTATACCATTGTCGGATTCTGAATTGTGCGAAACTATTCAACGAAATTTAAGACTTGAAGTAAGACATGAAATACTTCATTTGGAGATATCCCGAGTGGCTGACTTAAGACGTGCTGTACGAAGGCACGAGAAATTTGCTAAGGATATACTTTCTGCTGGTACAAGTAAACGATATTATCAAAAAGGTAATGTTTCTGAAGTTGCTGATGAAGACTCTCAGGTTAATGTTGAACAGAATCTAAATGATGATGGTGATCAGACTGAAGTGTGTTTGATGGTTAAGACATCTATTTGTTGGAATTGTACAAAAATAGGCCACAGTTTTATTGATTGCATTGAACCACGAACTGTTTTTTGTTATGGATGTGGAGCTAGAAACATTTATAAACCAAAATGTCCAAACTGTTCGAAAAACCAGGGAAACTTGTCAAAGGATGTTCGCCTTCAGAAGTTCGGACATCCAAACCAAAAATAAATAATACTAAAATTAACTTGAAGAATCCATGTTCTAAGTCTAATCTACCAAATGTGACAAAACAATTTATTAAAACAAAAATACCCGATACGGAAAACAAACCTGATTTGACTTCAACTCACCCTTTGCAACGACCATATCATGTTCGATTGCGAGAGTATAATATTGCTAGAAGAAAAATTTTTGATGTTACCAATCTTACATACCATCCCAACAGATCGTCAATGAGAATTAAGGAATATTATAAACGAAGAAAACATTTTAAGAAATTTATTATATCATCATTGACTACTAAACAGAATGATAATAGACCTTATATTTCATTGAAAATACGCAATAAAAACTATTTTGCATTGCTAGATAGCGGCGCAAATATTAATGTCATTGGAGGTGAGTTATGTGCTGAAATAATTAATTCTGGTGATTATAAAGGTGGTACTGGTAATGTTAAAACTGCCGATGGACAAAGTCAACGAATTGTAGGAACAGCGAGTATACCAATATTCTACAACGCCCAAAGCAAAATAACCATTTTCATGTTGATTCCATCTATAACTCAGGAAGTAATTTGCGGAATGGAATTTTGGGAGAAATTTGGAATTCAAATTATATCACATAATCATTTGGACGAATTAAGTTTAGACGACAATCCAGATAAAATTTCCTTGACTACAATTCAGCAACAACAACTACAGCGTATTATAGATTACTATCCTAACTCTGCACGGGATGGGCTAGGATGTACATCACTCTTAGAGCATAATATTGACACCGGAAAAGCAACTCCCATTAAACAGAGGTATTATCCAATATCACCTGCTAGAGAAAAACTTTTATGTAAAGAAATCGACGAAATGTTGAAAGCAGGTGTCATAGAAGAGAGCTCAGCATCTCCATGGTCGTCCCCAGCTGTTCTAATCGTAAAACCTGGAAAAGTACGTTTTTGCTTGGATAGCCGTAAATTAAATTCAGTTACGACAAAGGACGCATACCCTATCCCAAACATAGACGGACTAATTTCGAGGCTTCCTCCAATTTATTTTATTTCCAAAGTAGACTTAAAAGACGCATTTTGGCAGATTAAATTGGACGAAACCTCAAAACCGAAGACTGCGTTCACTATCCCCAATCGGCCATTGTATCAATTTACGAGAATGCCGTTCGGATTGTGTAATGCGCCACAGACATTGTGTAGACTTATGGACCAAGTAATTCCGTTTAAGTTAAAATCTAACGTTTTTGTGTATCTTGACGACTTGCTTATTATTTCGGAAAACTTTAACGAACATATAAAACATTTAAAGGAGGTAGCCACACAATTACGTAGGGCGAATCTGACGATAAACATAAAAAAGAGTAGCTTTGGGTTGAAGCAAGTTCAGTACTTAGGATATATTGTAGGTGAAGGATGTTTGAAAGTAGATCCAGGAAAGGTGGAAGCCATTTCTGATTTTCCAACACCCAAATCAGTACGCCAGCTTCGACAGTTCCTTGGTATGGCAGGTTGGTATCGTCGATTTATTGATGATTATGCTACTATTACCTTTCATTTGACGGAATTGTTGTGCAAAAAGAATAATTTTAAGTGGACGGAGAATGCCCAGAAGTCTTTTGAAAGTATTAAGGCGAAGTTGACTTCGGCACCTGTACTAGTCCATGCGAACTTTGACCTGCCATTCATAATTCAATGTGATGCGAGTACATTAGGAGTAGGTGCTGTTTTGGCTCAACTCGATACAGAAGGCAATGAAAGACCTATAGCGTATATGTCCCAAAAACTAAACAAGGCACAGAGAAATTATTCAATAACGGAATTGGAGTGCCTTGCAGTAATTTTGGCGATAAAAAAATTCAGGGCGTATATCGAAGGTCAGGAATTTAAAGTCATTACTGATCACTCAAGTTTAAAATGGCTGATGAAGCAGAAAGACTTATCGGGACGTTTAGCGAGGTGGTCTCTCAAATTGCAGGGATTTGATTTCTCTATTGAGCATCGTAAGGGTAAGGACAATATTGTGCCGGATGCTTTATCACGTTCATTTGAAGACGAAAACGCCGTAGCTAAGTTAGACTTAAGCCTACAGTACACGGCATGTAAAAAGCCACATTCGCATGTGGCTCTGACGTCACGAGAATTTGCAGCATTTTGTTTACATTTACTAAACATGCAGAAGTGTATACATGCTTCAAAATTTTGGTAGTACATGAAATGTTGTTTTGTCCCAAAATTTATATGTGACAAATGTAGCCGAAGCGTAAACATTTGCAATGGCAGCATATGTGTGAACTTTTGATTGGCTACATATGTATTGTCAGTACACAGCATGTAACATATGTACACATTTTTCATATTAACATGTACAACAGTCATATGTTTATGGCACTTGTTTAATTTTTAACATTTTGTGTGAAGTCAAATTTATAAAATGTCGAAGAGAAAGAAGAAATAAAACAACATCTGATAAAAAGTAAAATAAATTCACTTTTATCGTGAAATAATTCCCATGAACACTAAAATGGTGAAAAAAATTAAATAATACTGCACTGACACAAAAACAACGCAACAATTGGCGATCACAGTTGTTTTATTAATTATTGAATAAATTTACTATTTATACATGAATTTTTACATCTTAGCTTTGAAAGTATCTTTTGCATGGTTTAGAACAAGAACGAGAAATAATAACAAAAACTCAAACTAATTAAGCTGTTAATTAAGATATTAATTAATAAAAGAAAAACCCCAAATCAAAGATAAATACAAATAATTGCATAGAAAAGAGAAAATATGATAATTTTTCTACCCTTCTTTTATCTCTACCCCGCACGCAAACCCAAAAAATTATCATGAATCTCAGTCATCGTGTGATTAATAATAATAAAAAAATTTTTTCGTCATTAAATTCCTACCACATTTTGTTGGAGAAAATCAACATTGGCAAGAGTGCCATTGGCTACATACTATTGAAAAATGTTGTGTCAAAAATGTTTGCTGCCACATGTTTGGGACTGCTACATGCGCATGTAAAAATATTACAAATGTCAAAATTCAAATGTACCAAGCTAGTACACGACATGGCAAAAATACGCATGTTTGCATGTCTCTACAAAGGAACATGTGGCACACATATCAATGTGTGCTGCATGTGAGTGTCACAAAAAGTGGAAGTACACGACATGTTGCCAATTTAGCTTCATGGTGACGTCAAAATTACGTCAGAGCCACATGCGAATGTGGATTTTGACATGCCGTGTACTGTAAGCTTTAGAAGTTCTACCATCAATAAACCTTAATTCTGACGCCTTTGAAAGTCCTGAATACTCACGTCTTAGAAGCGAATTTGAGAGGGCAGAGCTTCCGGACTATAAAGTTGTCGAAAAATTTATATATAAGAGAAATAATTTTACATTTGGAGGAATTGATGAGTCCGAGTCCTGGAAGCTTTTTGTCCCCGAAAAACTTCGCAGGGAAGTAATCTATATAGCACATGATATACCAAATGCAGCTCATGGTGGTATAGCCAAAACTGTTCATCGCATTAGACAATTTTTCTTTTGGCCTAAATTGGTAGCAGATGTAAAGAACTACGTTACAGATTGTTCTTTATGCAAAACCTCGAAACCTCCAAACATGTTGCTGAAGTCACCTATGGGTCAAATGGTTGAAACCGAAAGGCCTTTCCAACGTTTATATATGGACTTTATTGGACCATTTCCTCGTACTAAGAATGGAAATATAGGAATATTAATCATTCTTGATCATTTTTCAAAGTACACATTTTTTAAGCCTTTAAAGAAACTGATTACAAAACCTGTGGTTGAGTATCTTAAAAATGAGATTTTTCCGTCTTTTGGTGTTCCAGAAATAATTTTTTCTGATAATGGTAGCCAGTTTAAGTCAAATGAATTTAAAAGGCTAACTAAGCAATTCGGGATAAATCATAAATTTACAGCTGTACACAGTCCTCAATCGAACGCAAGTGAAAGAGTAAATAGGTCCATCAATGAAGCGCTTCGATCGTATGTTCGAAATGATCAACGTCAATGGGACGAATATTTAGCAAGTATTAACTACGCAATTCGTAGCAGCGTACACCAGACTACTGGTCGGACTCCTTATGAACTCGTGTTTGGGCAGAAGATGATTGTTCATGGGGAGGACTACAAAATATTACGGAAACTGAAACTTTTAGCGGAAACTGATACAGAAATCAATAGACAAGACCAATTTACAATATTAAGAGATTCTGTTCGGACAAAGATTCAAGATGCTTATGAAAAGAATGTTAAAACGTACAATTAACGATCCCGGAGAAGGGATTTAAACATTGGCCAGTCGGTAATACGCCGCAATTTTGTCCAAAGTTCAATGATAAATCATTTTAATGCCAAACTTGCTCCTACTGGGGTAAAAGCAGTGGTGAAAAGGCGAATTGGAAATGTCAACTATGAGCTGGAGGATGTATTAGGTGGCCACACAAGTGTTTATCATATTAAAGATATTTGGATATGAATTTTGTACTTTTAGCTGTAATTTTTGTCGCTTGTTTAAGATTAAATTTTGCAGCAACGTTTGTTTTTAATCTGCTTTGTGATGGCGACAATTTGTATTGACTCGATTTTAAGTTTTTACAGAGAGTAATTTTCTGGCTGTAGGAAAGAAAGTCTACTTTAGAAATGAAAAAAAAAAATTTTTTATTTGTATAGGCTTTGAATTTTATTTGAGTTTTGAAAATTTTTAAATGAGGAATTCGAAAAATAATTTGAAAGAAAACGGTTGTATAAATTATTTTGATTTATTTAAAATTTTATAAAAATAAAAAGGAACTGAAGCCTGTATATTGACAACGATAATTACTCCGATTACAGAATTAAGATCATATTTTCTGTACGCGCATTCAAATAAAGAATTCATCCCGCGATTTCTGTATTCTGAATAAACAATACAAATAATATTCATATTATAAAGAAACCAGAGAGAAGAAAAATTTTATTCGGGTGCATTCCGGTATTAGAGGATTCTAATAGTTTAAAGTTATTGCCTTGAAACGGCAATATTTCCATTGAAAGTCATTTTGGTTTCTCCGATTGTACACGTTCTATAACTCCAAAATTTGGAAATTTTGGTGGAGCCTCTAATTATTTGCAAGTCCTTCAACAATAATTCGGAAAAGTTCAGATCTCAAATGGGTCAATATTATCAGGAACAAAGCCGTAAACAAAACTACATTTCATACCTTATATGTATACCACATCAATACTAATTATATACATATATAATTTGTAAAGATATACATATATGTATATCTTAAGTTCTGAAGATATCAATCCTTAATTCAAAAATAATTTTTTTTAAAAGTTTTTAATTTAATTAATCAACAACATCTTTCTTCATAGTGTCTATATGAATTAACTCTCGAAATTATTATTATTATTTTTTTTTGTTCATTAATTTTGAAAATTACCATAACTTTAACTTTAGTTAAAATAATTAAATTATAGAAAATTAAAGTTTAGATTACTACCACAGACACACATCCACTTATATACAAATAAAAATCCTAACAGCTTAATTTAAAGTACTATGTTCAAATATTAACTATTCTACTGTCATCTGGCGCCTGCTGACATCGTGGGATAATGAGAATGTAAGTTGTATTACTATATATAATTGTATTATTTGACATATTTATATACCACACTATTAAAACGCGAATTATAATTGTACTTTGAAGAAAACGTAAGATAAAAAAAAAAAATCTAATTAAATTTTAATTCGATTATTTTTCATTATTTTCCTTAAACCAACAGTGGCATAAATATCAAAATTTGCTGGTAGTTTGCACTAATCATATTCATTTTACATTTTTATATTAGTTTACATAATCAGAATTAATTGATAAAAAAAAATCGGGTTATATTAATTTACTTTAACTCGAAATTTTTTTCCCGTTTAAATTAATTAAATTTTACTTTAAATATACAATTATTTCTTAATTATATTCTTTAAACTAAACTGTTTGTTATGTTGTTCATCTTTTATAAATAAATTGAAAATATATATTGGTTTCGAATATGAAATGAAATTTTGAATTTAGTTTCCGGTATTACGAAAGGTGAAGTCAGATATGGGGTAAAATTCTTTTATTTTATTTATTTATTTTGCTATGGGCTGATAACTAAATTTTATTATATCAGCATGGAGGGAGGGCTAGACCTGGTGTAACAAATTCCATCACAAGTTACCCTCCAATCGTCAACCAATGTCTTCTTCTTCTTTTCTTTACCACTGTATGAATTATATTTATTTTCTTAGCTACCTAAATTTAAAGTCTTTTGTAGCGAACTATAATTTTTTCGGGAACAATGTACTCAACCCAACGACGAGCACGGCCGGAATATTAGGTAGCCCCGTTCCCAAAAATATATACATATACCAGAAATGTGGAATCGTTACAAAGCGTTGCTGATTTTTCCTGGAAAATATATTAAAAATTTTATGAGCCGTTCCCGAGTAATCACACCTTCTCCAAATTGGCCAAAAAAAACGTTGCTGATTTTCCCAGGAAAATACACTAAAAATCTTACGAGCCGTTCCCGAGTAATCACACCTTCTCCAAATTGCCAAAAAAAAGCGTTGCTGATTTTTCCTGGAAAATACACTAAAAATCCTACGAGCCGTTCCCGAGTAATCTTATCTTCTCCAAATTGGCCAAAAAAAAACGTTGCTGATTTTTCCTGGAAAATATATTAAAAATTTTATTAGCCGTTCCCGAGTAATCACACCTTCTCCAAATTGGCCAAAAAAAAGCGTTGCTGATTTTTCCTGGAAAATACACTAAAAATCCTACGAGCCGTTCCCGAGTAATCACACCTTCTCCAAATTGGCCAAAAAAAAGCGTTGCTGATTTTTCCTGGAAAATATATTAAAAATTTTATGAGCCGTTCCCGAGTAATCACACCTTCTCCAAATTGGCCAAAAAAAGCGTTGTTGATTTTTCCTGGAAAATACACTAAAAATCCTACGAGCCGTTCCCGAGTAATCCCATCTTCTCCAAATTGGCCAAAAAAAAACGTTGCTGATTTTTCCTGGAAAATATATTAAAAATTTTATTAGCCGTTCCCGAGTAATCACACCTTCTCCAAATTGGCCAAAAAAAAGCGTTGCTGATTTTTCCTGGAAAATACACTAAAAATCCTACGAGCCGTTCCCGAGTAATCACACCTTCTCCAAATTGGCCAAAAAAAAGCGTTGCTGATTTTTCCTGGAAAATATATTAAAAATTTTATGAGCCGTTCCCGAGTAATCACACCTTCTCCAAATTGGCCAAAAAAAGCGTTGTTGATTTTTCCTGGAAAATACACTAAAAATCCTACGAGCCGTTCCCGAGTAATCCCATCTTCTCCAAATTGGCCAAAAAAAAAACGTTGCTGATTTTTCCTGGAAAATACACTAAAAATCCTACGAGCCGTTCCCGAGTAATCACACCTTCTCCAAATTGCCAAAAAAAGCGTTGCTGATTTTTCCTGGAAAATACACTAAAAATCCCACGACCCGTTCCCGAGTAATCACACCTTCTCCAAATTGGCCAAAAAAAGCGTTGTTGATTTTTCCTGGAAAATACACTAAAAATCCTACGAGCCGTTCCCGAGTAATCCCATCTTCTCCAAATTGGCCAAAAAAAACGTTGCTGATTTTTCCTGGAAAATACACTAAAAATCCTACGAGCCGTTTCCGAGTAATCACACCTTCTCCAAATTGCCAAAAAAAAAGCGTTGCTGATTTTTCCTGGAAAATACACTAAAAATCCTACGAGCCGTTCCCGAGTAATCACACCTTCTCCAAATTGGCCAAAAAAAGCGTTGCTGATTTTTCCTGGAAAATACACTAAAAAACCTACGAGCCGTTCCCGAGTAATCACACCTTCTCCAAATTGGCCAAAAAAAGCGTTGTTGATTTTTCCTGGAAAATACACTAAAAATCCTACGAGCCGTTCCCGAGTAATCCCATCTTCTCCAAATTGGCCAAAAAAAAACGTTGCTGATTTTTCCTGGAAAATACACTAAAAATCCTACGAGCCGTTCCCGAGTAATCACACCTTCTCCAAATTGCCAAAAAAAAGCGTTGCTGATTTTTCCTGGAAAATACACTAAAAATCCCACGAGCCGTTCCCGAGTAATCACACCTTCTCCAAATTGGCCAAAAAAAAGCGTTGCTGATTTTTCCTGGAAAATACACTAAAAATCCTACGAGCCGTTCCCGAGTAATCCCATCTTCTCCAAATTGGCCAAAAAAAAAACGTTGCTGATTTTTCCTGGAAAATACACTAAAAATCCTACGAGCCGTTCCCGAGTAATCACACCTTCTCCAAATTGGCCAAAAAAAGCGTTGCTGATTTTTCCTGGAAAATACACTAAAAAACCTACGAGCCGTTCCCGAGTAATCACACCTTCTCCAAATTGGCCAAAAAAAGCGTTGTTGATTTTTCCTGGAAAATACACTAAAAATCCTACGAGCCGTTCCCGAGTAATCCCATCTTCTCCAAATTGGCCAAAAAAAAACGTTGCTGATTTTTCCTGGAAAATACACTAAAAATCCTACGAGCCGTTCCCGAGTAATCACACCTTCTCCAAATTGCCAAAAAAAAAGCGTTGCTGATTTTTCCTGGAAAATACACTAAAAATCCCACGAGCCGTTCCCGAGTAATCACACCTTCTCCAAATTGGCCAAAAAAAGCGTTGTTGATTTTTCCTGGAAAATACACTAAAAATCCTACGAGCCGTTCCCGAGTAATCCCATCTTCTCCAAATTGGCCAAAAAAAAACGTTGCTGATTTTTCCTGGAAAATACACTAAAAATCCTACGAGCCGTTCCCGAGTAATCACACCTTCTCCAAATTGCCAAAAAAAAGCGTTGCTGATTTTTCCTGGAAAATACACTAAAAATCCTACGAGCCGTTCCCGAGTAATCACACCTTCTCCAAATTGGCCAAAAAAAGCGTTGCTGATTTTTCCTGGAAAATACACTAAAAATCCTACGAGCCGTTCCCGAGTAATCCAATCTTCTCCAAATTGGCCAAAAAAAAACGTTGCTGATTTTTCCTGGAAAATATATTAAAAATTTTATGAGCCGTTCCCGAGTAATCACACCTTCTCCAAATTGGCCAAAAAAAAGCGTTGCTGATTTTTCCTGGAAAATACACTAAAAATCCCACGAGCCGTTCCCGAGTAATCACACCTTCTCCAAATTGGCCAAAAAAAGCGTTGTTGATTTTTCCTGGAAAATACACTAAAAATCCTACGAGCCGTTCCCGAGTAATCCCATCTTCTCCAAATTGGCCAAAAAAAAACGTTGCTGATTTTTCCTGGAAAATACACTAAAAATCCTACGAGCCGTTCCCGAGTAATCACACCTTCTCCAAATTGCCAAAAAAAAAGCGTTGCTGATTTTTCCTGGAAAATACACTAAAAATCCTACGAGCCGTTCCCGAGTAATCACACCTTCTCCAAATTGGCCAAAAAAAGCGTTGCTGATTTTTCCTGGAAAATACACTAAAAATCCTACGAGCCGTTCCCGAGTAATCCCATCTTCTCCAAATTGGCCAAAAAAAAACGTTGCTGATTTTTCCTGGAAAATATATTAAAAATTTTATGAGCCGTTCCCGAGTAATCACACCTTCTCCAAATTGGCCAAAAAAAAGCGTTGCTGATTTTTCCTGGAAAATACACTAAAAATCCTACGAGCCGTTCCCGAGTAATCACACCTTCTCCAAATTGCCAAAAAAAAGCGTTGCTGATTTTTCCTGGAAAATACACTAAAAATCCCACGAGCCGTTCCCGAGTAATCACACCTTCTCCAAATTGGCCAAAAAAAAGCGTTGCTGATTTTTCCTGGAAAATACACTAAAAATCCTACGAGCCGTTACCGAGTAATCCCATCTTCTCCAAATTGGCCAAAAAAAAAACGTTGCTGATTTTTCCTGGAAAATACACTAAAAATCATACGAGCCGTTCCCGAGTAATCACACCTTCTCCAAATTGGCCAAAAAAAGCGTTGCTGATTTTTCCTGGAAAATACACTAAAAAACCTACGAGCCGTTCCCGAGTAATCACACCTTCTCCAAATTGGCCAAAAAAAGCGTTGTTGATTTTTCCTGGAAAATACACTAAAAATCCTACGAGCCGTTCCCGAGTAATCCCATCTTCTCCAAATTGGCCAAAAAAAAAACGTTGCTGATTTTTCCTGGAAAATACACTAAAAATCCTACGAGCCGTTCCCGAGTAATCACACCTTCTCCAAATTGCCAAAAAAAAGCGTTGCTGATTTTTCCTGGAAAATACACTAAAAATCCTACGAGCCGTTCCCGAGTAATCACACCTTCTCCAAATTGGCCAAAAAAAAGCGTTGCTGATTTTTCCTGGAAAATACACTAAAAATCCTACGAGCCGTTCCCGAGTAATCCCATCTTCTCCAAATTGGCCAAAAAAAAACGTTGCTGATTTTTCCTGGAAAATATATTAAAAATTTTATGAGCCGTTCCCGAGTAATCACACCTTCTCCAAATTGGCCAAAAAAAAGCGTTGCTGATTTTTCCTGGAAAATACACTAAAAATCCTACGAGCCGTTCCCGAGTAATCACACCTTCTCCAAATTGGCCAAAAAAAAGCGTTGCTGATTTTTCCTGGAAAATATATTAAAAATTTTATGAGCCGTTCCCGAGTAATCACACCTTCTCCAAATTGGCCAAAAAAACGATGCTGATTTTTCCTGGAAAATACACTAAAAATCCTACGAGCCGTTCCCGAGTAATCACACCTTCTCCAAATTGCCAAAAAAAAGCGTTGCTGATTTTTCCTGGAAAATACACTAAAAATCCCACGAGCCGTTCCCGAGTAATCACACCTTCTCCAAATTGGCCAAAAAAAAGCGTTGCTGATTTTTCCTGGAAAATACACTAAAAATCCTACGAGCCGTTCCCGAGTAATCCCATCTTCTCCAAATTGGCCAAAAAAAAAACGTTGCTGATTTTTCCTGGAAAATACACTAAAAATCCTACGAGCCGTTCCCGAGTAATCACACCTTCTCCAAATTGCCAAAAAAAAGCGTTGCTGATTTTTCCTGGAAAATACACTAAAAATCCCACGAGCCGTTCCCGAGTAATCACACCTTCTCCAAATTGGCCAAAAAAAAGCGTTGCTGATTTTTCCTGGAAAATACACTAAAAATCCTACGAGCCGTTCCCGAGTAGTCCCATCTTCTCCAAATTGGCCAAAAAAAACCGTTGCTGATTTTTCCTGGAAAATACACTAAAAATCTTACGAGCCGTTCCCGAGTAATCACACCTTCTCCAAATTGGCCAAAAAAAGCGTTGCTGATTTTTCCTGGAAAATACACTAAAAAACCTACGAGCCGTTCCCGAGTAATCACACCTTCTCCAAATTGGCCAAAAAAAGCGTTGTTGATTTTTCCTGGAAAATACACTAAAAATCCTACGAGCCGTTCCCGAGTAATCACACCTTCTCCAAATTGGCCAAAAAAAAGCGTTGCTGATTTTTCCTGGAAAATACACTAAAAATCCTACGAGCCGTTCCCGAGTAATCACACCTTCTCCAAATTGCCAAAAAAAAGCGTTGCTGATTTTTCCTGGAAAATACACTAAAAATCCTACGAGCCGTTCCCGAGTAATCACACCTTCTCCAAATTGGCCAAAAAAAGGCGTTGCTGATTTTTCCTGGAAAATACACTAAAAATCCTACGAGCCGTTCCCGAGTAATCCCATCTTCTCCAAATTGGCCAAAAAAAAACGTTGCTGATTTTTCCTGGAAAATATATTAAAAATTTTATGAGCCGTTCCCGAGTAATCACACCTTCTCCAAATTGGCCAAAAAAAAGCGTTGCTGATTTTTCCTGGAAAATACACTAAAAATCCTACGAGCCGTTCCCGAGTAATCACACCTTCTCCAAATTGGCCAAAAAAAAGCGTTGCTGATTTTTCCTGGAAAATATATTAAAAATTTTATGAGCCGTTCCCGAGTAATCACACCTTCTCCAAATTGGCCAAAAAAACGTTGCTGATTTTTCCTGGAAAATACACTAAAAATCCTACGAGCCGTTCCCGAGTAATCACACCTTCTCCAAATTGCCAAAAAAAAGCGTTGCTGATTTTTCCTGGAAAATACACTAAAAATCCCACGAGCCGTTCCCGAGTAATCACACCTTCTCCAAATTGGCCAAAAAAAAGCGTTGCTGATTTTTCCTGGAAAATACACTAAAAATCCTACGAGCCGTTCCCGAGTAATCCCATCTTCTCCAAATTGGCCAAAAAAAAACGTTGCTGATTTTTCCTGGAAAATACACTAAAAATCCTACGAGCCGTTCCCGAGTAATCACACCTTCTCCAAATTGCCAAAAAAAAAGCGTTGCTGATTTTTCCTGGAAAATACACTAAAAATCCCACGAGCCGTTCCCGAGTAATCACACCTTCTCCAAATTGGCCAAAAAAAAGCGTTGCTGATTTTTCCTGGAAAATACACTAAAAATCCTACGAGCCGTTCCCGAGTAATCCCATCTTCTCCAAATTGGCCAAAAAAAAACGTTGCTGATTTTTCCTGGAAAATACACTAAAAATCTTACGAGCCGTTCCCGAGTAATCACACCTTCTCCAAATTGGCCAAAAAAAGCGTTGCTGATTTTTCCTGGAAAATACACTAAAAAACCTACGAGCCGTTCCCGAGTAATCACACCTTCTCCAAATTGGCCAAAAAAAGCGTTGTTGATTTTTCCTGGAAAATACACTAAAAATCCTACGAGCCGTTCCCGAGTAATCCCATCTTCTCCAAATTAGCAAAAAAAAAGCGTTGCTGATTTTTCCTGGAAAAGATATTAAAAATTTTATGAGCCGTTCCCGAGTAATCACACCTTCTCCAAATTGGCCAAAAAAAAGCGTTGCTGATTTTTCCTGGAAAATATATTAAAAATTTTATGAGCCGTTCCCGAGTAATCACACCTTCTCCAAATTGGCCAAAAAAAACGTTGCTGATTTTTCCAGGAAAATACACTAAAAATCCTACGAGCCGTTCCCGAGTAATCACACCTTCTCCAAATTGCCAAAAAAAAGCGTTGCTGATTTTTCCTGGAAAATACACTAAAAATCCCACGAGCCGTTCCCGAGTAATCACACCTTCTCCAAATTGGCCAAAAAAAAGCGTTGCTGATTTTTCCTGGAAAATACACTAAAAATCCTACGAGCCATTCCCGAGTAATCCCATCTTCTCCAAATTGGCCAAAAAAAAACGTTGCTGATTTTTCCTGGAAAATACACTAAAAATCCTACGAGCCGTTCCCGAGTAATCACACCTTCTCCAAATTGGCCAAAAAAAGCGTTGCTGATTTTTCCTGGAAAATACACTAAAAAACCTACGAGCCGTTCCCGAGTAATCACACCTTCTCCAAATTGGCCAAAAAAAGCGTTGTTGATTTTTCCTGGAAAATACACTAAAAATCCTACGAGCCGTTCCCGAGTTATCCCATCTTCTCCAAATTGGCCAAAAAAAAAACGTTGCTGATTTTTCCTGGAAAATACACTAAAAATCCTACGAGCCGTTCCCGAGTAATCACACCTTCTCCAAATTGCCAAAAAAAAGCGTTGCTGATTTTTCCTGGAAAATACACTAAAAATCCTACGAGCCGTTCCCGAGTAATCACACCTTCTCCAAATTGGCCAAAAAAAAGCGTTGCTGATTTTTCCTGGAAAATACACCAAAAATCCTACGAGCCGTTCCCGAGTAATCCCATCTTCTCCAAATTGGCCAAAAAAAAACGTTGCTGATTTTTCCTGGAAAATATATTAAAAATTTTATGAGCCGTTCCCGAGTAATCACACCTTCTCCAAATTGGCCAAAAAAAAAGCGTTGCTGATTTTTCCTGGAAAATACTCTAAAAATCCTACGAGCCGTTCCCGAGTAATCACACCTTCTCCAAATTGGCCAAAAAAAAGCGTTGCTGATTTTTCCTGGAAAATATATTAAAAATTTTATGAGCCGTTCCCGAGTAATCACACCTTCTCCAAATTGGCCAAAAAAAACGTTGCTGATTTTTCCTGGAAAATACACTAAAAATCCTACGAGCCGTTCCCGAGTAATCACACCTTCTCCAAATTGCCAAAAAAAAGCGTTGCTGATTTTTCCTGGAAAATACACTAAAAATCCCACGAGCCGTTCCCGAGTAATCGCACCTTCTCCAAATTGGCCAAAAAAAAGCGTTGCTGATTTTTCCTGGAAAATACACTAAAAATCCTACGAGCCGTTCCCGAGTAATCCCATCTTCTCCAAATTGGCCAAAAAAAAACGTTGCTGATTTTTCCTGGAAAATACACTAAAAATCCTACGAGCCGTTCCCGAGTAATCACACCTTCTCCAAATTGCCAAAAAAAAGCGTCGCTGATTTTTCCTGGAAAATACACTAAAAATCCCACGAGCCGTTCCCGAGTAATCACACCTTCTCCAAATTGGCCAAAAAAAAGCGTTGCTGATTTTTCCTGGAAAATACACTAAAAATCCTACGAGCCGTTCCCGAGTAATCCCATCTTCTCCAAATTGGCCAAAAAAAAACGTTGCTGATTTTTCCTGGAAAATACACTAAAAATCCTACGAGCCGTTCCCGAGTAATCACACCTTCTCCAAATTGGCCAAAAAAAGCGTTGCTGATTTTTCCTGGAAAATACACTAAAAAACCTACGAGCCGTTCCCGAGTAATCACACCTTCTCCAAATTGGCCAAAAAAAGCGTTGTTGATTTTTCCTGGAAAATACACTAAAAATCCTACGAGCCGTTCCCGAGTAATCCCATCTTCTCCAAATTAGCAAAAAAAAAGCGTTGCTGATTTTTCCTGGAAAATATATTAAAAATTTTATGAGCCGTTCCCGAGTAATCACACCTTCTCCAAATTGGCCAAAAAAAAAGCGTTGCTGATTTTTCCTGGAAAATATATTAAAAATTTTATGAGCCGTTCCCGAGTAATCACACCTTCTCCAAATTGGCCAAAAAAAACGTTGCTGATTTTTCCTGGAAAATACACTAAAAATCCTACGAGCCGTTCCCGAGTAATCACACCTTCTCCAAATTGCCAAAAAAAAAGCGTTGCTGATTTTTCCTGGAAAATACACTAAAAATCCTACGAGCCGTTCCCGAGTAATCTTATCTTCTCAAAATTGGCCAAAAAAAACGTTGCTGATTTTTCCTGGAAAATACACTAAAAATCCTACGAGCCGTTCCCGAGTAATCCCATCTTCTCCAAATTGGCAAAAAAAAGCGTTGCTGATTTTTCCTGGAAAACACACTAAAAATCTTACGAGCCGTTCCCGAGTAATCCCATCTTCTCCAAATTGGCAAAAAAAAGCGTTGTTGATTTTTCCTGGAAAATATATTAAAAATTTTATGAGCCGTTCCCGAGTAATCCCATCTTCTCCAAATTGGCAAAAAAATGCGTTGCTGATTTTTCCTGGAAAATGCACTAAAAATCCTACGAGCCGTTCCCGAGTAATCCCATCTTCTCCAAATTGGCCAAAAAAAAGCGTTGCTGATTTTTCCTTGAAAATACACTAAAAATCTTACGAGCCGTTCCCGAGTAATCCCATCTTCTCCAAATTAGCAAAAAAAAGCGTTGCTGATTTTTCCTGGAAAATATATTAAAAATTTTATGAGCCGTTCCCGAGTAATCACACCTTCTCCAAATTGGCAAAAAAAAGCGTTGCTGATTTTTCCTGGAAAAAACATCAAAAATCTTACGAGCCGTTCCCGAGTAATCACACCTTCTCCAAATTGGCCAAAAAAAAGCGTTGCTGATTTTTCCTGGAAAATACACTAAAAATCCCACGAGCCGTTCCCGAGTAATCACACCTTCTCCAAATTGGCCAAAAAAAAAGCGTTGTTGATTTTTCCTGGAAAATACACTAAAAATCCTACGAGCCGTTCCCGAGTAATCACACCTTCTCCAAATTGGCCAAAAAAAAGCGTTGTTGATTTTTCCTGGAAAATACACTAAAAATCCTACGAGCCGTTCCCGAGTAATCCCATCTTCTCCAAATTGGCCAAAAAAAAGCGTTGCTGATTTTTCCTTGAAAATACACTAAAAAACCTACGAGCCGTTTCCAAGTAATCCCATCTTCTCCAAATTGGCCAAAAAAAAGCGTTGCTGATTTTTCCTGGAAATTACACTAAAAATCCTACGAGCCGTTCCCGAGTAATCCCATCTTCTCCAAATTGGCCAAAAAAAAGCGTTGCTGATTTTTCCTTGAAAATACACTAAAAAACCTACGAGCCGTTCCCAAGTAATCCCATCTTCTCCAAATTAGCAAAAAAAAAAGCGTTGCTGATTTTTCCTGGAAAATATATTAAAAATTTTATGAGCCGTTCCCGAGTAATCACACCTTCTCCAAATTGGCAAAAAAAAGCGTTGCTGATTTTTCCTGGAAAAAATACTAAAAATCTTACGAGCCGTTCCCGAGTAATCACACCTTCTCCAACTTGGCCAAAAAAAAGCGTTGCTGATTTTTCCTGGAAATTACACTAAAAATCCTACGAGCCGTTCCCGAGTAATCTCATCTTCTCCAAATTGGCCAAAAAAAAGCGTTGCTGATTTTTCCTGGAAAATACACTAAAAATCCTACGAGCCGTTCCCGAGTAATCACACCTTCTCCAAATTGGCCAAAAAAAGCGTTGTTGATTTTTCCTGGAAAATACACTAAAAATCCTACGAGCCGTTCCCGAGTAATCACACCTTCTCCAAATTGGCCAAAAAAAGCGTTGCTGATTTTTCCTGGAAAATACACTAAAAAACCTACGAGCCGTTCCCGAGTAATCCCAACTTCTCCAAATTGGCCAAAAAAAAGCGTTGCTGATTTTTCCTGGAAATTACACTAAAAAACCTACGAGCCGTTCCCGAGTAATCCCATCTTCTCCAAATTAGCAAAAAAAAAGCGTTGCTGATTTTTCCTGGAAAATATATTAAAAATTTTATGAGCCGTTCCCGAGTAATCACACCTTCTCCAAATTGGCAAAAAAAAGCGTTGCTGATTTTTCCTGGAAAAAACACTAAAAATCTTACGAGCCGTTCCCGAGTAATCACACCTTCTCCTAATTGGCCAAAAAAAAGCGTTGCTGATTTTTCCTGGAAAATACACTAAAAATCTTACGAGCCATTCCCGAGTAAACCCATCTTCTCCAAATTGGCCAAAAAAAAGCTTTGCTGATTTTTTCCTGGAAAATACACTAAAAATCCCACGAGCCGTTCCCGAGTAATCGCACCTTCTCCAAATTGGCCAAAAAAAAGCGTTGTTGATTTTTCCTGGAAAATACACTAAAAATCCTACGAGCCGTTCCCGAGTAATCACACCTTCTCCAAATTGGCCAAAAAAAGCGTTGCTGATTTTTCCTGGAAAATACACTAAAAAACCTACGAGCCGTTCCCGAGTAATCCCAACTTCTCCAAATTGGCCAAAAAAAAGCGTTGCTGATTTTTCCTGGAAATTACACTAAAAAACCTACGAGCCGTTCCCGAGTAATCACACCTTCTCCAAATTGGCAAAAAAAAGCGTTGCTGATTTTTCCTGGAAAAAACACTAAAAATCTTACGAGCCGTTCCCGAGTAATCACACCTTCTCCTAATTGGCCAAAAAAAAGCGTTGCTGATTTTTCCTGGAAAATACACTAAAAATCCTACGAGCCGTTCCCGAGTAATCACACCTTCTCCAAATTGCCAAAAAAAAGCGTTGCTGATTTTTCCTGGAAAATACACTAAAAATCCCACGAGCCGTTCCCGAGTAATCGCACCTTCTCCAAATTGGCCAAAAAAAAGCGTTGCTGATTTTTCCTGGAAAATACACTAAAAATCCTACGAGCCGTTCCCGAGTAATCCCATCTTCTCCAAATTGGCCAAAAAAAAAACGTTGCTGATTTTTCCTGGAAAATACACTAAAAATCCTACGAGCCGTTCCCGAGTAATCACACCTTCTCCAAATTGCCAAAAAAAAGCGTCGCTGATTTTTCCTGGAAAATACACTAAAAATCCCACGAGCCGTTCCCGAGTAATCACACCTTCTCCAAATTGGCCAAAAAAAAGCGTTGCTGATTTTTCCTGGAAAATACACTAAAAATCCTACGAGCCGTTCCCGAGTAATCCCATCTTCTCCAAATTGGCCAAAAAAAAACGTTGCTGATTTTTCCTGGAAAATACACTAAAAATCCTACGAGCCGTTCCCGAGTAATCACACCTTCTCCAAATTGGCCAAAAAAAGCGTTGCTGATTTTTCCTGGAAAATACACTAAAAAACCTACGAGCCGTTCCCGAGTAATCACACCTTCTCCAAATTGGCCAAAAAAAGCGTTGTTGATTTTTCCTGGAAAATACACTAAAAATCCTACGAGCCGTTCCCGAGTAATCCCATCTTCTCCAAATTAGCAAAAAAAAAGCGTTGCTGATTTTTCCTGGAAAATATATTAAAAATTTTATGAGCCGTTCCCGAGTAATCACACCTTCTCCAAATTGGCCAAAAAAAAAGCGTTGCTGATTTTTCCTGGAAAATATATTAAAAATTTTATGAGCCGTTCCCGAGTAATCACACCTTCTCCAAATTGGCCAAAAAAAACGTTGCTGATTTTTCCTGGAAAATACACTAAAAATCCTACGAGCCGTTCCCGAGTAATCACACCTTCTCCAAATTGCCAAAAAAAAAGCGTTGCTGATTTTTCCTGGAAAATACACTAAAAATCCTACGAGCCGTTCCCGAGTAATCTTATCTTCTCAAAATTGGCCAAAAAAAACGTTGCTGATTTTTCCTGGAAAATACACTAAAAATCCTACGAGCCGTTCCCGAGTAATCCCATCTTCTCCAAATTGGCAAAAAAAAGCGTTGCTGATTTTTCCTGGAAAAACACACTAAAAATCTTACGAGCCGTTCCCGAGTAATCCCATCTTCTCCAAATTGGCAAAAAAAAAGCGTTGTTGATTTTTCCTGGAAAATATATTAAAAATTTTATGAGCCGTTCCCGAGTAATCCCATCTTCTCCAAATTGGCAAAAAAATGCGTTGCTGATTTTTCCTGGAAAATGCACTAAAAATCCTACGAGCCGTTCCCGAGTAATCCCATCTTCTCCAAATTGGCCAAAAAAAAAGCGTTGCTGATTTTTCCTTGAAAATACACTAAAAATCTTACGAGCCGTTCCCGAGTAATCCCATCTTCTCCAAATTAGCAAAAAAAAGCGTTGCTGATTTTTCCTGGAAAATATATTAAAAATTTTATGAGCCGTTCCCGAGTAATCACACCTTCTCCAAATTGGCAAAAAAAAGCGTTGCTGATTTTTCCTGGAAAAAACATCAAAAATCTTACGAGCCGTTCCCGAGTAATCACACCTTCTCCAAATTGGCCAAAAAAAAGCGTTGCTGATTTTTCCTGGAAAATACACTAAAAATCCCACGAGCCGTTCCCGAGTAATCACACCTTCTCCAAATTGGCCAAAAAAAAAGCGTTGTTGATTTTTCCTGGAAAATACACTAAAAATCCTACGAGCCGTTCCCGAGTAATCACACCTTCTCCAAATTGGCCAAAAAAAAGCGTTGTTGATTTTTCCTGGAAAATACACTAAAAATCCTACGAGCCGTTCCCGAGTAATCCCATCTTCTCCAAATTGGCCAAAAAAAAAGCGTTGCTGATTTTTCCTTGAAAATACACTAAAAAACCTACGAGCCGTTTCCAAGTAATCCCATCTTCTCCAAATTGGCCAAAAAAAAGCGTTGCTGATTTTTCCTGGAAATTACACTAAAAATCCTACGAGCCGTTCCCGAGTAATCCCATCTTCTCCAAATTGGCCAAAAAAAAAGCGTTGCTGATTTTTCCTTGAAAATACACTAAAAAACCTACGAGCCGTTCCCAAGTAATCCCATCTTCTCCAAATTAGCAAAAAAAAAAAGCGTTGCTGATTTTTCCTGGAAAATATATTAAAAATTTTATGAGCCGTTCCCGAGTAATCACACCTTCTCCAAATTGGCAAAAAAAAGCGTTGCTGATTTTTCCTGGAAAAAATACTAAAAATCTTACGAGCCGTTCCCGAGTAATCACACCTTCTCCAACTTGGCCAAAAAAAAGCGTTGCTGATTTTTCCTGGAAATTACACTAAAAATCCTACGAGCCGTTCCCGAGTAATCTCATCTTCTCCAAATTGGCCAAAAAAAAAGCGTTGCTGATTTTTCCTGGAAAATACACTAAAAATCCTACGAGCCGTTCCCGAGTAATCACACCTTCTCCAAATTGGCCAAAAAAAGCGTTGTTGATTTTTCCTGGAAAATACACTAAAAATCCTACGAGCCGTTCCCGAGTAATCACACCTTCTCCAAATTGGCCAAAAAAAGCGTTGCTGATTTTTCCTGGAAAATACACTAAAAAACCTACGAGCCGTTCCCGAGTAATCCCAACTTCTCCAAATTGGCCAAAAAAAAGCGTTGCTGATTTTTCCTGGAAATTACACTAAAAAACCTACGAGCCGTTCCCGAGTAATCCCATCTTCTCCAAATTAGCAAAAAAAAAGCGTTGCTGATTTTTCCTGGAAAATATATTAAAAATTTTATGAGCCGTTCCCGAGTAATCACACCTTCTCCAAATTGGCAAAAAAAAGCGTTGCTGATTTTTCCTGGAAAAAACACTAAAAATCTTACGAGCCGTTCCCGAGTAATCACACCTTCTCCTAATTGGCCAAAAAAAAGCGTTGCTGATTTTTCCTGGAAAATACACTAAAAATCTTACGAGCCATTCCCGAGTAAACCCATCTTCTCCAAATTGGCCAAAAAAAAGCTTTGCTGATTTTTCCTGGAAAATATATTAAAAATTTTACGAGCCGTTCCCGAGTAATCACACCTTCTCCAAATTGGCAAAAAAAAGCGTTGCTGATTTTTCCTGGAAAAAACATCAAAAATCTTACGAGCCGTTCCCGAGTAATCACACCTTCTCCAAATTGGCCAAAAAATAGCGTTGCTGATTTTTCCTTGAAAATACACTAAAAAACCTACGAGCCGTTCCCAAGTAATCCCATCTTCTCCAAATTAGCAAAAAAAAAGCGTTGCTGATTTTTCCTGGAAAATATATTAAAAATTTTATGAGCCGTTCCCGAGTAATCACACCTTCTCCAAATTGGCAAAAAAAAGCGTTGTTGATTTTTCCTGGAAAATACACTAAAAATCCTACGAGCCGTTCCCGAGTAATCACACCTTCTCCAAATTGGCCAAAAAAAGCGTTGTTGATTTTTCCTGGAAAATACACTCAAAATCCTACGAGCCGTTCCCGAGTAATCACACCTTCTCCAAATTGGCCAAAAAAAGCGTTGCTGATTTTTCCTGGAAAATACACTAAAAAACCTACGAGCCGTTCCCGAGTAATCCCAACTTCTCCAAATTGGCCAAAAAAAAGCGTTGCTGATTTTTCCTGGAAATTACACTAAAAAACCTACGAGCCGTTCCCGAGTAATCCCATCTTCTCCAAATTAGCAAAAAAAAAGCGTTGCTGATTTTTCCTGGAAAATATATTAAAATTTTATGAGCCGTTCCCGAGTAATCACACCTTCTCCAAATTGGCAAAAAAAAAGCGTTGCTGATTTTTCCTGGAAAAAACACTAAAAATCCTACGAGCCGTTCCCGAGTAATCACACCTTCTCAAAATTGGCCAAAAAAAAGCGTTGCTGATTTTTCCTGGAAATTACACTAAAAATTCTACGAGCCGTTCCCGAGTAATCTTATCTTCTCCAAATTGGCCAAAAAAAAAAACGTTGCTGATTTTTCCTGGAAAATACACTAAAAATCCTACGAGCCGTTCCCGAGTAATCACACCTTCTCCAAATTGGCCAAAAAAAGCGTTGCTGATTTTTCCTGGAAATTACACTAAAAATCCTACGAGCCGTTCCCGAGTAATCCCATCTTCTCCAAATTGGCAAAAAAAAGCGTTGCTGATTTTTCCTGGAAAATACACTAAAAATCTTACGAGCCGTTCCCGAGTAATCACACCTTCTCCAAATTGGCCAAAAAAAAGCGTTGCTGATTTTTCCTGGAAATTACACTAAAAATCCTACGAGCCGTTCCCGAGTAATCACACCTTCTCCAAATTGGCCAAAAAAAGCGTTGCTGATTTTTCCTGGAAATTACACTAAAAATCCTACTAGCCGTTACCGAGTAATCCCATCTTCTCCAAATTGGCCAAAAAAAGCGTTGCTGATTTTTCCTGGAAAATACACTAAAAAACCTACGAGCCGTTCCCAAATAATCCCATCTTCTCCAAATTAGCAAAAAAAAAGCGTTGCTGATTTTTCCTGGAAAATACACTTAAAATCCTACGAGCCGTTCCCGAGTAATCCCATCTTCTCCAAATTGGCCAAAAAAAAGCGTTGCTGATTTTTCCTGGAAAATACACTAAAAATCCTACGAGCCGTTCCCGAGTAATCCCATCTTCTCCAAATTGGCCAAAAAAAAGCGTTGCTGATTTTTCCTGGAAAATACACTTAAAATCCTACGAGCCGTTCCCGAGTAATCCCATCTTCTCCAAATTGGCCAAAAAAAAGCGTTGCTGATTTTTCCTGGAAAATACACTAAAAATCCTACGAGCCGTTCCCGAGTAATCCCATCTTCTCCAAATTGGCCAAAAAAAAAGCGTTGCTGATTTTTCCTTGAAAATACACTAAAAAACCTACGAGCCGTTCCCAAGTAATCCCATCTTCTCCAAATTAGCAAAAAAAAAAAGCGTTGCTGATTTTTCCTGGAAAATATATTAAAAATCTTACGAGCCGTTCCCGAGTAATCACACCTTCTCCGAATTGGCCAAAAAAAAGCGTTGCTGATTTTTCCTGGAAAATACACTAAAAATCTTACGAGCCATTCCCGAGTAATCCCATCTTCTCCAAATTGGCCAAAAAAAAGCTTTACTGATTTTTCCTGGAAAATATATTAAAAATTTTATGAGCCGTTCCCGAGTAATCACACCTTCTCCAAATTGGCAAAAAAAAGCGTTGCTGATTTTTCCTGGAAAAAACAGCAAAAATCTTACGAGCCGTTCCCGAGTAATCACACCTTCTCCAAATTGGCCAAAAAAATAGCGTTGCTGATTTTTCCTTGAAAATACACTAAAAAACCTACGAGCCGTTCCCAAGTAATCCCATCTTCTCCAAATTAGCAAAAAAAAAAGCGTTGCTGATTTTTCCTGGAAAATATATTAAAAATTTTATGAGCCGTTCCCGAGTAATCACACCTTCTCCAAATTGGCAAAAAAAAGCGTTGCTGATTTTTCCTGGAAAAAACATCAAAAATCTTACGAGCCGTTCCCGAGTAATCCCATCTTCTCCAAATTAGCAAAAAAAAGCGTTGCTGATTTTTCCTGGAAAATATATTAAAATTTTATGAGCCGTTCCCGAGTAATCACACCTTCTCCAAATTGGCAAAAAAAAGCGTTGCTGATTTTTCCTGGAAAAAACACTAAAAATCCTACGAGCCGTTCCCGAGTAATCACACCTTCTCCAAATTGGCCAAAAAAAAGCGTTGCTGATTTTTTCTGGAAATTACACTAAAAATCCTACGAGCCGTTCCCGAGTAATCACACCTTCTCCAAATTGGCCAAAAAAAGCGTTGCTGATTTTTCCTGGAAATTACACTAAAAATCCTACGAGCCGTTACCGAGTAATCCCATCTTCTCCAAATGGGCCAAAAAAAGCGTTGCTGATTTTTCCTGGAAAATACACTAAAAAACCTACGAGCCGTTCCCGAGTAATCCCATCTTCTCCAAATTAGCAAAAAAAAAGCGTTGCTGATTTTTCCTGGAAAATACACTTAAAATCCTACGAGCCGTTCCCGAGTAATCCCATCTTCTCCAAATTGGCCAAAAAAAGCGTTGCTGATTTTTCCTGGAAAATACACTAAAAATCCTACGAGCCGTTCCCGAGTAATCCCATCTTCTCCAAAATGGCCAAAAAAAAGCGTTGCTGATTTTTCCTGGAAAATACACTTAAAATCCTACGAGCCGTTCCCGAGTTATCCCATCTTCTCCAAATTGGCCAAAAAAAGCGTTGCTGATTTTTCCTGGAAAATACACTAAAAATCCTACGAGCCGTTCCCGAGTAATCCCATCTTCTCCAAATTGGCCAAAAAAAAAGCGTTGCTGATTTTTCCTTGAAAATACACTAAAAAACCTACGAGCCGTTCCCAAGTAATCCCATCTTCTCCAAATTAGCAAAAAAAAAAGCGTTGCTGATTTTTCCTGGAAAATATATTAAAAATCTTACGAGCCGTTCCCGAGTAATCACACCTTCTCCGAATTGGCCAAAAAAAAGCGTTGCTGATTTTTCCTGGAAAATACACTAAAAATCTTACGAGCCATTCCCGAGTAATCCCATCTTCTCCAAATTGGCCAAAAAAAAGCTTTACTGATTTTTCCTGGAAAATATATTAAAAATTTTATGAGCCGTTCCCGAGTAATCACACCTTCTCCAAATTGGCAAAAAAAAGCGTTGCTGATTTTTCCTGGAAAAAACAGCAAAAATCTTACGAGCCGTTCCCGAGTAATCACACCTTCTCCAAATTGGCCAAAAAAATAGCGTTGCTGATTTTTCCTTGAAAATACACTAAAAAACCTACGAGCCGTTCCCAAGTAATCCCATCTTCTCCAAATTAGCAAAAAAAAAAAGCGTTGCTGATTTTTCCTGGAAAATATATTAAAAATTTTATGAGCCGTTCCCGAGTAATCACACCTTCTCCAAATTGGCAAAAAAAAGCGTTGCTGATTTTTCCTGGAAAAAACATCAAAAATCTTACGAGCCGTTCCCGAGTAATCACACCTTCTCCAAATTGGCCAAAAAAAAGCGTTGCTGATTTTTCCTTGAAAATACACTAAAAAACCTACGAGCCGTTCCCAAGTAATCCCATCTTCTCCAAATTAGCAAAAAAAAAAGCGTTGCTGATTTTTCCTGGAAAATATATTAAAAATTTTATGAGCCGTTCCCGAGTAATCACACCTTCTCCAAATTGGCAAAAAAAAGCGTTGCTGATTTTTCCTGGAAAATACACTAAAAATCCTACGAGCCGTTCCCGAGTAATTCCATCTTCTCCAAATTGGCAAAAAAAAAAGCGTTGCTGATTTTTCCTGGAAAATACACTAAAAATCCTACGAGCCGTTTCCGAGTAATTCCATCTTCTCCAAATTGGCAAAAAAAAAGCGTTGCTGATTTTAAAATATAGACCTCAAAGAACATTTAGAGCGAATCGTGCTAAAACTCCTACGAGCCGTTCCCGAGTAATTCCATCTTCTCCAAATTGGCAAAAAAAAAAGCGTTGCTGATTTTTCCTGGAAGATACACTAAAAATCCTACGAGCCGTTTCCGAGTAATTCCATCTTCTCCAAATTGGCCAAAAAAAAGCGTTGCTTATTTTTCCTGGAAAATACACTTAAAATCCTACGAGCCGTTCCCGAGTAATCCCATCTTCTCCAAATTGGCCAAAAAAAACGTTGCTGATTTTTCCTGGAAAAAACATCAAAAATCTTACGAGCCGTTCCCGAGTAATCCCATCTTCTCCAAATTAGCAAAAAAAAGCGTTGCTGATTTTTCCTGGAAAATATATTAAAAATTTTATGAGCCGTTCCTGAGTAATCACACCTTCTCCAAATTGGCAAAAAAAAGCGTTGCTGATTTTTCCTGGAAAAAACATCAAAAATCTTACGAGCCGTTCCCGAGTAATCCCATCTTCTCCAAATTAGCAAAAAAAAGCGTTGCTGATTTTTCCTGGAAAATATATTAAAATTTTATGAGCCGTTCCCGAGTAATCACACCTTCTCCAAATTGGCAAAAAAAAGCGTTGCTGATTTTTCCTGGAAAAAACACTAAAAATCCTACGAGCCGTTCCCGAGTAATCACACCTTCTCAAAATTGGCCAAAAAAAAGCGTTGCTGATTTTTCCTGGAAATTACACTAAAAATTCTACGAGCCGTTCCCGAGTAATCTTATCTTCTCCAAATTGGCCAAAAAAAAAACGTTGCTGATTTTTCCTGGAAAATACACTAAAAATCCTACGAGCCGTTCCCGAGTAATCACACCTTCTCCAAATTGGCCAAAAAAAGCGTTGCTGATTTTTCCTGGAAATTACACTAAAAATCCTACGAGCCGTTCCCGAGTAATCCCATCTTCTCCAAATTGGCAAAAAAAAGCGTTGCTGATTTTTCCTGGAAAATACACTAAAAATCTTACGAGCCGTTCCCGAGTAATCACACCTTCTCCAAATTGGCCAAAAAAAAGCGTTGCTGATTTTTCCTGGAAATTACACTAAAAATCCTACGAGCCGTTCCCGAGTAATCACACCTTCTCCAAATTGGCCAAAAAAAGCGTTGCTGATTTTTCCTGGAAATTACACTAAAAATCCTACGAGCCGTTACCGAGTAATCCCATCTTCTCCAAATTGGCCAAAAAAAGCGTTGCTGATTTTTCCTGGAAAATACACTAAAAAACCTACGAGCCGTTCCCGAGTAATGCCATCTTCTCCAAATTAGCAAAAAAAAAGCGTTGCTGATTTTTCCTGAAAATACACTTAAAATCCTACGAGCCGTTCCCGAGTAATCCCATCTTCTCCAAATTGGCCAAAAAAGCGTTGCTGATTTTTCCTGGAAAATACACTAAAAATCCTACGAGCCGTTCCCGAGTAATCCCATCTTCTCCAAATTGGCCAAAAAAAAGCGTTGCTGATTTTTCCTGGAAAATACACTTAAAATCCTACGAGCCGTTCCCGAGTAATCCCATCTTCTCCAAATTGGCCAAAAAAAGCGTTGCTGATTTTTCCTGGAAAATACACTAAAAAATCCTACGAGCCGTTCCCGAGTAATCCCATCTTCTCCAAATTGGCCAAAAAAAAAAGCGTTGCTGATTTTTCCTTGAAAATACACTAAAAAACCTACGAGCCGTTCCCAAGTAATCCCATCTTCTCCAAATTAGCAAAAAAAAAAGCGTTGCTGATTTTTCCTGGAAAATATATTAAAAATCTTACGAGCCGTTCCCGAGTAATCACACCTTCTCCGAATTGGCAAAAAAAAGCGTTGCTGATTTTTCCTGGAAAATACACTAAAAATCTTACGAGCCATTCCGAGTAATCCCATCTTCTCCAAATTGGCCAAAAAAAAGCTTTACTGATTTTTCCTGGAAAATATATTAAAAATTTTATGAGCCGTTCCCGAGTAATCACACTTCCTCCAAATTGGCAAAAAAAAGCGTTGCTGATTTTTCCTGGAAAAAACAGCAAAAATCTTACGAGCCGTTCCCGAGTAATCACACCTTCTCCAAATTGGCCAAAAAAATAGCGTTGCTGATTTTTCCTTGAAAATACACTAAAAAACCTACGAGCCGTTCCCAAGTAATCCCATCTTCTCCAAATTAGCAAAAAAAAAAAGCGTTGCTGATTTTTCCTGGAAAATATATTAAAAATTTTATGAGCCGTTCCCGAGTAATCACACCTTCTCCAAATTGGCAAAAAAAAGCGTTGCTGATTTTTCCTGGAAAAAACATCAAAAATCTTACGAGCCGTTCCCGAGTAATCACACCTTCTCCAAATTGGCCAAAAAAAAGCGTTGCTGATTTTTCCTTAAAAATACACTAAAAAACCTACGAGCCGTTCCCAAGTAATCCCATCTTCTCCAAATTAGCAAAAAAAAAAGCGTTGCTGATTTTTCCTGGAAAATATATTAAAAATTTTATGAGCCGTTCCCGAGTAATCACACCTTCTCCAAATTGGCAAAAAAAAGCGTTGCTGATTTTTCCTGGAAAATACACTAAAAATCCTACGAGCCGTTCCCGAGTAATTCCATCTTCTCCAAATTGGCAAAAAAAAAAAGCGTTGCTGATTTTTCCTGGAAAATACACTAAAAATCCTACGAGCCGTTTCCGAGTAATTCCATCTTCTCCAAATTGGCAAAAAAAAAAGCGTTGCTGATTTTAAAATATAGACCTCAAAGAACATTTAGAGCGAATCGTGCTAAAACTCCTACGAGCCGTTCCCGAGTAATTCCATCTTCTCCAAATTGGCAAAAAAAAAAGCGTTGCTGATTTTTCCTGGAAGATACACTAAAAATCCTACGAGCCGTTCCCGAGTAATTCCATCTTCTCCAAATTGGCAAAAAAAAAGCGTTGCTGATTTTAAAATATAGACCTCAAAGAACATTTAAAGCGAATCGTGCTAAAAAACCTACGAGCCGTTCCCGAGTAATCCCATCTTCTCCAAATTAGCAAAAAAAAAGCGTTGCTGATTTTTCCTGGAAAATACACTTAAAATCCTACGAGCCGTTCCCGAGTAATCCCATCTTCTCCAAATTGGCCAAAAAAAGCGTTGCTGATTTTTCCTGGAAAATACACTAAAAATCCTACGAGCCGTTCCCGAGTAATCCCATCTTCTCCAAATTGGCCAAAAAAAAGCGTTGCTGATTTTTCCTTGAAAATACACTAAAAATCCTACGAGCCGTTCCCGAGTAATCACACCTTCTCCAAATTGGCCAAAAAAAAGCGTTGCTGATTTTTCCTGGAAATTACACTAAAAATTTTACGAGCCGTTCCCGAGTAATCACACCTTCTCCAAATTGGCCAAAAAAGCGTTGCTGATTTTTCCTGGAAATTACACTAAAAATCCTACGAGCCGTTCCCGAGTAATCCCATCTTCTCCAAATTGGCCAAAAAAAAAGCGTTGCTGATTTTTCCTGGAAAATACACTAAAAATCCTACGAGCCGTTCCCGAGTAATCACACCTTCTCCAAATTGGCCAAAAAAAAGCGTTGCTGATTTTTCCTGGAAAATACACTAAAAATCCTACGAGCCGTTCCCGAGTAATCACACCTTCTCCAAATTGGCCAAAAAAAAGCGTTGCTGATTTTTCCTGGAAAAAACACTAAAAATCTTACGAGCCGTTCCCGAGTAATCCCATCTTCTCCAAATTGGCAAAAAAAAAGCGTTGCTGATTTTTCCTGGAAAATACACTAAAAATCCTACGAGCCGTTCCCGAGTAATCACACCTTCTCCAAATTGGCCAAAAAAAGCGTTGCTGATTTTTCCTGGAAATTACACTAAAAATCCTACGAGCCGTTCCCGAGTAATCCTATCTTCTCCAAATTGGCCAAAAAAAAAGCGTTGCTGATTTTTTCTGGAAAATTACACTAAAAATCCTACGAGCCGTTCCCGAGTAATCCCATCTTCTCCAAATTGGCAAAAAAAAGCGTTGCTGATTTTTCCTGGAAAATACACTAAAAATCTTACGAGCCGTTCCCGAGTAATCACACCTTCTCCAAATTGGCCAAAAAAAAGCGTTGCTGATTTTTCCTGGAAATTACACTAAAAATCCTACGAGCCGTTCCCGAGTAATCCCATCTTCTCCAAATTGGCCAAAAAAAAAGCGTTGCTGATTTTTCCTGGAAATTACACTAAAAATCCTACGAGCCGTTCCCGAGTAATCCCATCTTCTCCAAATTGGCCAAAAAAAAGCGTTGCTGATTTTTCCTTGAAAATACACTAAAAAACCTACGAGCCGTTCCCAAGAAATCCCATCTTCTCCAAATTAGCAAAAAAAAAAAGCGTTGCTGATTTTTCCTGGAAAATATATTAAAAATTTTATGAGCCGTTCCCGAGTAATCACACCTTCTCCAAATTGGCAAAAAAAAGCGTTGCTGATTTTTCCTGGAAAAAACACTAAAAATCTTACGAGCCGTTCCCGAGTAAGCCCAACTTCTCCAAATTGGCCAAAAAAAAGCGTTGCTGATTTTTCCTGGAAAATACACTAAAAATCCTACGAGCCGTTCCCGAGTAATCGCACCTTCTCCAAATTGGCCAAAAAAAGCGTTGTTGATTTTTCCTGGAAAATACACTAAAAATCCTACGAGCCGTTCCCGAGTAATCACACCTTCTTCAAATTGGCCAAAAAAAGCGTTGCTGATTTTTCCTGGAAAATACACTAAAAAACCTACGAGCCGTTCCCGAGTAATCCCAACTTCTCCAAATTGGCAAAAAAAAGCGTTGCTGATTTTTCCTGGAAAATACACTAAAAATCCTACGAGCCGTTCCCGAGTAATCACACCTTCTCCAAATTGCCAAAAAAAAGCGTTGCTGATTTTTCCTGGAAAATACACTAAAAATCCTACGAGCCGTTCCCGAGTAATCACACCTTCTCCAAATTGGCCAAAAAAAAGCGTTGTTGATTTTTCCTGGAAAATACACTAAAAATCCTACGAGCCGTTCCCGAGTAATCACACCTTCTCCAAATTGGCCAAAAAAAGCGTTCCTGATTTTTCTTGGAAAATACACTAAAAATCCTACGAGCCGTTCCCGAGTAATCACACCTTCTCCAAATTGGCCAAAAAAAAGCGTTGCTGATTTTTCCTGGAAAATACACTAAAAATCTTACGAGCCGTTCCCGAGTAATCACACCTTCTCCAAATTGGCAAAAAAAAAAGCGTTGCTGATTTTTCCTGGAAAATACACTAAAAATCCTACGAGCCGTTCCCGAGTAATCACACCTTCTCCAAATTGGCCAACAAAAAGCGTTGCTGATTTTTCCTGGAAAATACACTAAAAATCCTACGAGCCGTTCCCGAGTAATCCCATCTTCTCCAAATTGGCCAAAAAAAACGTTGCTGATTTTTCCTGGAAAATACACTAAAAAACCTACGAGCCGTTCCCGAGTAATCCCATCTTCTCCAAATTGGCCAAAAAAAGCGTTGCTGATTTTTCCTGGAAAATACACTAAAAATCCTACGAGCCGTTCCCGAGTAATCCCATCTTCTCCAAATTAGCAAAAAAAAAGCGTTGCTGATTTTTCCTGGAAAATATATTAAAAGTTTTATGAGCCGTTCCCGAGTAATCACACCTTCTCCAAATTGGCAAAAAAAAGCGTTGCTGATTTTTCCTGGAAAAAACACTAAAAATCTTACGTGCCGTTCCCGAGTAATCACACCTTCTCAAAATTGGCCAAAAAAAAGCGTTGCTGATTTTTCCTGGAAATTACACTAAAAATCCTACGAGCCGTTCCCGAGTAATCCCATCTTCTCCAAATTGGCCAAAAAAAAGCGTTGCTGATTTTTCCTGGAAAATACACTAAAAATCTTACGAGCCGTTTCCGAGTAATCCCATCTTCTCCAAATTGGCCAAAAAAAAACGTTGCTGATTTTTCCTGGAAAATACACTAAAAATCTTACGAGCCGTTCCCGAGTAATCCCATCTTCTCCAAATTGGCCAAAAAAAAACGTTGCTGATTTTTCCTGGAAAAAACATCAAAAATCTTACGAGCCGTTCCCGAGTAATCACACCTTCTCCAAATTGGCCAAAAAAAAAGCGTTGCTGATTTTTCTTTGAAAATACACTTAAAAACCTACGAGCCGTTCCCAAGTAATCCCATCTTCTCCAAATTAGCAAAAAAAAAGCGTTGCTGATTTTTCCTGGAAAATATATTAAAAGTTTTATGAGCCGTTCCCGAGTAATCACACCTTCTCCAAATTGGCAAAAAAAAGCGTTGCTGATTTTTCCTGGAAAAAACACTAAAAATCTTACGAGCCGTTCCCGAGTAATCACACCTTCTCCAAATTGGCCAAAAAAAGCGTTGCTGATTTTTCCTGGAAATTACACTAAAAATCCTACGAGCCGTTCCCGAGTAATCCCATCTTCTCCAAATTGGCCAAAAAAAAATCGTTGCTGATTTTTCCTGGAAATTACACTAAAAATCCTACGAGCCGTTCCCGAGTAATCCCATCTTCTCCAAATTGGCCAAAAAAAAGCGTTGCTGATTTTTCCTGGAAATTACACTAAAAATCCTACGAGCCGTTCCCGAGTAATCCCATCTTCTCCAAATTGGCCAAAAAAAAAGCGTTGCTGATTTTTCCTGGAAAATACACTAAAAATCCTACGAGCCGTTCCCGAGTAATCTTATCTTCTCCAAATTGGCAAAAAAAAGCGTTGCTGATTTTTCCTGGAAAAAACACTAAAAATCTTACGAGCCGTTCCCGAGTAATCACACCTTCTCCAAATTGGCCAAAAAAAAGCGTTGCTGATTTTTCCTGGAAATTACACTAAAAATCCTACGAGCCGTTCCCGAGTAATCCCATCTTCTCCAAATTGGCCAAAAAAAAGCGTTGCTGATTTTTCCTGGAAATTACACTAAAAATCCTACGAGCCGTTCCCGAGTAATCCCATCTTCTCCAAATTGGCAAAAAAAAGCGTTGCTGATTTTTCCTGGAAAAAACACTAAAAATCTTACGAGCCGTTCCCGAGTAATCACACCTTCTCCAAATTGGCCAAAAAAAAGCGTTGCTGATTTTTCCTGGAAATTACACTAAAAATCCTACGAGCCGTTCCCGAGTAATCCCATCTTCTCCAAATTGGCCAAAAAAAAGCGTTGCTGATTTTTCCTGGAAATTACACTAAAAATCCTACGAGCCGTTCCCGAGTAATCCCATCTTCTCCAAATTGGCAAAAAAAAGCGTTGCTGATTTTTCCTGGAAAAAACACTAAAAATCTTACGAGCCGTTCCCGAGTAATCACACCTTCTCCAAATTGGCCAAAAAAAAGCGTTGCTGATTTTTCCTGGAAATTACACTAAAAATCCTACGAGCCGTTCCCGAGTAATCCCATCTTCTCCAAATTGGCCAAAAAAAAGCGTTGCTGATTTTTCCTGGAAATTACACTAAAAATCCTACGAGCCGTTTCCGAGTAATCCCATCTTCTCCAAATTGGCAAAAAAAAGCGTTGCTGATTTTTCCTGGAAAAAACACTAAAAATCTTACGAGCCGTTCCCGAGTAATCACACCTTCTCCAAATTGGCCAAAAAAAAGCGTTGCTGATTTTTCCTGGAAATTACACTAAAAATCCTACGAGCCGTTCCCGAGTAATCCCATCTTCTCCAAATTGGCCAAAAAAAAAGCGTTGCTGATTTTTCCTGGAAAATACACTAAAAATCCTACGAGCCGTTCCCGAGTAATCTTATCTTCTCCAAATTGGCAAAAAAAAGCGTTGCTGATTTTTCCTGGAAAAAACACTAAAAATCTTACGAGCCGTTCCCGAGTAATCACACCTTCTCCAAATTGGCCAAAAAAAAGCGTTGCTGATTTTTCCTGGAAATTACACTAAAAATCCTACGAGCCGTTCCCGAGTAATCCCATCTTCTCCAAATTGGCCAAAAAAAAGCGTTGCTGATTTTTCCTGGAAATTACACTAAAAATCCTACGAGCCGTTCCCGAGTAATCCCATCTTCTCCAAATTGGCAAAAAAAAGCGTTGCTGATTTTTCCTGGAAAAAACACTAAAAATCTTACGAGCCGTTCCCGAGTAATCACACCTTCTCCAAATTGGCCAAAAAAAAGCGTTGCTGATTTTTCCTGGAAATTACACTAAAAATCCTACGAGCCGTTCCCGAGTAATCCCATCTTCTCCAAATTGGCCAAAAAAAAGCGTTGCTGATTTTTCCTGGAAATTACACTAAAAATCCTACGAGCCGTTCCCGAGTAATCCCATCTTCTCCAAATTGGCAAAAAAAAGCGTTGCTGATTTTTCCTGGAAAAAACACTAAAAATCTTACGAGCCGTTCCCGAGTAATCACACCTTCTCCAAATTGGCCAAAAAAAAGCGTTGCTGATTTTTCCTGGAAATTACACTAAAAATCCTACGAGCCGTTCCCGAGTAATCCCATCTTCTCCAAATTGGCCAAAAAAAAGCGTTGCTGATTTTTCCTGGAAATTACACTAAAAATCCTACGAGCCGTTCCCGAGTAATCCCATCTTCTCCAAATTGGCAAAAAAAAGCGTTGCTGATTTTTCCTAGAAAAAACACTAAAAATCTTACGAGCCGTTCCCGAGTAATCACACCTTCTCCAAATTGGCCAAAAAAAAGCGTTGCTGATTTTTCCTGGAAATTACACTAAAAATCCTACGAGCCGTTCCCGAGTAATCCCATCTTCTCCAAATTGGCCAAAAAAAAGCGTTGCTGATTTTTCCTGGAAATTACACTAAAAATCCTACGAGCCGTTCCCGAGTAATCCCATCTTCTCCAAATTGGCAAAAAAAAGCGTTGCTGATTTTTCCTGGAAAAAACACTAAAAATCTTACGAGCCGTTCCCGAGTAATCACACCTTCTCCAAATTGGCCAAAAAAAAGCGTTGCTGATTTTTCCTGGAAATTACACTAAAAATCCTACGAGCCGTTCCCGAGTAATCCCATCTTCTCCAAATTGGCCAAAAAAAAAGCGTTGCTGATTTTTCCTGGAAATTACACTAATAATCCTACGAGCCGTTCCCGAGTAATCCCATCTTCTCCAAATTGGCAAAAAAAAGCGTTGCTGATTTTTCCTGGAAAAAACACTAAAAATCTTACGAGCCGTTCCCGTGTAATCACACCTTCTCCAAATTGGCCAAAAAAAAGCGTTGCTGATTTTTCCTGGAAATTACACTAAAAATCCTACGAGCCGTTCCCGAGTAATCCCATCTTCTCCAAATTGGCCAAAAAAAAGCGTTGCTGATTTTTCCTAGAAAATATATTAAAAATTTTATGAGCCGTTCCCGAGTAATCACACCTTCTCCAAATTGGCCAAAAAAAAAGCGTTGCTGATTTTTCCTGGAAATTACACTAAAAATCCTACGAGCCGTTCCCGAGTAATCCCATCTTCTCCAAATTGGCCAAAAAAAGCGTTGCTGATTTTTCCTGGAAAAAACACTAAAAATCTTACGAGCCGTTCCCGAGTAATCACACCTTCTCCAAATTGGCCAAAAAAAAGCGTTGCTGATTTTTCCTGGAAATTACACTAAAAATCCTACGAGCCGTTCCCGAGTAATCCCATCTTCTCCAAATAGGCCAAAAAAAATCGTTGCTGATTTTTCCTGGAAATTACACTAAAAATCCTACGAGCCGTTCCCGAGTAATCCCATCTTCTCCAAATTGGCCAAAAAAAAAGCGTTGCTGATTTTTCCTGGAAAAAACACTAAAAATCTTACGAGCCGTTCCCGAGTAATCACACCTTCTCCAAATTGGCCAAAAAAAAGCGTTGCTGATTTTTCCTGGAAATTACACTAAAAATCCTACGAGCCGTTCCCGAGTAATCCCATCTTCTCCAAATTGGCCAAAAAAAAGCGTTGCTGATTTTTCCTGGAAATTACACTAAAAATCCTACGAGCCGTTCCCGAGTAATCCCATCTTCTCCAAATTGGCAAAAAAAAGCGTTGCTGATTTTTCCTGGAAAAAACACTAAAAATCTTACGAGCCGTTCCCGAGTAATCACACCTTCTCCAAATTAGCCAAAAAAAAGCGTTGGTGATTTTTCCTGGAAATTACACTAAAAATCCTACGAGCCGTTCCCGAGTAATCCCATCTTCTCCAAATTGGCCAAAAAAAAGCGTTGCTGATTTTTCCTGGAAATTACACTAAAAATCCTACGAGCCGTTCCCGAGTAATCCCATCTTCTCCAAATTGGCAAAAAAAAGCGTTGCTGATTTTTCCTGGAAAAAACACTAAAAATCTTACGAGCCGTTCCCGAGTAATCACACCTTCTCCAAATTGGCCAAAAAAAAGCGTTGCTGATTTTTCCTGGAAATTACACTAAAAATCCTACGAGCCGTTCCCGAGTAATCCCATCTTCTCCAAATTGGCCAAAAAAAAGCGTTGCTGATTTTTCCTGGAAATTACACTAAAAATCCTACGAGCCGTTCCCGAGTAATCCCATCTTCTCCAAATTGGCAAAAAAAAGCGTTGCTGATTTTTCCTGGAAAAAACACTAAAAATCTTACGAGCCGTTCCCGAGTAATCACACCTTCTCCAAATTGGCCAAAAAAAAGCGTTGCTGATTTTTCCTGGAAATTACACTAAAAATCCTACGAGCCGTTCCCGAGTAATCCCATCTTCTCCAAATTGGCCAAAAAAAAGCGTTGCTGATTTTTCCTGGAAATTACACTAAAAATCCTACGAGCCGTTCCCGAGTAATCCCATCTTCTCCAAATTGGCAAAAAAAAGCGTTGCTGATTTTTCCTAGAAAAAACACTAAAAATCTTACGAGCCGTTCCCGAGTAATCACACCTTCTCCAAATTGGCCAAAAAAAAAGCGTTGCTGATTTTTCCTGGAAATTACACTAAAAATCCTACGAGCCGTTCCCGAGTAATCCCATCTTCTCCAAATTGGCCAAAAAAAAGCGTTGCTGATTTTTCCTGGAAATTACACTAAAAATCCTACGAGCCGTTCCCGAGTAATCCCATCTTCTCCAAATTGGCAAAAAAAAGCGTTGCTGATTTTTCCTGGAAAAAACACTAAAAATCTTACGAGCCGTTCCCGAGTAATCACACCTTCTCCAAATTGGCCAAAAAAAAGCGTTGCTGATTTTTCCTGGAAATTACACTAAAAATCCTACGAGCCGTTCCCGAGTAATTCCATCTTCTCCAAATTGGCCAAAAAAAAAGCGTTGCTGATTTTTCCTGGAAATTACACTAATAATCCTACGAGCCGTTCCCGAGTAATCCCATCTTCTCCAAATTGGCAAAAAAAAGCGTTGCTGATTTTTCCTGGAAAAAACACTAAAAATCTTACGAGCCGTTCCCGAGTAATCACACCTTCTCCAAATTGGCCAAAAAAAAGCGTTGCTGATTTTTCCTGGAAATTACACTAAAAATCCTACGAGCCGTTCCCGAGTAATCCCATCTTCTCCAAATTGGCCAAAAAAAAGCGTTGCTGATTTTTCCTAGAAAATATATTAAAAATTTTATGAGCCGTTCCCGAGTAATCACACCTTCTCCAAATTGGCCAAAAAAAAAGCGTTGCTGATTTTTCCTGGAAATTACACTAAAAATCCTACGAGCCGTTCCCGAGTAATCCCATCTTCTCCAAATTGGCCAAAAAAAGCGTTGCTGATTTTTCCTGGAAAAAACACTAAAAATCTTACGAGCCGTTCCCGAGTAATCACACCTTCTCCAAATTGGCCAAAAAAAAGCGTTGCTGATTTTTCCTGGAAATTACACTAAAAATCCTACGAGCCGTTCCCGAGTAATCCCATCTTCTCCAAATTGGCCAAAAAAAATCGTTGCTGATTTTTCCTGGAAATTACACTAAAAATCCTACGAGCCGTTCCCGAGTAATCCCATCTTCTCCAAATTGGCCAAAAAAAAAGCGTTGCTGATTTTTCCTGGAAAAAACACTAAAAATCTTACGAGCCGTTCCCGAGTAATCACACCTTCTCCAAATTGGCCAAAAAAAAGCGTTGCTGATTTTTCCTGGAAATTACACTAAAAATCCTACGAGCCGTTCCCGAGTAATCCCATCTTCTCCAAATTGGCCAAAAAAAAGCGTTGCTGATTTTTCCTGGAAATTACACTAAAAATCCTACGAGCCGTTCCCGAGTAATCCCATCTTCTCCAAATTGGCAAAAAAAAGCGTTGCTGATTTTTCCTGGAAAAAACACTAAAAATCTTACGAGCCGTTCCCGAGTAATCACACCTTCTCCAAATTAGCCAAAAAAAAGCGTTGGTGATTTTTCCTGGAAATTACACTACAAATCCTACGAGCCGTTCCCGAGTAATCACATCTTCTCCAAATTGGCCAAAAAAAAGCGTTGCTGATTTTTCCTGGAAATTACACTAAAAATCCTACGAGCCGTTCCCGAGTAATCCCATCTTCTCCAAATTGGCAAAAAAAAGCGTTGCTGATTTTTCCTGGAAAAAACACTAAAAATCTTACGAGCCGTTCCCGAGTAATCACACCTTCTCCAAATTGGCCAAAAAAAGCGTTGCTGATTTTTCCTGGAAATTACACTAAAAATCCTACGAGCCGTTCCCGAGTAATCCCATCTTCTCCAAATTGGCCAAAAAAAAGCGTTGCTGATTTTTCCTGGAAATTACACTAAAAATCCTACGAGCCGTTCCCGAGTAATCCCATCTTCTCCAAATTGGCAAAAAAAAACGTTGCTGATTTTTCCTGGAAAAAACACTAAAAATCTTACGAGCCGTTCCCGAGTAATCACACCTTCTCCAAATTGGCCAAAAAAAAGCGTTGCTGATTTTTCCTGGAAATTACACTAAAAATCCTACGAGCCGTTCCCGAGTAATCCCATCTTCTCCAAATTGGCCAAAAAAAAAGCGTTGTTGATTTTTCCTGGAAATTACACTAAAAATCCTACGAGCCGTTCCCGAGTAATCCCATCTTCTCCAAATTGGCAAAAAAAAGCGTTGCTGATTTTTCCTGGAAAAAACACTAAAAATCTTACGAGCCGTTCCCGAGTAATCACACCTTCTCCAAATTGGCCAAAAAAAAGCGTTGCTGATTTTTCCTGGAAATTACACTAAAAATCCTACGAGCCGTTCCCGAGTAATCCCATCTTCTCTTAATTGGCCAAAAAAAAAGCGTTGCTGATTTTTCCTGGAAATTACACTAAAAATCCTACGAGCCGTTCCCGAGTAATCCCATCTTCTCCAAATTGGCAAAAAAAAGCGTTGCTGATTTTTCCTGGAAAAAACACTAAAAATCTTACGAGCCGTTCCCGAGTAATCACACCTTCTCCAAATTGGCCAAAAAAAAGCGTTGCTGATTTTTCCTGGAAATTACACTAAAAATCCTACGAGCCGTTCCCGAGTAATCCCATCTTCTCCAAATTGGCCAAAAAAAAGCGTTGCTGATTTTTCCTAGAAAATATATTAAAAATTTTATGAGCCGTTCCCGAGTAATCACACCTTCTCCAAATTGGCCAAAAAAAAAGCGTTGCTGATTTTTCCTGGAAATTACACTAAAAATCCTACGAGCCGTTCTCGAGTAATCCCATCTTCTCCAAATTGGCCAAAAAAAACGTTGCTGATTTTTCCTGGAAAAAACACTAAAAATCTTACGAGCCGTTCCCGAGTAATCACACCTTCTCCAAATTGGCCAAAAAAAAGCGTTGCTGATTTTTCCTGGAAATTACACTAAAAATCCTACGAGCCGTTCCCGAGTAATCCCATCTTCTCCAAATTGGCCAAAAAAAAGCGTTGCTGATTTTTCCTGGAAATTACACTAAAAATCCTACGAGCCGTTCCCGAGTAATCCCATCTTCTCCAAATTGGCAAAAAAAAAAAAGCGTTGCTGATTTTTCCTGGAAAAAACACTAAAAATCTTACGAGCCGTTCCCGAGTAATCACACCTTCTCCAAATTGGCCAAAAAAAAGCGTTGCTGATTTTTCCTGGAAATTACACTAAAAATCCTACGAGCCGTTCCCGAGTAATCCCATCTTCTCCAAATTGGCCAAAAAAAAAGCGTTGCTGATTTTTCCTGGAAATTACACTAAAAATCCTACGAGCCGTTCCCGAGTAATCCCATCTTCTCCAAATTGGCCAAAAAAAAGCGTTGCTGATTTTTCCTGGAAAATACACTAAAAATCCTACGAGCCGTTCCCGAGTAATCCCATCTTCTCCAAATTGGCCAAAAAAAAACGTTGCTGATTTTTCCTGGAAAATACACTAAAAATCCTATGAGCCGTTCCCGAGTAATCACACCTTCTCCAAATTGCCAAAAAAAAGCGTCGCTGATTTTTCCTGGAAAATACACTAAAAATCCCACGAGCCGTTCCCGAGTAATCACACCTTCTCCAAATTGGCCAAAAAAAAGCGTTGCTGATTTTTCCTGGAAAATACACTAAAAATCCTACGAGCCGTTCCCGAGTAATCCCATCTTCTCCAAATTGGCCAAAAAAAAAACGTTGCTGATTTTTCCTGGAAAATACACTAAAAATCCTACGAGCCGTTCCCGAGTAATCACACCTTCTCCAAATTGGCCAAAAAAAGCGTTGCTGATTTTTCCTGGAAAATACACTAAAAAACCTACGAGCCGTTCCCGAGTAATCACACCTTCTCCAAATTGGCCAAAAAAAGCGTTGTTGATTTTCCTGGAAAATACACTAAAAATCCTACGAGCCGTTCCCGAGTAATCCCATCTTCTCCAAATTAGCAAAAAAAAAAAGCGTTGCTGATTTTTCCTGGAAAATATATTAAAAATTTTATGAGCCGTTCCCGAGTAATCACACCTTCTCCAAATTGGCCAAAAAAAAGCGTTGCTGATTTTTCCTGGAAAATATATTAAAAATTTTATGAGCCGTTCCCGAGTAATCACACCTTCTCCAAATTGGCCAAAAAAAACGTTGCTGATTTTTCCTGGAAAATACACTAAAAATCCTACGAGCCGTTCCCGAGTAATCACACCTTCTCCAAATTGCCAAAAAAAAGCGTTGCTGATTTTTCCTGGAAAATACACTAAAAATCCTACGAGCCGTTCCCGAGTAATCTTATCTTCTCAAAATTGGCCAAAAAAAACGTTGCTGATTTTTCCTGGAAAATACACTAAAAATCCTACGAGCCGTTCCCGAGTAATCCCATCTTCTCCAAATTGGCAAAAAAAAGCGTTGCTGATTTTTCCTGGAAAAAACACTAAAAATCTTACGAGCCGTTCCTGAGTAATCCCATCTTCTCCAAATTAGCAAAAAAAAAGCGTTGCTGATTTTTTCTGGAAAATATATTAAAAGTTTTATGAGCCGTTCCCGAGTAATCACACCTTCTCCAAATTGGCAAAAAAAAGCGTTGCTGATTTTTCCTGGAAAAAACACTAAAAATTCTACGAGCCGTTCCCGAGTAATCACACCTTCTCCAAATTGGCCAAAAAAAAGCGTTGCTGATTTTTCCTGGAAAACACACTAAAAATCTTACGAGCCGTTCTCGAGTAATCCCATCTTCTCCAAATTGGCAAAAAAAAGCGTTGTTGATTTTTCCTGGAAAATATATTAAAAATTTTATGAGCCGTTCCCGAGTAATCCCATCTTCTCCAAATTGGCAAAAAAAAGCGTTGCTGATTTTTCCTGGAAAATACACTAAAAATCCTACGAGCCGTTCCCGAGTAATCCCATCTTCTCCAAATTGGCCAAAAAAAAGCGTTGCTGATTTTTCCTGGAAAAAACACTAAAAATCTTACGAGCCGTTCCCGAGTAATCCCATCTTCTCCAAATTAGCAAAAAAAAAGCGTTGCTGATTTTTCCTGGAAAATATATTAAAAGTTTTATGAGCCGTTCCCGAGTAATCACACCTTCTCCAAATTGGCAAAAAAAAGCGTTGCTGATTTTTCCTGGAAAAAACACTAAAAATTCTACGAGCCGTTCCCGAGTAATCACACCTTCTCCAAATTGGCCAAAAAAAAGCGTTGCTGATTTTTCCTGGAAAACACACTAAAAATCTTACGAGCCGTTCCCAGAGTAATCCCATCTTCTCCAAATTGGCAAAAAAAAGCGTTGCTGATTTTTCCTGGAAAATATATTAAAAATTTTATGAGCCGTTCCCGAGTAATCACACCTTCTCCAAATTGGCCAAAAAAAACGTTGCTGATTTTTCCTGGAAAATACACTAAAAATCCTACGAGCCGTTCCCGAGTAATCACACCTTCTCCAAATTGCCAAAAAAAAGCGTTGCTGATTTTTCCTGGAAAAAACACTAAAAATTCTACGAGCCGTTCCCGAGTAATCACACCTTCTCCAAATTGGCCAAAAAAAAGCGTTGCTGATTTTTCCTTGAAAATACATTAAAAATCTTACGAGCCGTTCCCGAGTAATCACACCTTCTCCAAATTGCCAAAAAAAAGCGTTGCTGATTTTTCCTGGAAAATACACTAAAAATCCTACGAGCCGTTCCCGAGTAATCTTATCTTCTCAAAATTGGCCAAAAAAAACGTTGCTGATTTTTCCTGGAAAATACACTAAAAATCCTACGAGCCGTTCCCGAGTAATCCCATCTTCTCCAAATTGGCAAAAAAAAGCGTTGCTGATTTTTCCTGGAAAAAACACTAAAAATCTTACGAGCCGTTCCCGAGTAATCCCATCTTCTCCAAATTAGCAAAAAAAAAGCGTTGCTGATTTTTCCTGGAAAATATATTAAAAGTTTTATGAGCCGTTCCCGAGTAATCACACCTTCTCCAAATTGGCAAAAAAAAGCGTTGCTGATTTTTCCTGGAAAAAACACTAAAAATTCTACGAGCCGTTCCCGAGTAATCACACCTTCTCCAAATTGGCCAAAAAAAAGCGTTGCTGATTTTTCCTGGAAAACACACTAAAAATCTTACGAGCCGTTCTCGAGTAATCCCATCTTCTCCAAATTGGCAAAAAAAAGCGTTGTTGATTTTTCCTGGAAAATATATTAAAAATTTTATGAGCCGTTCCCGAGTAATCCCATCTTCTCCAAATTGGCAAAAAAAAGCGTTGCTGATTTTTCCTGGAAAATACACTAAAAATCCTACGAGCCGTTCCCGAGTAATCCCATCTTCTCCAAATTGGCCAAAAAAAAGCGTTGCTGATTTTTCCTGGAAAAAACACTAAAAATCTTACGAGCCGTTCCCGAGTAATCCCATCTTCTCCAAATTAGCAAAAAAAAGCGTTGCTGATTTTTCCTGGAAAATATATTAAAAGTTTTATGAGCCGTTCCCGAGTAATCACACCTTCTCCAAATTGGCAAAAAAAAGCGTTGCTGATTTTTCCTGGAAAAAACACTAAAAATTCTACGAGCCGTTCCCGAGTAATCACACCTTCTCCAAATTGGCCAAAAAAAAGCGTTGCTGATTTTTCCTGGAAAACACACTAAAAATCTTACGAGCCGTTCCCAGAGTAATCCCATCTTCTCCAAATTGGCAAAAAAAAGCGTTGTTGATTTTTCCTGGAAAATATATTAAAAATTTTACGAGCCGTTCCCGAGTAATCCCATCTTCTCCAAATTGGCCAAAAAAAAGCGTTGCTGATTTTTCCTTGAAAATACATTAAAAATCTTACGAGCCGTTCCCGAGTAATCCCATCTTCTCCAAATTAGCAAAAAAAAGCGTTGCTGATTTTTCCTGGAAAATATATTAAAAATTTTATGAGCCGTTCCCGAGTAATCACACCTTCTCCAAATTGGCAAAAAAAAGCGTCGCTGATTTTTCCTGGAAAATACACTAAAAATCCCACGAGCCGTTCCCGAGTAATCACACCTTCTCCAAATTGGCCAAAAAAAAGCGTTGCTGATTTTTCCTGGAAAATACACTAAAAATCCTACGAGCCGTTCCCGAGTAATCCCATCTTCTCCAAATTGGCCAAAAAAAAACGTTGCTGATTTTTCCTGGAAAATACACTAAAAATCCTACGAGCCGTTCCCGAGTAATCACACCTTCTCCAAATTGGCCAAAAAAAGCGTTGCTGATTTTTCCTGGAAAATACACTAAAAAACCTACGAGCCGTTCCCGAGCAATCACACCTTCTCCAAATTGGCCAAAAAAAGCGTTGTTGATTTTTCCTGGAAAATACACTAAAAATCCTACGAGCCGTTCCCGAGTAATCCCATCTTCTCCAAATTAGCAAAAAAAAAAGCGTTGCTGATTTTTCCTGGAAAATATATTAAAAATTTTATGAGCCGTTCCCGAGTAATCACACCTTCTCCAAATTGGCCAAAAAAAAGCGTTGCTGATTTTTCCTGGAAAATATATTAAAAATTTTATGAGCCGTTCCCGAGTAATCACACCTTCTCCAAATTGGCCAAAAAAAACGTTGCTGATTTTTCCTGGAAAATACACTAAAAATCCTACGAGCCGTTCCCGAGTAATCACACCTTCTCCAAATTGCCAAAAAAAAGCGTTGCTGATTTTTCCTGGAAAATACACTAAAAATCCTACGAGCCGTTCCCGAGTAATCTTATCTTCTCAAAATTGGCCAAAAAAAACGTTGCTGATTTTTCCTGGAAAATACACTAAAAATCCTACGAGCCGTTCCCGAGTAATCCCATCTTCTCCAAATTGGCAAAAAAAAGCGTTGCTGATTTTTCCTGGAAAAAACACTAAAAATCTTACGAGCCGTTCCCGAGTAATCCCATCTTCTCCAAATTAGCAAAAAAAAAAGCGTTGCTGATTTTTCCTGGAAAATATATTAAAAGTTTTATGAGCCGTTCCCGAGTAATCACACCTTTTCCAAATTGGCAAAAAAAAGCGTTGCTGATTTTTCCTGGAAAAAACACTAAAAATTCTACGAGCCGTACCCGAGTAATCACACCTTCTCCAAATTGGCCAAAAAAAAGCGTTGCTGATTTTTCCTGGAAAACACACTAAAAATCTTACGAGCCGTTCCCGAGTAATCCCATCTTCTCCAAATTGGCAAAAAAAAGCGTTGTTGATTTTTCCTGGAAAATATATTAAAAATTTTATGAGCCGTTCCCGAGTAATCCCATCTTCTCCAAATTGGCAAAAAAAAGCGTTGCTGATTTTTCCTGGAAAATACACTAAAAATCCTACGAGCCGTTCCCGAGTAATCCCATCTTCTCCAAATTGGCCAAAAAAAAGCGTTGCTGATTTTTCCTTGAAAATACATTAAAAATCTTACGAGCCGTTCCCGAGTAATCCCATCTTCTCCAAATTAGCAAAAAAAAGCGTTGCTGATTTTTCCTGGAAAATATATTAAAAATTTTATGAGCCGTTCCCGAGTAATCACACCTTCTCCAAATTGGCAAAAAAAAGCGTTGCTGATTTTTCCTGGAAATTACACTAAAAATTCTACGAGCCGTTCCCGAGTAATCTTATCTTCTCCAAATTGGCCAAAAAAAAAAACGTTGCTGATTTTTCCTGGAAAATACACTAAAAATCCTACGAGCCGTTCCCGAGTAATCACACCTTCTCCAAATTGGCCAAAAAAAGCGTTGCTGATTTTTCCTGGAAAATACACTAAAAATCCTACGAGCCGTTCCCGAGTAATCACACCTTCTCCAAATTGCCAAAAAAAAGCGTTGCTGATTTTTCCTGGAAAATACACTAAAAATCCTACGAGCCGTTCCCGAGTAATCTTATCTTCTCAAAATTGGCCAAAAAAAACGTTGCTGATTTTTCCTGGAAAATACACTAAAAATCCTACGAGCCGTTCCCGAGTAATCCCATCTTCTCCAAATTGGCAAAAAAAAGCGTTGCTGATTTTTCCTGGAAAAAACACTAAAAATCTTACGAGCCGTTCCCGAGTAATCCCATCTTCTCCAAATTAGCAAAAAAAAAGCGTTGCTGATTTTTCCTGGAAAATATATTAAAAGTTTTATGAGCCGTTCCCGAGTAATCACACCTTCTCCAAATTGGCAAAAAAAAGCGTTGCTGATTTTTCCTGGAAAAAACACTAAAAATTCTACGAGCCGTTCCCGAGTAATCACACCTTCTCCAAATTGGCCAAAAAAAAGCGTTGCTGATTTTTCCTGGAAAACACACTAAAAATCTTACGAGCCGTTCTCGAGTAATCCCATCTTCTCCAAATTGGCAAAAAAAAGCGTTGTTGATTTTTCCTGGAAAATATATTAAAAATTTTATGAGCCGTTCCCGAGTAATCCCATCTTCTCCAAATTGGCAAAAAAAAGCGTTGCTGATTTTTCCTGGAAAATACACTAAAAATCCTACGAGCCGTTCCCGAGTAATCCCATCTTCTCCAAATTGGCCAAAAAAAAGCGTTGCTGATTTTTCCTGGAAAAAACACTAAAAATCTTACGAGCCGTTCCCGAGTAATCCCATCTTCTCCAAATTAGCAAAAAAAAAGCGTTGCTGATTTTTCCTGGAAAATATATTAAAAGTTTTATGAGCCGTTCCCGAGTAATCACACCTTCTCCAAATTGGCAAAAAAAAGCGTTGCCGATTTTTCCTGGAAAAAACACTAAAAATTCTACGAGCCGTTCCCGAGTAATCACACCTTCTCCAAATTGGCCAAAAAAAAGCGTTGCTGATTTTTCCTGGAAAACACACTAAAAATCTTACGAGCCGTTCCCAGAGTAATCCCATCTTCTCCAAATTGGCAAAAAAAAGCGTTGCTGATTTTTCCTGGAAAATATATTAAAAATTTTATGAGCCGTTCCCGAGTAATCACACCTTCTCCAAATTGGCCAAAAAAAACGTTGCTGATTTTTCCTGGAAAATACACTAAAAATCCTACGAGCCGTTCCCGAGTAATCACACCTTCTCCAAATTGCCAAAAAAAAGCGTTGCTGATTTTTCCTGGAAAAAACACTAAAAATTCTACGAGCCGTTCCCGAGTAATCACACCTTCTCCAAATTGGCCAAAAAAAAGCGTTGCTGATTTTTCCTTGAAAATACATTAAAAATCTTACGAGCCGTTCCCGAGTAATCACACCTTCTCCAAATTGCCAAAAAAAAGCGTTGCTGATTTTTCCTGGAAAATACACTAAAAATCCTACGAGCCGTTCCCGAGTAATCTTATCTTCTCAAAATTGGCCAAAAAAAACGTTGCTGATTTTTCCTGGAAAATACACTAAAAATCCTACGAGCCGTTCCCGAGTAATCCCATCTTCTCCAAATTGGCAAAAAAAAGCGTTGCTGATTTTTCCTGGAAAAAACACTAAAAATCTTACGAGCCGTTCCCGAGTAATCCCATCTTCTCCAAATTAGCAAAAAAAAAGCGTTGCTGATTTTTCCTGGAAAATATATTAAAAGTTTTATGAGCCGTTCCCGAGTAATCACACCTTCTCCAAATTGGCAAAAAAAAGCGTTGCTGATTTTTCCTGGAAAAAACACTAAAAATTCTACGAGCCGTTCCCGAGTAATCACACCTTCTCCAAATTGGCCAAAAAAAAGCGTTGCTGATTTTTCCTGGAAAACACACTAAAAATCTTACGAGCCGTTCTCGAGTAATCCCATCTTCTCCAAATTGGCAAAAAAAAGCGTTGTTGATTTTTCCTGGAAAATATATTAAAAATTTTATGAGCCGTTCCCGAGTAATCCCATCTTCTCCAAATTGGCAAAAAAAAGCGTTGCTGATTTTTCCTGGAAAATACACTAAAAATCCTACGAGCCGTTCCCAAATTGGCCAAAAAAAAGCGTTGCTGATTTTTCCTGGAAAAAACACTAAAAATCTTACGAGCCGTTCCCGAGTAATCCCATCTTCTCCAAATTAGCAAAAAAAAGCGTTGCTGATTTTTCCTGGAAAATATATTAAAAGTTTTATGAGCCGTTCCCGAGTAATCACACCTTCTCCAAATTGGCAAAAAAAAGCGTTGCTGATTTTTCCTGGAAAAAACACTAAAAATTCTACGAGCCGTTCCCGAGTAATCACACCTTCTCCAAATTGGCCAAAAAAAAGCGTTGCTGATTTTTCCTGGAAAACACACTAAAAATCTTACGAGCCGTTCCCAGAGTAATCCCATCTTCTCCAAATTGGCAAAAAAAAGCGTTGTTGATTTTTCCTGGAAAATATATTAAAAATTTTACGAGCCGTTCCCGAGTAATCCCATCTTCTCCAAATTGGCCAAAAAAAAGCGTTGCTGATTTTTCCTTGAAAATACATTAAAAATCTTACGAGCCGTTCCCGAGTAATCCCATCTTCTCCAAATTAGCAAAAAAAAGCGTTGCTGATTTTTCCTGGAAAATATATTAAAAATTTTATGAGCCGTTCCCGAGTAATCACACCTTCTCCAAATTGGCAAAAAAAAGCGTCGCTGATTTTTCCTGGAAAATACACTAAAAATCCCACGAGCCGTTCCCGAGTAATCACACCTTCTCCAAATTGGCCAAAAAAAAGCGTTGCTGATTTTTCCTGGAAAATACACTAAAAATCCTACGAGCCGTTCCCGAGTAATCCCATCTTCTCCAAATTGGCCAAAAAAAAACGTTGCTGATTTTTCCTGGAAAATACACTAAAAATCCTACGAGCCGTTCCCGAGTAATCACACCTTCTCCAAATTGGCCAAAAAAAGCGTTGCTGATTTTTCCTGGAAAATACACTAAAAAACCTACGAGCCGTTCCCGAGCAATCACACCTTCTCCAAATTGGCCAAAAAAAGCGTTGTTGATTTTTCCTGGAAAATACACTAAAAATCCTACGAGCCGTTCCCGAGTAATCCCATCTTCTCCAAATTAGCAAAAAAAAAAGCGTTGCTGATTTTTCCTGGAAAATATATTAAAAATTTTATGAGCCGTTCCCGAGTAATCACACCTTCTCCAAATTGGCCAAAAAAAAGCGTTGCTGATTTTTCCTGGAAAATATATTAAAAATTTTATGAGCCGTTCCCGAGTAATCACACCTTCTCCAAATTGGCCAAAAAAAACGTTGCTGATTTTTCCTGGAAAATACACTAAAAATCCTACGAGCCGTTCCCGAGTAATCACACCTTCTCCAAATTGCCAAAAAAAAGCGTTGCTGATTTTTCCTGGAAAATACACTAAAAATCCTACGAGCCGTTCCCGAGTAATCTTATCTTCTCAAAATTGGCCAAAAAAAACGTTGCTGATTTTTCCTGGAAAATACACTAAAAATCCTACGAGCCGTTCCCGAGTAATCCCATCTTCTCCAAATTGGCAAAAAAAAGCGTTGCTGATTTTTCCTGGAAAAAACACTAAAAATCTTACGAGCCGTTCCCGAGTAATCCCATCTTCTCCAAATTAGCAAAAAAAAAAGCGTTGCTGATTTTTCCTGGAAAATATATTAAAAGTTTTATGAGCCGTTCCCGAGTAATCACACCTTTTCCAAATTGGCAAAAAAAAGCGTTGCTGATTTTTCCTGGAAAAAACACTAAAAATTCTACGAGCCGTACCCGAGTAATCACACCTTCTCCAAATTGGCCAAAAAAAAGCGTTGCTGATTTTTCCTGGAAAACACACTAAAAATCTTACGAGCCGTTCCCGAGTAATCCCATCTTCTCCAAATTGGCAAAAAAAAGCGTTGTTGATTTTTCCTGGAAAATATATTAAAAATTTTATGAGCCGTTCCCGAGTAATCCCATCTTCTCCAAATTGGCAAAAAAAAGCGTTGCTGATTTTTCCTGGAAAATACACTAAAAATCCTACGAGCCGTTCCCGAGTAATCCCATCTTCTCCAAATTGGCCAAAAAAAAGCGTTGCTGATTTTTCCTTGAAAATACATTAAAAATCTTACGAGCCGTTCCCGAGTAATCCCATCTTCTCCAAATTAGCAAAAAAAAGCGTTGCTGATTTTTCCTGGAAAATATATTAAAAATTTTATGAGCCGTTCCCGAGTAATCACACCTTCTCCAAATTGGCAAAAAAAAGCGTTGCTGATTTTTCCTGGAAATTACACTAAAAATTCTACGAGCCGTTCCCGAGTAATCTTATCTTCTCCAAATTGGCCAAAAAAAAAAACGTTGCTGATTTTTCCTGGAAAATACACTAAAAATCCTACGAGCCGTTCCCGAGTAATCACACCTTCTCCAAATTGGCCAAAAAAAGCGTTGCTGATTTTTCCTGGAAATTACACTAAAAATCCTACGAGCCGTTCCCGAGTAATCCCATCTTCTCCAAATTGGCAAAAAAAAGCGTTGCAGATTTTTCCTGGAAAATACACTAAAAATCTTACGAGCCGTTCCCGAGTAATCACACCTTCTCCAAATTGGCAAAAAAAAAGCGTTGCTGATTTTTCCTGGAAATTACACTAAAAATCCTACGAGCCGTTCCCGAGTAATCACACCTTCTCCAAATTGGCCAAAAAAAGCGTTGCTGATTTTTCCTGGAAATTACACTAAAAATCCTACGAGCCGTTACCGAGTAATCCCATCTTCTCCAAATTGGCCAAAAAAAGCGTTGCTGATTTTTCCTGGAAAATACACTAAAAAACCTACGAGCCGTTCCCGAGTAATCCCATCTTCTCCAAATTAGCAAAAAAAAAAGCGTTGCTGATTTTTCCTGGAAAATACACTTAAAATCCTACGAGCCGTTCCCGAGTAATCCCATCTTCTCCAAATTGGCCAAAAAAAGCGTTGCTGATTTTTCCTGGAAAATACACTAAAAATCCTACGAGCCGTTCCCGAGTAATCCCATCTTCTCCAAATTGGCCAAAAAAAAACGTTGCTGATTTTTCCTGGAAAATACACTAAAAATCCTACGAGCCGTTCCCGAGTAATCACACCTTCTCCAAATTGGCCAAAAAAAGCGTTGCTGATTTTTCCTGGAAAATACACTAAAAAACCTACGAGCCGTTCCCGAGTAATCACACCTTCTCCAAATTGGCCAAAAAAAGCGTTGTTGATTTTTCCTGGAAAATACACTAAAAATCCTACGAGCCGTTCCCGAGTAATCCCATCTTCTCCAAATTAGCAAAAAAAAAGCGTTGCTGATTTTTCCTGGAAAATATATTAAAAATTTTATGAGCCGTTCCCGAGTAATCACACCTTCTCCAAATTGGCCAAAAAAAAAGCGTTGCTGATTTTTCCTGGAAAATATATTAAAAATTTTATGAGCCGTTCCCGAGTAATCACACCTTCTCCAAATTGGCCAAAAAAAACGTTGCTGATTTTTCCTGGAAAATACACTAAAAATCCTACGAGCCGTTCCCGAGTAATCACACCTTCTCCAAATTGCCAAAAAAAAGCGTTGCTGATTTTTCCTGGAAAATACACTAAAAATCCTACGAGCCGTTCCCGAGTAATCTTATCTTCTCAAAATTGGCCAAAAAAAACGTTGCTGATTTTTCCTGGAAAATACACTAAAAATCCTACGAGCCGTTCCCGAGTAATCCCATCTTCTCCAAATTGGCAAAAAAAAGCGTTGCTGATTTTTCCTGGAAAAAACACTAAAAATCTTACGAGCCGTTCCCGAGTAATCCCATCTTCTCCAAATTAGCAAAAAAAAAAGCGTTGCTGATTTTTCCTGGAAAATATATTAAAAGTTTTATGAGCCGTTCCCGAGTAATCACACCTTCTCCAAATTGGCAAAAAAAAGCGTTGCTGATTTTTCCTGGAAAAAACACTAAAAATTCTACGAGCCGTTCCCGAGTAATCACACCTTCTCCAAATTGGCCAAAAAAAAGCGTTGCTGATTTTTCCTGGAAAACACACTAAAAATCTTACGAGCTGTTCCCGAGTAATCCCATCTTCCCCAAATTAGCAAAAAAAAAAGCGTTGCTGATTTTTCCTGGAAAATATATTAAAAGTTTTATGAGCCGTTCCCGAGTAATCACACCTTCTCCAAATTGGCAAAAAAAAGCGTTGCTGATTTTTCCTGGAAAAAACACTAAAAATCCTACGAGCCGTTCCCGAGTAATCACACCTTCTCCAAATTGGCCAAAAAAAGCGTTGCTGATTTTTCCTGGAAATTACACTAAAAATCCTACGAGCCGTTACCGAGTAATCCCATCTTCTCCAAATTGGCCAAAAAAAGCGTTGCTGATTTTTCCTGGAAAATACACTAAAAAACCTACGAGCCGTTCCCGAGTAATCCCATCTTCTCCAAATTAGCAAAAAAAAAAGCGTTGCTGATTTTTCCTGGAAAATACACTTAAAATCCTACGAGCCGTTCCCGAGTAATCCCATCTTCTCCAAATTGGCCAAAAAAAGCGTTGCTGATTTTTCCTGGAAAATACACTAAAAATCCTACGAGCCGTTCCCGAGTAATCCCATCTTCTCCAAATTGGCCAAAAAAAAACGTTGCTGATTTTTCCTGGAAAATACACTAAAAATCCTACGAGCCGTTCCCGAGTAATCACACCTTCTCCAAATTGGCCAAAAAAAGCGTTGCTGATTTTTCCTGGAAAATACACTAAAAAACCTACGAGCCGTTCCCGAGTAATCACACCTTCTCCAAATTGGCCAAAAAAAGCGTTGTTGATTTTTCCTGGAAAATACACTAAAAATCCTACGAGCCGTTCCCGAGTAATCCCATCTTCTCCAAATTAGCAAAAAAAAATCGTTGCTGATTTTTCCTGGAAAATATATTAAAAATTTTATGAGCCGTTCCCGAGTAATCACACCTTCTCCAAATTGGCCAAAAAAAAAGCGTTGCTGATTTTTCCTGGAAAATATATTAAAAATTTTATGAGCCGTTCCCGAGTAATCACACCTTCTCCAAATTGGCCAAAAAAAACGTTGCTGATTTTTCCTGGAAAATACACTAAAAATTCTACGAGCCGTTCCCGAGTAATCACACCTTCTCCAAATTGCCAAAAAAAAGCGTTGCTGATTTTTCCTGGAAAATACACTAAAAATCCTACGAGCCGTTCCCGAGTAATCTTATCTTCTCAAAATTGGCCAAAAAAAACGTTGCTGATTTTTCCTGGAAAATACACTAAAAATCCTACGAGCCGTTCCCGAGTAATCCCATCTTCTCCAAATTGGCAAAAAAAAGCGTTGCTGATTTTTCCTGGAAAAAACACTAAAAATCTTACGAGCCGTTCCCGAGTAATCCCATCTTCTCCAAATTAGCAAAAAAAAAAGCGTTGCTGATTTTTCCTGGAAAATATATTAAAAGTTTTATGAGCCGTTCCCGAGTAATCACACCTTCTCCAAATTGGCAAAAAAAAGCGTTGCTGATTTTTCCTGGAAAAAACACTAAAAATTCTACGAGCCGTTCCCGAGTAATCACACCTTCTCCAAATTGGCCAAAAAAAAGCGTTGCTGATTTTTCCTGGAAAACACACTAAAAATCTTACGAGCCGTTCCCGAGTAATCCCATCTTCTCCAAATTGGCAAAAAAAAGCGTTGTTGATTTTTCCTGGAAAATATATTAAAAATTTTATGAGCCGTTCCCGAGTAATCCCATCTTCTCCAAATTGGCAAAAAAAAGCGTTGCTGATTTTTCCTGGAAAATACACTAAAAATCCTACGAGCCGTTCCCGAGTAATCCCATCTTCTCCAAATTGGCCAAAAAAAAGCGTTGCTGATTTTTCCTTGAAAATACATTAAAAATCTTACGAGCCGTTCCCGAGTAATCCCATCTTCTCCAAATTAGCAAAAAAAAGCGTTGCTGATTTTTCCTGGAAAATATATTAAAAATTTTATGAGCCGTTCCCGAGTAATCACACCTTCTCCAAATTGGCAAAAAAAAGCGTTGCTGATTTTTCCTGGAAATTACACTAAAAATTCTACGAGCCGTTCCCGAGTAATCTTATCTTCTCCAAATTGGCCAAAAAAAAAAAACGTTGCTGATTTTTCCTGGAAAATACACTAAAAATCCTACGAGCCGTTCCCGAGTAATCACACCTTCTCCAAATTGGCCAAAAAAAGCGTTGCTGATTTTTCCTGGAAATTACACTAAAAATCCTACGAGCCGTTCCCGAGTAATCCCATCTTCTCCAAATTGGCAAAAAAAAGCGTTGCAGATTTTTCCTGGAAAATACACTAAAAATCTTACGAGCCGTTCCCGAGTAATCACACCTTCTCCAAATTGGCAAAAAAAAAGCGTTGCTGATTTTTCCTGGAAATTACACTAAAAATCCTACGAGCCGTTCCCGAGTAATCACACCTTCTCCAAATTGGCCAAAAAAAGCGTTGCTGATTTTTCCTGGAAATTACACTAAAAATCCTACGAGCCGTTACCGAGTAATCCCATCTTCTCCAAATTGGCCAAAAAAAGCGTTGCTGATTTTTCCTGGAAAATACACTAAAAAACCTACGAGCCGTTCCCGAGTAATCCCATCTTCTCCAAATTAGCAAAAAAAAAAGCGTTGCTGATTTTTCCTGGAAAATACACTTAAAATCCTACGAGCCGTTCCCGAGTAATCCCATCTTCTCCAAATTGGCCAAAAAAAGCGTTGCTGATTTTTCCTGGAAAATACACTAAAAATCCTACGAGCCGTTCCCGAGTAATCCCATCTTCTCCAAATTGGCCAAAAAAAAGCGTTGCTGATTTTTCCTTGAAAATACACTAAAAAACCTACGAGCCGTTCCCAAGTAATCCCATCTTCTCCAAATTAGCAAAAAAAAAAAGCGTTGCTGATTTTTCCTGGAAAATATATTAAAAATCTTACGAGCCGTTCCCGAGTAATCACACCTTCTCCGAATTGGCCAAAAAAGAGCGTTGCTGATTTTTCCTGGAAAATACACTAAAAATCTTACGAGCCATTCCCGAGTAATCCCATCTTCTCCAAATTGGCCAAAAAAAAGCTTTACTGATTTTTCCTGGAAAATATATTAAAAATTTTATGAGCCGTTCCCGAGTAATCACACCTTCTCCAAATTGGCAAAAAAAAGCGTTGCTGATTTTTCCTGGAAAAAACAGCAAAAATCTTACGAGCCGTTCCCGAGTAATCACACCTTCTCCAAATTGGCCAAAAAATAGCGTTGCTGATTTTTCCTTGAAAATACACTAAAAAACCTACGAGCCGTTCCCAAGTAATCCCATCTTCTCCAAATTAGCAAAAAAAAAAGCGTTGCTGATTTTTCCTGGAAAATATATTAAAAATTTTATGAGCCGTTCCCGAGTAATCACACCTTCTCCAAATTGGCAAAAAAAAGCGTTGCTGATTTTTCCTGGAAAAAACATCAAAAATCTTACGAGCCGTTCCCGAGTAATCACACCTTCTCCAAATTGGCCAAAAAAAAAGCGTTGCTGATTTTTCCTTGAAAATACACTAAAAAACCTACGAGCCGTTCCCAAGTAATCCCATCTTCTCCAAATTAGCAAAAAAAAAAAGCGTTGCTGATTTTTCCTGGAAAATATATTAAAAATTTTATGAGCCGTTCCCGAGTAATCACACCTTCTCCAAATTGGCAAAAAAAAGCGTTGCTGATTTTTCCTGGAAAATACACTAAAAATCCTACGAGCCGTTCCTGAGTAATTCCATCTTCTCCAAATTGGCAAAAAAAAAGCGTTGCTGATTTTTCCTGGAAAATACACTAAAAATCCTACGAGCCGTTTCCGAGTAATTCCATCTTCTCCAAATTGGCAAAAAAAAAGCGTTGCTGATTTTAAAATATAGACCTCAAAGAACATTTAGAGCGAATCGTGCTAAAACTCCTACGAGCCGTTCCCGAGTAATTCCATCTTCTCCAAATTGGCAAAAAAAAAAGCGTTGCTGATTTTTCCTGGCAGATACACTAAAAATCCTACGAGCCGTTCCCGAGTAATTCCATCTTCTCCAAATTGGCAAAAAAAAAGCGTTGCTGATTTTAAAATATAGACCTCAAAGAACATTTAGAGCGAATCGTGCTAAAAAACCTACGAGCCGTTCCCGAGTAATCCCATCTTCTCCAAATTAGCAAAAAAAAAGCGTTGCTGATTTTTCCTGGAAAATACACTTAAAATCCTACGAGCCGTTCCCGAGTAATCCCATCTTCTCCAAATTGGCCAAAAAAAGCGTTGCTGATTTTTCCTGGAAAATACACTAAAAATCCTACGAGCCGTTCCCGAGTAATCCCATCTTCTCCAAATTGGCCAAAAAAAAGCGTTGCTGATTTTTCCTTGAAAATACACTAAAATTCCTACGAGCCGTTCCCGAGTAATCACACCTTCTCCAAATTGGCCAAAAAAAAGCGTTGCTGATTTTTCCTGGAAATTACACTAAAAATTTTACGAGCCGTTCCCGAGTAATCACACCTTCTCCAAATTGGCCAAAAAAGCGTTGCTGATTTTTCCTGGAAATTACACTAAAAATCCTACGAGCCGTTCCCGAGTAATCCCATCTTCTCCAAATTGGCCAAAAAAAAAGCGTTGCTGATTTTTCCTGGAAAATACACTAAAAATCCTACGAGCCGTTCCCGAGTAATCACACCTTCTCCAAATTAGCCAAAAAAAGCGTTCCTGATTTTTCCTTGAAAATACACTAAAATTCCTACGAGCCGTTCCCGAGTAATCACACCTTCTCCAAATTGGCCAAAAAAAAGCGTTGCTGATTTTTCCTGGAAATTACACTAAAAATTTTACGAGCCGTTCCCGAGTAATCACACCTTCTCCAAATTGGCCAAAAAAGCGTTGCTGATTTTTCCTGGAAATTACACTAAAAATCTTACGAGCCGTTCCCGAGTAATCCCATCTTCTCCAAATTGGCCAAAAAAAAAGCGTTGCTGATTTTTCCTGGAAAATACACTAAAAATCCTACGAGCCGTTCCCGAGTAATCCCATCTTCTCCAAATTGGCCAAAAAAAAAGCGTTGCTGATTTTTCCTTGAAAATACACTAAAAAACCTACGAGCCGTTCCCAAGTAATCCCATCTTCTCCAAATTAGCAAAAAAAAAAAGCGTTGCTGATTTTTCCTGGAAAATATATTAAAAATCTTACGAGCCGTTCCCGAGTAATCACACCTTCTCCGAATTGGCCAAAAAAAAGCGTTGCTGATTTTTCCTGGAAAATACACTAAAAATCTTACGAGCCATTCCCGAGTAATCCCATCTTCTCCAAATTGGCCAAAAAAAAGCTTTACTGATTTTTCCTGGAAAATATATTAAAAATTTTATGAGCCGTTCCCGAGTAATCACACCTTCTCCAAATTGGCAAAAAAAAGCGTTGCTGATTTTTCCTGGAAAAAACAGCAAAAATCTTACGAGCCGTTCCCGAGTAATCACACCTTCTCCAAATTGGCCAAAAAATAGCGTTGCTGATTTTTCCTTGAAAATACACTAAAAAACCTACGAGCCGTTCCCAAGTAATCCCATCTTCTCCAAATTAGCAAAAAAAAAAGCGTTGCTGATTTTTCCTGGAAAATATATTAAAAATTTTATGAGCCGTTCCCGAGTAATCACACCTTCTCCAAATTGGCAAAAAAAAGCGTTGCTGATTTTTCCTGGAAAAAACATCAAAAATCTTACGAGCCGTTCCCAAGTAATCACACCTTCTCCAAATTGGCCAAAAAAAAAGCGTTGCTGATTTTTCCTTGAAAATACACTAAAAAACCTACGAGCCGTTCCCAAGTAATCCCATCTTCTCCAAATTAGCAAAAAAAAAAGCGTTGCTGATTTTTCCTGGAAAATATATTAAAAATTTTATGAGCCGTTCCCGAGTAATCACACCTTCTCCAAATTGGCAAAAAAAAGCGTTGCTGATTTTTCCTGGAAAATACACTAAAAATCCTACGAGCCGTTCCTGAGTAATTCCATCTTCTCCAAATTGGCAAAAAAAAAGCGTTGCTGATTTTTCCTGGAAAATACACTAAAAATCCTACGAGCCGTTTCCGAGTAATTCCATCTTCTCCAAATTGGCAAAAAAAAAGCGTTGCTGATTTTAAAATATAGACCTCAAAGAACATTTAGAGCGAATCGTGCTAAAACTCCTACGAGCCGTTCCCGAGTAATTCCATCTTCTCCAAATTGGCAAAAAAAAAAGCGTTGCTGATTTTTCCTGGCAGATACACTAAAAATCCTACGAGCCGTTCCCGAGTAATTCCATCTTCTCCAAATTGGCAAAAAAAAAGCGTTGCTGATTTTAAAATATAGACCTCAAAGAACATTTAGAGCGAATCGTGCTAAAAAACCTACGAGCCGTTCCCGAGTAATCCCATCTTCTCCAAATTAGCAAAAAAAAAGCGTTGCTGATTTTTCCTGGAAAATACACTTAAAATCCTACGAGCCGTTCCCGAGTAATCCCATCTTCTCCAAATTGGCCAAAAAAAGCGTTGCTGATTTTTCCTGGAAAATACACTAAAAATCCTACGAGCCGTTCCCGAGTAATCCCATCTTCTCCAAATTGGCCAAAAAAAAGCGTTGCTGATTTTTCCTTGAAAATACACTAAAATTCCTACGAGCCGTTCCCGAGTAATCGCACCTTCTCCAAATTGGCCAAAAAAAAGCGTTGCTGATTTTTCCTGGAAATTACACTAAAAATTTTACGAGCCGTTCCCGAGTAATCACGCCTTCTCCAAATTGGCCAAAAAAGCGTTGCTGATTTTTCCTGGAAATTACACTAAAAATCCTACGAGCCGTTCCCGAGTAATCCCATCTTCTCCAAATTGGCCAAAAAAAAAGCGTTGCTGATTTTTCCTGGAAAATACACTAAAAATCCTACGAGCCGTTCCCGAGTAATCACACCTTCTCCAAATTGGCCAAAAAAAGCGTTCCTGATTTTTCTTGGAAAATACACTAAAAATCCTACGAGCCGTTCCCGAGTAATCACACCTTCTCCAAATTGGCCAAAAAAAAGCGTTGCTGATTTTTCCTGGAAAATACACTAAAAATCCTACGAGCCGTTCCCGAGTAATCACACCTTCTCCAAATTGGCCAAAAAAAAGCGTTGCTGATTTTTCCTGGAAAAAACACTAAAAATCTTACGAGCCGTTCCCGAGTAATCCCATCTTCTCCAAATTGGCAAAAAAAAAGCGTTGCTGATTTTTCCTGGAAAATACACTAAAAATCCTACGAGCCGTTCCCGAGTAATCACACCTTCTCCAAATTGGCCAAAAAAAGCGTTGCTGATTTTTCCTGGAAATTACACTAAAAATCCTACGAGCCGTTCCCGAGTAATCCCATCTTCTCCAAATTGGCCAAAAAAAAAGCGTTGCTGATTTTTCCTGGAAAATACACTAAATATCCTACGAGCCGTTCCCGAGTAATCTTATCTTCTCCAAATTGGCCAAAAAAAGCGTTGCTGATTTTTCCTGGAAATTACACTAAAAATCCTACGAGCCGTTCCCGAGTAATCCCATCTTCTCCAAATTGGCAAAAAAAAGCGTTGCTGATTTTTCCTGGAAAATACACTAAAAATCTTACGAGCCGTTCCCGAGTAATCACACCTTCTCCAAATTGGCCAAAAAAAAGCGTTGCTGATTTTTCCTGGAAATTACACTAAAAATCCTACGAGCCGTTCCCGAGTAATCCCATCTTCTCCAAATTGGCCAAAAAAAAAGCGTTGCTGATTTTTCCTGGAAATTACACTAAAAATCCTACGAGCCGTTCCCAAGTAATCCCATCTTCTCCAAATTGGCCAAAAAAAAGCGTTGCTGATTTTTCCTTGAAAATACACTAAAAAACCTACGAGCCGTTCCCAAGAAATCCCATCTTCTCCAAATTAGCAAAAAAAAAAAGCGTTGCTGATTTTTCCTGGAAAATATATTAAAAATTTTATGAGCCGTTCCCGAGTAATCACACCTTCTCCAAATTGGCAAAAAAAAGCGTTGCTGATTTTTCCTGGAAAAAACACTAAAAATCTTACGAGCCGTTCCCGAGTAATCCCAACTTCTCCAAATTGGCCAAAAAAAAGCGTTGCTGATTTTTCCTGGAAAATACACTAAAAATCCTACGAGCCGTTCCCGAGTAATCGCACCTTCTCCAAATTGGCCAAAAAAAGCGTTGTTGATTTTTCCTGGAAAATACACTAAAAATCCTACGAGCCGTTCCCGAGTAATCACACCTTCTCCAAATTGGCCAAAAAAAGCGTTGCTGATTTTTCCTGGAAAATACACTAAAAAACCTACGAGCCGTTCCCGAGTAATCCCAACTTCTCCAAATTGGCAAAAAAAAAGCGTTGCTGATTTTTCCTGGAAAATACACTAAAAATCCTACGAGCCGTTCCCGAGTAATCACACCTTCTCCAAATTGCCAAAAAAAAGCGTTGCTGATTTTTCCTGGAAAATACACTAAAAATCCTACGAGCCGTTCCCGAGTAATCACACCTTCTCCAAATTGGCCAAAAAAAAGCGTTGTTGATTTTTCCTGGAAAATACACTAAATATCCTACGAGCCGTTCCCGAGTAATCTTATCTTCTCCAAATTGGCCAAAAAAAGCGTTGCTGATTTTTCCTGGAAATTACACTAAAAATCCTACGAGCCGTTCCCGAGTAATCCCATCTTCTCCAAATTGGCAAAAAAAAGCGTTGCTGATTTTTCCTGGAAAATACACTAAAAATCTTACGAGCCGTTCCCGAGTAATCACACCTTCTCCAAATTGGCCAAAAAAAAGCGTTGCTGATTTTTCCTGGAAATTACACTAAAAATCCTACGAGCCGTTCCCGAGTAATCCCATCTTCTCCAAATTGGCCAAAAAAAAAGCGTTGCTGATTTTTCCTGGAAATTACACAAAAAATCCTACGAGCCGTTCCCAAGTAATCCCATCTTCTCCAAATTGGCCAAAAAAAAGCGTTGCTGATTTTTCCTTGAAAATACACTAAAAAACCTACGAGCCGTTCCCAAGAAATCCCATCTTCTCCAAATTAGCAAAAAAAAAAAGCGTTGCTGATTTTTCCTGGAAAATATATTAAAAATTTTATGAGCCGTTCCCGAGTAATCACACCTTCTCCAAATTGGCAAAAAAAAGCGTTGCTGATTTTTCCTGGAAAAAACACTAAAAATCTTACGAGCCGTTCCCGAGTAATCCCAACTTCTCCAAATTGGCCAAAAAAAAGCGTTGCTGATTTTTCCTGGAAAATACACTAAAAATCCTACGAGCCGTTCCCGAGTAATCGCACCTTCTCCAAATTGGCCAAAAAAAGCGTTGTTGATTTTTCCTGGAAAATACACTAAAAATCCTACGAGCCGTTCCCGAGTAATCACACCTTCTCCAAATTGGCCAAAAAAAGCGTTGCTGATTTTTCCTGGAAAATACACTAAAAAACCTACGAGCCGTTCCCGAGTAATCCCAACTTCTCCAAATTGGCAAAAAAAAAGCGTTGCTGATTTTTCCTGGAAAATACACTAAAAATCCTACGAGCCGTTCCCGAGTAATCACACCTTCTCCAAATTGCCAAAAAAAAGCGTTGCTGATTTTTCCTGGAAAATACACTAAAAATCCTACGAGCCGTTCCCGAGTAATCACACCTTCTCCAAATTGGCCAAAAAAAAGCGTTGTTGATTTTTCCTTGAAAATACACTAAAAATCCTACGAGCCGTTCCCGAGTAATCACACCTTCTCCAAATTGGCCAACAAAAAGCGTTGCTGATTTTTCCTGGAAAATACACTAAAAATCCTACGAGCCGTTCCCGAGTAATCACACCTTCTCCAAATTGGCCAACAAAAAGCGTTGCTGATTTTTCCTGGAAAATACACTAAAAATCCTACGAGCCGTTCCCGAGTAATCCCATCTTCTCCAAATTGGCCAAAAAAAAACGTTGCTGATTTTTCCTGGAAAATACACTTAAAAACCTACGAGCCGTTCCCGAGTAATCCCATCTTCTCCAAATTGGCCAAAAAAAGCGTTGCTGATTTTTCCTGGAAAATACACTAAAAATCCTACGAGCCGTTCCCGAGTAATCCCATCTTCTCCAAATTAGCAAAAAAAAAGCGTTGCTGATTTTTCCTGGAAAATATATTAAAAGTTTTATGAGCCGTTCCCGAGTAATCACACCTTCTCCAAATTGGCAAAAAAAAAGCGTTGCTGATTTTTCCTGGAAAAAACACTAAAAATCTTACGAGCCGTTCCCGAGTAATCACACCTTCTCCAAATTGGCCAAAAAAAAGCGTTGCTGATTTTTCCTGGAAATTACACTAAAAATCCTACGAGCCGTTCCCGAGTAATCACACCTTCTCCAAATTGGCCAAAAAAAAGCGTTGCACATTTCTCCTGGAAAATACACTAAAAATCCTACGAGCCGTTCCCGAGTAATCCCATCTTCTCCAAATTGGCCAAAAAAAAGCGTTGCTGATTTTTCCTGGAAATTACACTAAAAATCCTACGAGCCGTTCCCGAGTAATCCCATCTTCTCCAAATTGGCCAAAAAAAAGCGTTGCTGATTTTTCCTTGAAAATACACTAAAAAACCTACGAGCCGTTCCCAAGTAATCCCATCTTCTCCAAATTAGCAAAAAAAAAAGCGTTGCTGATTTTTCCTGGAAAATATATTAAAAATTTTATGAGCCGTTCCCGAGTAATCACACCTTCTCCAAATTGGCAAAAAAAAGCGTTGCTGATTTTTCCTGGAAAAAACACTAAAAATCTTACGTGCCGTTCCCGAGTAATCACACCTTCTCCAAATTGGCCAAAAAAAAGCGTTGCTGATTTTTCCTGGAAATTACACTAAAAATCCTACGAGCCGTTTCCGAGTAATCCCATCTCCAAATTGGCCAAAAAAAAGCGTTGCTGATTTTTCCTGGAAAATACACTAAAAATCTTACGAGCCGTTCCCGAGTAATCCCATCTTCTCTAAATTGGCCAAAAAAAAAACGTTGCTGATTTTTCCTGGAAAATACACTAAAAATCTTACGAGCCGTTCCCGAGTAATCCCATCTTCTCCAAATTGGCCAAAAAAAAACGTTGCTGATTTTTCCTGGAAAAAACATCAAAAATCTTACGAGCCGTTCCCGAGTAATCACACCTTCTCCAAATTGGCCAAAAAAAAGCGTTGCTGATTTTTCTTTGAAAATACACTAAAAAACCTACGAGCCGTTCCCAAGTAATCCCATCTTCTCCAAATTAGCAAAAAAAAAAGCGTTGCTGATTTTTCCTGGAAAATATATTAAAAGTTTTATGAGCCGTTCCCGAGTAATCACACCTTCTCCAAATTGGCAAAAAAAAGCGTTGCTGATTTTTCCTGGAAAAAACACTAAAAATCTTACGAGCCGTTCCCGAGTAATCACACCTTCTCCAAATTGGCCAAAAAAAGCGTTGCTGATTTTTCCTGGAAATAACACTAAAAATCCTACGAGCCGTTCCCGAGTAATCCCATCTTCTACAAATTGGCCAAAAAAAAAAGTGTTGCTGATTTTTCCTGGAAATTACACTAAAAATCCTACGAGCCGTTCCCGAGTAATCCCATCTTCTCCAAATTGGCCAAAAAAAAGCGTTGCTGATTTTTCCTGGAAATTACACTAAAAATCCTACGAGCCGTTCCCGAGTAATCCCATCTTCTCCAAATTGGCCAAAAAAAAAGCGTTGCTGATTTTTCCTGGAAAATACACTAAAAATCCTACGAGCCGTTTCCGAGTAATCTTATCTTCTCCAAATTGGCAAAAAAAGCGTTGCTGATTTTTCCTGGAAAAAACACTAAAAATCTTACGAGCCGTTCCCGAGTAATCACACCTTCTCCAAATTGGCCAAAAAAAAGCGTTGCTGATTTTTCCTGGAAATTACACTAAAAATCCTACGAGCCGTTCCCGAGTAATCCCATCTTCTCCAAATTGGCCAAAAAACAGCGTTGCTGATTTTTCCTGGAAATTACACTAAAAATCCTACGAGCCGTTCCCGAGTAATCCCATCTTCTCCAAATTGGCAAAAAAAAGCGTTGCTGATTTTTCCTGGAAAAAACACTAAAAATCTTACGAGCCGTTCCCGAGCAATCACACCTTCTCCAAATTGGCCAAAAAAAAGCGTTGCTGATTTTTCCTGGAAATTACACTAAAAATCCTACGAGCCGTTCCCGAGTAATCCCATCTTCTCCAAATTGGCCAAAAAAAAGCGTTGCTGATTTTTCCTGGAAATTACACTAAAAATCCTACGAGCCGTTCCCGAGTAATCCCATCTTCTCCAAATTGGCAAAAAAAAGCGTTGCTGATTTTTCCTGGAAAAAACACTAAAAATCTTACGAGCCGTTCCCGAGTAATCACACCTTCTCCAAATTGGCCAAAAAAAAGCGTTGCTGATTTTTCCTGGAAATTACACTAAAAATCCTACGAGCCGTTCCCGAGTAATCCCATCTTCTCCAAATTGGCCAAAAAAAAGCGTTGCTGATTTTTCCTGGAAATTACACTAAAAATCCTACGAGCCGTTCCCGAGTAATCCCATCTTCTCCAAATTGGCAAAAAAAAGCGTTGCTGATTTTTCCTGGAAAAAACACTAAAAATCTTACGAGCCGTTCCCGAGTAATCACACCTTCTCCAAATTGGCCAAAAAAAAGCGTTGCTGATTTTTCCTGGAAATTACACTAAAAATCCTACGAGCCGTTCCCGAGTAATCCCATCTTCTCCAAATTGGCCAAAAAAAAGCGTTGCTGATTTTTCCTGGAAATTACACTAAAAATCCTACGAGCCGTTCCCGAGTAATCCCATCTTCTCCAAATTGGCAAAAAAAAGCGTTGCTGATTTTTCACGGAAAAAACACTAAAAATCTTACGAGCCGTTCCCGAGTAATCACACCTTCTCCAAATTGGCCAAAAAAAAGCGTTGCTGATTTTTCCTGGAAATTACACTAAAAATCCTACGAGCCGTTTCCGAGTAATCCATCTTCTCCAAATTGGCCAAAAAAAGCGTTGCTGATTTTTCCTGGATATTACACTAAAAATCCTACGAGCCGTTCCCGAGTAATCCCATCTTCTCCAAATTGGCAAAAAAAGCGTTGCTGATTTTTCCTGGAAAAAACACTAAAAATCTTTACGAGCCGTTCCCGAGTAATCACACCTTCTCCAAATTGGCCAAAAAAAAGCGTTGCTGATTTTTCCTGGAAATTACACTAAAAATCCTACGAGCCGTTCCCGAGTAATCCCATCTTCTCCAAATTGGCCAAAAAAAGCGTTGCTGATTTTTCCTAGAAAATATATTAAAAATTTTATGAGCCGTTCCCGAGTAATCACACCTTCTCCAAATTGGCCAAAAAAAAGCGTTGCTGATTTTTCCTGGAAATTACACTAAAAATCCTACGAGCCGTTCCCGAGTAATCCCATCTTCTCCAAATTGGCCAAAAAAAAGCGTTGCTGATTTTTCTGGAAAAAACACTAAAAATCTTACGAGCCGTTCCCGAGTAATCACACCTTCTCCAAATTGGCCAAAAAAAAGCGTTGCTGATTTTTCCTGGAAATTACACTAAAAATCCTACGAGCCGTTCCCGAGTAATCCCATCTTCTCCAAATTGGCCAAGAAAAAGCGTTGCTGATTTTTCCTGGAAATTACACTAAAAATCCTACGAGCCGTTCCCGAGTAATCCTATCTTCTCCAAATTGGCCAAAAAAAAAGCGTTGCTGATTTTTGCTGGAAAAAACACTAAAAATCTTACGAGCCGTTCCCGAGTAATCACACCTTCTCCAAATTGGCCAAAAAAAAGCGTTGCTGATTTTTCCTGGAAATTACACTAAAAATCCTACGAGCCGTTCCCGAGTAATCCCATCTTCTCCAAATTGGCCAAAAAAAAGCGTTGCTGATTTTTCCTGGAAATTACACTAAAAATCCTACGAGCCGTTCACGAGTAATCCATCTTCTCCAATTGGCAAAAAAAAGCGTTGCTGATTTTTCCTGGAAAAAACACTAAAAATCTTACGAGCCGTTCCCGAGTAATCACACCTTCTCCAAATTGGCCAAAAAAAGCGTGGCTGATTTTTCCTGGAAATTACAACTAAAAATCCTACGAGCCGTTCCCGAGTAATCCCATCTTCTCCAAATTGGCCAAAAAAAGCGTTGCTGATTTTTCCTGGAAATTACACTAAAAATCCTACGAGCCGTTCCCGAGTAATCCCATCTTCTCCAAATTGGCAAAAAAAAGCGTTGCTGATTTTTCCTGGAAAAAACACTAAAAATCTTACGAGCCGTTCCCGAGTAATCACACCTTCTCCAAATTGGCAAAAAAAAAGCGTTGCTGTTTTTTCCTGGAAATTACTCTAAAAATCCTACGAGCCGTTCCCGAGTAATCCCATCTTCTCCAAATTGGCCAAAAAAAGCGTTGCTGATTTTTCCTGGAAATTACACTAAAAATCCTACGAGCCGTTCCCGAGTAATCCCATCTTCTCCAAATTGGCAAAAAAAAGCGTTGCTGATTTTTCCTGGAAAAAACACTAAAAATCTTACGAGCCGTTCCCGAGTAATCACACCTTCTCCAAATTGGCCAAAAAAAAAGCGTTGCTGATTTTTCCTGGAAATTACACTAAAAATCCTACGAGCCGTTCCGAGTAATCCCATCTTCTCCAAATTGGCCAAAAAAAAGCGTTGCTGATTTTTCCTGGAAATTACACTAAAAATCCTACGAGCCGTTCCCGAGTAATCCCATCTTCTCCAAATTGGCAAAAAAAAAGCGTTGCTGATTTTTCCTGGAAAAAACACTAAAAATCTTACGAGCCGTTCCCGAGTAATCACACCTTCTCTAAATTGGCCAAAAAAAAGCGTTGCTGATTTTTCTTGGAAATTACACTAAAATCCTACGAGCCGTTCCCGAGTAATCCCATCTTCTCCAAATTGGCCAAAAAAAAAATCGTTGCTGATTTTTCCTGGAAATTACACTAAAAATCCTACGAGCCGTTCCCGAGTAATCCCATCTTCTCCAAATTGGCAAAAAAAAGCGTTGCTGATTTTTCCTGGAAAAAACACTAAAAATCTTACGAGCCGTTCCCGAGTAATCACACCTTCTCCAAATTGGCCAAAAAAAAGCGTTGCTGATTTTTCCTGGAAATTACACTAAAAATCCTACGAGCCGTTCCCGAGTAATCCCATCTTCTCCAAATTGGCCAAAAAAAAAGCGTTGCTGATTTTTCCTAGAAAATATATTAAAAATTTTATGAGCCGTTCCCGAGTAATCACACCTTCTCCAAATTGGCCAAAAAAAAAGCGTTGCTGATTTTTCCTGGAAATTACACTAAAAATCCTACGAGCCGTTCCCGAGTAATCCCATCTTTTCCAAATTGGCCAAAAAAAAGCGTGCTGATTTTTCCTGGAAATTACACTAAAATCCTACGAGACGTTCCCGAGTAATCCCATCTTCTCCAAATTGGCCAAAAAAAAGCGTTGCTGATTTTTCCTGGAAATTACACTAAAAATCCTACGAGCCGTTCCCGAGTAATCCCATCTTCTCCAAATTGGCCAAAAAAAAAGCGTTGCTGATTTTTCCTGGAAAAAACACTAAAAATCTTACGAGCCGTTCCCGAGTAATCACACCTTCTCCAAATTGGCCAAAAAAAAGCGTTGCTGATTTTTCCTGGAAATTACACTAAAAATCCTACGAGCCGTTCCCGAGTAATCCCATCTTCTCCAAATTGGCCAAAAAAAAAGCGTTGCTGATTTTTCCTGAAAATTACACTAAAAATCCTACCAACCGTTCCCGAGTAATCCCATCTTCTCCAATTGGCCAAAAAAAGCGTTGCTGATTTTTCCTGGAAATTACACCAAAAATCCTACGAGCCGTTCCCGAGTAATCCCATCTTCTCCAAATGGCAAAAAAAAGCGTTGCTGATTTTTCCTGGAAAAAAACACTAAAAAATCTTACGAGCCGTTCCCGAGTAATCACACCTTCTCCAAATTGGCCAAAAAAAAGCGTTGCTGATTTTTCCTGGAAATTACACTAAAAATCCTACGAGCCGTTCCCGAGTAATCCCATCTTCTCCAAATTGGCCAAAAAAAAGCGTTGCTGATTTTTCCTGGAAATTACACTAAAAATCCTACGAGCCGTTCCCGAGTAATCGCATCTTCTCCAAATTGGCAAAAAAAAGCGTTGCTGATTTTTCTGGAAAAAACACTAAAAATCTTACGAGCCGTTCCCGAGTAATCACACCTTCTCCAAATTGGCCAAAAAAAAGCGTTGCTGATTTTTCCTGGAAATTACACTTAAAAATCCTACGAGCCGTTCCGAGTAATCCCATCTTCTCCAAATTGGCCAAAAAAAAAGCGTTGCTGATTTTATCCTAGAAAATATATTAAAAATTTTATGAGCCGTTCCCGAGTAATCACACCTTCTCCAAAATTGGCCAAAAAAAAAAGCGTTGCTGATTTTTCCTGGAAATTACACTAAAAATCCTACGAGCCGTTCCCGAGTAATCCCATCTTCTCCAAATTGGCCAAAAAAAAAGCGTTGCTGATTTTTCCTGGAAATTACACTAAAAATCCTACGAGCCGTTCCCGAGTAATCCCATCTTCTCCAAATTGGCCAAAAAAAAGCGTTGCTGATTTTTCCTGGAAATAA
>CAMZJU010000066.1:0-150282 GCA_947311025.1 Lypha dubia
CGTAAGATTTTTGATGTTTTTTCCAGGAAAAATCAGCAACGCTTTTTTTGGCCAATTTGGAGAAGGTGTGATTACTCGGGAACGGCTCGTAAGATTTTTGATGTTTTTTCCAGGAAAAATCAGCAACGCTTTTTTTGGCCAATTTGGAGAAGGTGTGATTACTCGGGAACGGCTCGTAAGATTTTTAGTGTATTTTCCAGGAAAAATCAGCAAGGTTTTTTTTTGGCCAATTTGGAGAAGGTGTGATTACTCGGGAACGGCTCGTAGGTTTTTTAGTGTATTTTTCAGGAAAAATCAGCAACGCTTTTTTTTGGCCAATTTGGAGAAGATGGGATTACTCGGGAACGGCTCGTACGATTTTGGATGTTTTTTCCAGGAAAAATCAGCAACGCTTTTTTTGGCCAATTTGGAGAAGGTGTGATTTCTCGGGAACGGCTCGTAGGATTTTTAGTGTATTTTCCAGGAAAAATCAGCAACGCTTTTTTTTCTAATTTGGAGAAGGTGTGATTACTCGGGAACGGCTCGTAGGTTTTTTAGTGTATTTTCCAGGAAAAATCAGCAACGCTTTTTTTTGGCCAATTTGGAGAAGGTGTGATTACTCGGGAACGGCTCGTAAGATTTTTAGTGTAATTTCCAGGAAAAATCAACAACGTTTTTTTTTTGCCAATTTGGAGAAGGTGTGATTACTCGGGAACGGCTCGTAGGATTTTTAGTGTATTTTCCAGGAAAAATCAGCAACGCTTTTTTTGGCCAATTTGGAGAAGGTGTGATTACTCGGGAACGGCTCGTAAGATTTTTGATGTTTTTTCCAGGAAAAATCAACAACGCTTTTTTTTGGCCAATTTGGAGAAGGTGTGATTACTCGGGAACGGCTCGTAAGATTTTTAGTGTATTTTCCAGGAAAAATCAGCAACGCTTTTTTTGGCCAATTTGGAGAAGGTGTGATTACTCGGGAACTGCTCGTAGGATTTTTGATGTTTTTTCCAGGAAAAATCAGCAACGCTTTTTTTGGCCAATTTGGAGAAGGTGTGATTACTCGGGAACGGCTCGTAGGATTTTTAGTGTATTTTCCAGGAAAAATCAGCAACGCTTTTTTTGGCCAATTTGGAGAAGGTGTGATTACTCGGAAACGGCTCGTAAGATTTTTAGTGTATTTTCCAGGAAAAATCAACAACGCTTTTTTTTGGCCAATTTGGAGAAGGTGTGATTACTCGGGAACGGCTCATAAAATTTTTAGTGTATTTTCCAGGAAAAATGTGCAACGCTTTTTTTGGCCAATTTGGAGAAGGTGTGATTACTCGGGAACGGCTCGTAGGATTTTTAGTGTATTTTCCAGGAAAAATCAGCAACGCTTTTTTTTCTAATTTGGAGAAGGTGTGATTACTCGGGAACGGCTCGTAGGTTTTTTAGTGTATTTTTCAGGAAAAATCAGCAACGCTTTTTTTTTGGCCATTTGGAGAAGATGGGATTACTCGGGAACGGCTCGTAAGATTTTGGATGTTTTTTCCAGGAAAAATCAGCAACGCTTTTTTTGGCCAATTTGGAGAAGGTGTGATTACTCGGGAACGGCTCGTAGGATTTTTAGTGTATTTTCCAGGAAAAATCAGCAACGCTTTTTTTTCTAATTTGGAGAAGGTGTGATTACTCGGGAACGGCTCGTAGGTTTTTTAGTGTATTTTCCAGGAAAAATCAGCAACGCTTTTTTTTGGCCAATTTGGAGAAGGTGTGATTACTCGGGAACGGCTCATAAAATTTTTAGTGTATTTTCCAGGAAAAATGTGCAACGCTTTTTTTTCCAATTTGGAGAAGGTGTGATTACTCGGGAACGGCTCGTAGGATTTTTAGTGTATTTTCCAGGAAAAATCAGCAACGCTTTTTTTTCTAATTTGGAGAAGATGGGATTACTCGGGAACGGCTCGTAGGTTTTTTAGTGTATTTTCCAGGAAAAATCAGCAACGCTTTTTTTTGCTAATTTGGAGAAGATGGGATTACTCCGGAACGGCTCGTAAGATTTTTAGTGTATTTTCCAGGAAAAATCAGCAACGCTTTTTTTTTGCTAATTTGGAGAAGATGGGATTACTCCGGAACGGCTCGTAAGATTTTTAGTGTATTTTCCAGGAAAAATGTGCAACGCTTTTTTTGGCCAATTTGGAGAAGGTGTGATTACTCGGGAACGGCTCGTAGGATTTTTGATGTATTTTCCAGGAAAAATCAGCAACGCTTTTTTTGGCCAATTTGGAGAAGATGGGATTACTCGGGAACGGCTCGTAGGTTTTTTAGTGTATTTTCCAGGAAAAATCAACAACGCTTTTTTTTGCCAATTTGGAGAAGGTGTGATTACTCGGGAACGGCTCGTAGGATTTTTAGTGTATTTTCCAGGAAAAATCAGCAACGCTTTTTTTGGCCAATTTGGAGAAGGTGTGATTACTCGGGAACGGCTCGTAAGATTTTTGATGTTTTTTCAAGGAAAAATCAACAACGCTTTTTTTTGGCCAATTTGGAGAAGGTGTGATTACTCGGGAACGGCTCGTAAGATTTTTAGTGTATTTTCCAGGAAAAATCAGCAAGGTTTTTTTTTGGCCAATTTGGAGAAGGTGTGATTACTCGGGAACGGCTCGTAAGATTTTTAGTGTATTTTCCAGGAAAAATCAGCAAGGTTTTTTTTTGGCCAATTTGGAGAAGGTGTGATTACTCGGGAACGGCTCGTAGGTTTTTTAGTGTATTTTTCAGGAAAAATCAGCAACGCTTTTTTTTGGCCAATTTGGAGAAGATGGGATTACTCGGGAACGGCTCGTAAGATTTTGGATGTTTTTTCCAGGAAAAATCAGCAACGCTTTTTTTGGCCAATTTGGAGAAGGTGTGATTACTCGGGAACGGCTCGTAGGATTTTTAGTGTATTTTCCAGGAAAAATCAGCAACGCTTTTTTTGGCCAATTTGGAGAAGGTGTGATTACTCGGGAACGGCTCGTAGGTTTTTTAGTGTATTTTCCAGGAAAAATCAGCAACGCTTTTTTTTGGCCAATTTGGAGAAGGTGTGATTACTCGGGAACGGCTCGTAAGATTTTTAGTGTAATTTCCAGGAAAAATCAACAACGCTTTTTTTTTGCCAATTTGGAGAAGGTGTGATTACTCGGGAACGGCTCGTAGGATTTTTAGTGTATTTTCCAGGAAAAATCAGCAACGCTTTTTTTGGCCAATTTGGAGAAGGTGTGATTACTCGGGAACGGCTCGTAAGATTTTTGATGTTTTTTCCAGGAAAAATCAACAACGCTTTTTTTTGGCCAATTTGGAGAAGGTGTGATTACTCGGGAACGGCTCGTAAGATTTTTAGTGTATTTTCCAGGAAAAATCAGCAACGCTTTTTTTGGCCAATTTGGAGAAGGTGTGATTACTCGGGAACTGCTCGTAGGATTTTTGATGTTTTTTCCAGGAAAAATCAGCAACGCTTTTTTTGGCCAATTTGGAGAAGGTGTGATTACTCGGGAACGGCTCGTAGGATTTTTAGTGTATTTTCCAGGAAAAATCAGCAACGCTTTTTTTGGCCAATTTGGAGAAGGTGTGATTACTCGGAAACGGCTCGTAAGATTTTTAGTGTATTTTCCAGGAAAAATCAACAACGCTTTTTTTTGGCCAATTTGGAGAAGGTGTGATTACTCGGGAACGGCTCATAAAATTTTTAGTGTATTTTCCAGGAAAAATGTGCAACGCTTTTTTTGGCCAATTTGGAGAAGGTGTGATTACTCGGGAACGGCTCGTAGGATTTTTAGTGTATTTTCCAGGAAAAATCAGCAACGCTTTTTTTTCTAATTTGGAGAAGATGGGATTACTCGGGAACGGCTCGTAGGTTTTTTAGTGTATTTTCCAGGAAAAATCAGCAACGCTTTTTTTTGCTAATTTGGAGAAGATGGGATTACTCCGGAACGGCTCGTAAGATTTTTAGTGTATTTTCCAGGAAAAATCAGCAACGCTTTTTTTTGCTAATTTGGAGAAGATGGGATTACTCCGGAACGGCTCGTAAGATTTTTAGTGTATTTTCCAGGAAAAATGTGCAACGCTTTTTTTGGCCAATTTGGAGAAGGTGTGATTACTCGGGAACGGCTCGTAGGATTTTTGATGTATTTTCCAGGAAAAATCAGCAACGCTTTTTTTGGCCAATTTGGAGAAGATGGGATTACTCGGGAACGGCTCGTAGGTTTTTTAGTGTATTTTCCAGGAAAAATCAACAACGCTTTTTTTTGCCAATTTGGAGAAGGTGTGATTACTTGGGAACGGCTCGTAAGATTTTTAGTGTATTTTCCAGGAAAAATCAGCAACGCTTTTTTTGGCCAATTTGGAGAAGGTGTGATTACTCGGGAACGGCTCGTAGGTTTTTTAGTGTATTTTCCAGGAAAAATCAGCAACGCTTTTTTTTGGCCAATTTGGAGAAGGTGTGATTACTCGGGAACGGCTCGTAAGATTTTTAGTGTATTTTCCAGGAAAAATCAGCAACGCTTTTTTTTTGCCAATTTGGAGAAGGTGTGATTACTCGGGAACGGCTCGTAGGATTTTTAGTGTATTTTCCAGGAAAAATCAGCAACGCTTTTTTTGGCCAATTTGGAGAAGGTGTGATTACTCGGGAACGGCTCATAAAATTTTTAATATATTTTCCAGGAAAAATCAGCAACGCTTTTTTTGGCCAATTTGGAGAAGGTGTGATTACTCGGGAACGGCTCGTAAGATTTTTGATGTTTTTTCCAGGAAAAATCAGCAACGCTTTTTTTGGCCAATTTGGAGAAGGTGTGATTACTCGGGAACGGCTCGTAAGATTTTTGATGTTTTTTCCAGGAAAAATCAGCAACGCTTTTTTTGGCCAATTTGGAGAAGGTGTGATTACTCGGGAACGGCTCGTAAGATTTTTAGTGTATTTTCCAGGAAAAATCAGCAAGGTTTTTTTTTGGCCAATTTGGAGAAGGTGTGATTACTCGGGAACGGCTCGTAGGTTTTTTAGTGTATTTTTCAGGAAAAATCAGCAACGCTTTTTTTTGGCCAATTTGGAGAAGATGGGATTACTCGGGAACGGCTCGTAAGATTTTTGATGTTTTTTCCAGGAAAAATCAGCAACGCTTTTTTTGGCCAATTTGGAGAAGGTGTGATTACTCGGGAACGGCTCGTAGGATTTTTAGTGTATTTTCCAGGAAAAATCAGCAACGCTTTTTTTGGCCAATTTGGAGAAGGTGTGATTACTCGGAAACGGCTCGTAAGATTTTTAGTGTATTTTCCAGGAAAAATCAACAACGCTTTTTTTTGGCCAATTTGGAGAAGGTGTGATTACTCGGGAACGGCTCGTAAGATTTTTGATGTTTTTTCCAGGAAAAATCAGCAACGCTTTTTTTGGCCAATTTGGAGAAGGTGTGATTACTCGGGAACGGCTCGTAAGATTTTTGATGTTTTTTCCAGGAAAAATCAGCAACGCTTTTTTTGGCCAATTTGGAGAAGGTGTGATTACTCGGGAACGGCTCGTAAGATTTTTAGTGTATTTTCCAGGAAAAATCAGCAAGGTTTTTTTTTGGCCAATTTGGAGAAGGTGTGATTACTCGGGAACGGCTCGTAGGTTTTTTAGTGTATTTTTCAGGAAAAATCAGCAACGCTTTTTTTTGGCCAATTTGGAGAAGATGGGATTACTCGGGAACGGCTCGTAAGATTTTGGATGTTTTTTCCAGGAAAAATCAGCAACGCTTTTTTGGCCAATTTGGAGAAGGTGTGATTACTCGGGAACGGCTCGTAGGATTTTTAGTGTATTTTCCAGGAAAAATCAGCAACGCTTTTTTTTCTAATTTGGAGAAGGTGTGATTACTCGGGAACGGCTCGTAGGTTTTTTAGTGTATTTTCCAGGAAAAATCAGCAACGCTTTTTTTTGGCCAATTTGGAGAAGGTGTGATTACTCGGGAACGGCTCGTAAGATTTTTAGTGTAATTTCCAGGAAAAATCAACAACGTTTTTTTTTGCCAATTTGGAGAAGGTATGATTACTCGGGAACGGCTCGTAGGATTTTTAGTGTATTTTCCAGGAAAAATCAGCAACGCTTTTTTTGGCCAATTTGGAGAAGGTGTGATTACTCGGGAACGGCTCGTAAGATTTTTGATGTTTTTTCCAGGAAAAATCAACAACGCTTTTTTTTGGCCAATTTGGAGAAGGTGTGATTACTCGGGAACGGCTCGTAAGATTTTTAGTGTATTTTCCAGGAAAAATCAGCAACGCTTTTTTTGGCCAATTTGGAGAAGGTGTGATTACTCGGGAACTGCTCGTAGGATTTTTGATGTTTTTTCCAGGAAAAATCAGCAACGCTTTTTTTGGCCAATTTGGAGAAGGTGTGATTACTCGGGAACGGCTCGTAGGATTTTTAGTGTATTTTCCAGGAAAAATCAGCAACGCTTTTTTTGGCCAATTTGGAGAAGGTGTGATTACTCGGAAACGGCTCGTAAGATTTTTAGTGTATTTTCCAGGAAAAATCAACAACGCTTTTTTTTGGCCAATTTGGAGAAGGTGTGATTACTCGGGAACGGCTCATAAAATTTTTAGTGTATTTTCCAGGAAAAATGTGCAACGCTTTTTTTGGCCAATTTGGAGAAGGTGTGATTACTCGGGAACGGCTCGTAGGATTTTTAGTGTATTTTCCAGGAAAAATCAGCAACGCTTTTTTTTCTAATTTGGAGAAGATGGGATTACTCGGGAACGGCTCGTAGGTTTTTTAGTGTATTTTCCAGGAAAAATCAGCAACGCTTTTTTTTGCTAATTTGGAGAAGATGGGATTACTCCGGAACGGCTCGTAAGATTTTTTGTGTATTTTCCAGGAAAAATCAGCAACGCTTTTTTTTGCTAATTTGGAGAAGATGGGATTACTCCGGAACGGCTCGTAAGATTTTTAGTGTATTTTCCAGGAAAAATGTGCAACGCTTTTTTTGGCCAATTTGGAGAAGGTGTGATTACTCGGGAACGGCTCGTAGGATTTTTGATGTATTTTCCAGGAAAAATCAGCAACGCTTTTTTTGGCCAATTTGGAGAAGATGGGATTACTCGGGAACGGCTCGTAGGTTTTTTAGTGTATTTTCCAGGAAAAATCAACAACGCTTTTTTTTGCCAATTTGGAGAAGGTGTGATTACTCGGGAACGGCTCGTAGGATTTTTAGTGTATTTTCCAGGAAAAATCAGCAACGCTTTTTTTGGCCAATTTGGAGAAGGTGTGATTACTCGGGAACGGCTCGTAAGATTTTTGATGTTTTTTCCAGGAAAAATCAACAACGCTTTTTTTTGGCCAATTTGGAGAAGGTGTGATTACTTGGGAACGGCTCGTAAGATTTTTAGTGTATTTTCCAGGAAAAATCAGCAACGCTTTTTTTGGCCAATTTGGAGAAGGTGTGATTACTCGGGAACGGCTCGTAGGTTTTTTAGTGTATTTTCCAGGAAAAATCAGCAACGCTTTTTTTTGGCCAATTTGGAGAAGGTGTGATTACTCGGGAACGGCTCGTAAGATTTTTAGTGTATTTTCCAGGAAAAATCAGCAACGCTTTTTTTTTGCCAATTTGGAGAAGGTGTGATTACTCGGGAACGGCTCGTAGGATTTTTAGTGTATTTTCCAGGAAAAATCAGCAACGCTTTTTTTGGCCAATTTGGAGAAGGTGTGATTACTCGGGAACGGCTCATAAAATTTTTAATATATTTTCCAGGAAAAATCAGCAACGCTTTTTTTGGCCAATTTGGAGAAGGTGTGATTACTCGGGAACGGCTCGTAAGATTTTTTATGTTTTTTCCAGGAAAAATCAGCAACGCTTTTTTTGGCCAATTTGGAGAAGGTGTGATTACTCGGGAACGGCTCGTAAGATTTTTGATGTTTTTTCCAGGAAAAATCAGCAACGCTTTTTTTGGCCAATTTGGAGAAGGTGTGATTACTCGGGAACGGCTCGTAAGATTTTTAGTGTATTTTCCAGGAAAAATCAGCAAGGTTTTTTTTTGGCCAATTTGGAGAAGGTGTGATTACTCGGGAACGGCTCGTAGGTTTTTTAGTGTATTTTTCAGGAAAAATCAGCAACGCTTTTTTTTGGCCAATTTGGAGAAGATGGGATTACTCGGGAACGGCTCGTAAGATTTTTGATGTTTTTTCCAGGAAAAATCAGCAACGCTTTTTTTGGCCAATTTGGAGAAGGTGTGATTACTCGGGAACGGCTCGTAGGATTTTTAGTGTATTTTCCAGGAAAAATCAGCAACGCTTTTTTTGGCCAATTTGGAGAAGGTGTGATTACTCGGAAACGGCTCGTAAGATTTTTAGTGTATTTTCCAGGAAAAATCAACAACGCTTTTTTTTGGCCAATTTGGAGAAGGTGTGATTACTCGGGAACGGCTCATAAAATTTTTAGTGTATTTTCCAGGAAAAATCAGCAACGCTTTTTTTGGCCAATTTGGAGAAGGTGTGATTACTCGGGAACGGCTCGTAGGTTTTTTAGTGTATTTTTCAGGAAAAATCAGCAACGCTTTTTTTTGGCCAATTTGGAGAAGATGGGATTACTCGGGAACGGCTCGTAAGATTTTTAGTGTATTTTCCAGGAAAAATCAGCAACGCTTTTTTTGGCCAATTTGGAGAAGGTGTGATTACTCGGGAACTGCTCGTAGGATTTTTGATGTTTTTTCCAGGAAAAATCAGCAACGCTTTTTTTGGCCAATTTGGAGAAGGTGTGATTACTCGGGAACGGCTCGTAGGATTTTTAGTGTATTTTCCAGGAAAAATCAGCAACGCTTTTTTTGGCCAATTTGGAGAAGGTGTGATTACTCGGAAACGGCTCGTAAGATTTTTAGTGTATTTTCCAGGAAAAATCAACAACGCTTTTTTTTGGCCAATTTGGAGAAGGTGTGATTACTCGGGAACGGCTCATAAAATTTTTAGTGTATTTTCCAGGAAAAATGTGCAACGCTTTTTTTGGCCAATTTGGAGAAGGTGTGATTACTCGGGAACGGCTCGTAGGATTTTTAGTGTATTTTCCAGGAAAAATCAGCAACGCTTTTTTTTCTAATTTGGAGAAGATGGGATTACTCGGGAACGGCTCGTAGGTTTTTTAGTGTATTTTCCAGGAAAAATCAGCAACGCTTTTTTTTGCTAATTTGGAGAAGATGGGATTACTCCGGAACGGCTCGTAAGATTTTTAGTGTATTTTCCAGGAAAAATCAGCAACGCTTTTTTTTGCTAATTTGGAGAAGATGGGATTACTCCGGAACGGCTCGTAAGATTTTTAGTGTATTTTCCAGGAAAAATGTGCAACGCTTTTTTTGGCCAATTTGGAGAAGGTGTGATTACTCGGGAACGGCTCGTAGGATTTTTAGTGTATTTTCCAGGAAAAATCAGCAACACTTTTTTTGGCCAATTTGGAGAAGGTGTGATTACTCGGGAACGGCTCGTAGGATTTTTAGTGTATTTTCCAGGAAAAATCAGCAACGCTTTTTTTTGGCCAATTTGGAGAAGGTGTGATTACTCGGGAACGGCTCGTAGGATTTTTAGTGTATTTTCCAGGAAAAATCAGCAACGCTTTTTTTTGGCCAATTTGGAGAAGATGGGATTACTCGGGAACGGCTCGTAAGATTTTTAGTGTATTTTCCAGGAAAAATCAGCAACGCTTTTTTTGGCCAATTTGGAGAAGGTGTGATTACTCGGGAACGGCTCGTAAGATTTTTGATATATTTTCCAGGAAAAATCAGCAACGCTTTTTTTGGCCAATTTGGAGAAGGTGTGATTACTTGGGAACGGCTCGTAAGATTTTTAGTGTATTTTCCAGGAAAAATCAGCAACGCTTTTTTTGGCCAATTTGGAGAAGATGGGATTACTCGGGAACGGCTCGTAGGATTTTTAGTGTATTTTCCAGGAAAAATCAGCAACGCTTTTTTTGGCCAATTTGGAGAAGGTGTGATTACTCGGGAACGGCTCGTTGGTTTTTTAGTGTATTTTCCAGGAAAAATCAACAACGCTTTTTTTGGCCAATTTGGAGAAGGTGTGATTACTCGGGAACGGCTCGTAGGATTTTTGATGTATTTTCCAGGAAAAATCAGCAACGCTTTTTTTGGCCAATTTGGAGAAGATGGGATTACTCGGGAACGGCTCGTAGGTTTTTTAGTGTATTTTCCAGGAAAAATCAACAACGCTTTTTTTTGCCAATTTGGAGAAGGTGTGATTACTCGGGAACGGCTCGTAGGATTTTTAGTGTATTTTCCAGGAAAAATCAGCAACGCTTTTTTTTGGCCAATTTGGAGAAGGTGTGATTACTCGGGAACGGCTCGTAAGATTTTTAGTGTATTTTCCAGGAAAAATCAGCAACGCTTTTTTTTTGCCAATTTGGAGAAGGTGTGATTACTCGGGAACGGCTCGTAGGATTTTTAGTGTATTTTCCAGGAAAAATCAGCAACGCTTTTTTTTGCCAATTTGGAGAAGATGGGATTACTCGGGAACGGCTCGTAGGTTTTTTAGTGTATTTTCCAGGAAAAATCAACAACGCTTTTTTTTGCCAATTTGGAGAAGATGGGATTACTCGGGAACGGCTCGTAGGTTTTTTAGTGTATTTTCCAGGAAAAATCAACAACGCTTTTTTTTGCTAATTTGGAGAAGATGGGATTACTCCGGAACGGCTCGTAAGATTTTTAGTGTATTTTCCAGGAAAAATGTGCAACGCTTTTTTTGGCCAATTTGGAGAAGGTGTGATTACTCGGGAACGGCTCGTAGGATTTTTGATGTATTTTCCAGGAAAAATCAGCAACGCTTTTTTTGGCCAATTTGGAGAAGATGGGATTACTCGGGAACGGCTCGTAGGTTTTTTAGTGTATTTTCCAGGAAAAATCAACAACGCTTTTTTTTGCCAATTTGGAGAAGGTGTGATTACTCGGGAACGGCTCGTAGGATTTTTAGTGTATTTTCCAGGAAAAATCAGCAACGCTTTTTTTGGCCAATTTGGAGAAGGTGTGATTACTCGGGAACGGCTCGTAAGATTTTTGATGTTTTTTCCAGGAAAAATCAACAACGCTTTTTTTTGGCCAATTTGGAGAAGGTGTGATTACTTGGGAACGGCTCGTAAGATTTTTAGTGTATTTTCCAGGAAAAATCAGCAATGCTTTTTTTGGCCAATTTGGAGAAGGTGTGATTACTCGGGAACGGCTCGTAGGTTTTTTAGTGTATTTTCCAGGAAAAATCAGCAACGCTTTTTTTTGGCCAATTTGGAGAAGGTGTGATTACTCGGGAACGGCTCGTAAGATTTTTAGTGTATTTTCCAGGAAAAATCAGCAACGCTTTTTTTTGCCAATTTGGAGAAGGTGTGATTACTCGGGAACGGCTCGTAGGATTTTTAGTGTATTTTCCAGGAAAAATCAGCAACGCTTTTTTTGGCCAATTTGGAGAAGGTGTGATTACTCGGGAACGGCTCATAAAATTTTTAATATATTTTCCAGGAAAAATCAGCAACGCTTTTTTTGGCCAATTTGGAGAAGGTGTGATTACTCGGGAACGGCTCGTAAGATTTTTGATGTTTTTTCCAGGAAAAATCAGCAACGCTTTTTTTGGCCAATTTGGAGAAGGTGTGATTACTCGGGAACGGCTCGTAAGATTTTTGATGTTTTTTCCAGGAAAAATCAGCAACGCTTTTTTTGGCCAATTTGGAGAAGGTGTGATTACTCGGGAACGGCTCGTAAGATTTTTAGTGTATTTTCCAGGAAAAATCAGCAAGGTTTTTTTTTGGCCAATTTGGAGAAGGTGTGATTACTCGGGAACGGCTCGTAGGTTTTTTAGTGTATTTTTCAGGAAAAATCAGCAACGCTTTTTTTTGGCCAATTTGGAGAAGATGGGATTACTCGGGAACGGCTCGTAAGATTTTTGATGTTTTTTCCAGGAAAAATCAGCAACGCTTTTTTTGGCCAATTTGGAGAAGGTGTGATTACTCGGGAACGGCTCGTAGGATTTTTAGTGTATTTTCCAGGAAAAATCAGCAACGCTTTTTTTGGCCAATTTGGAGAAGGTGTGATTACTCGGAAACGGCTCGTAAGATTTTTAGTGTATTTTCCAGGAAAAATCAACAACGCTTTTTTTTGGCCAATTTGGAGAAGGTGTGATTACTCGGGAACGGCTCATAAAATTTTTAGTGTATTTTCCAGGAAAAATCAGCAACGCTTTTTTTGGCCAATTTGGAGAAGGTGTGATTACTCGGGAACGGCTCGTAGGTTTTTTAGTGTATTTTTCAGGAAAAATCAGCAACGCTTTTTTTTGGCCAATTTGGAGAAGATGGGATTACTCGGGAACGGCTCGTAAGATTTTTAGTGTATTTTCCAGGAAAAATCAGCAACGCTTTTTTTGGCCAATTTGGAGAAGGTGTGATTACTCGGGAACTGCTCGTAGGATTTTTGATGTTTTTTCCAGGAAAAATCAGCAACGCTTTTTTTGGCCAATTTGGAGAAGGTGTGATTACTCGGGAACGGCTCGTAGGATTTTTAGTGTATTTTCCAGGAAAAATCAGCAACGCTTTTTTTGGCCAATTTGGAGAAGGTGTGATTACTCGGAAACGGCTCGTAAGATTTTTAGTGTATTTTCCAGGAAAAATCAACAACGCTTTTTTTTGGCCAATTTGGAGAAGGTGTGATTACTCGGGAACGGCTCATAAAATTTTTAGTGTATTTTCCAGGAAAAATGTGCAACGCTTTTTTTGGCCAATTTGGAGAAGGTGTGATTACTCGGGAACGGCTCGTAGGATTTTTAGTGTATTTTCCAGGAAAAATCAGCAACGCTTTTTTTTTCTAATTTGGAGAAGATGGGATTACTCGGGAACGGCTCGTAGGTTTTTTAGTGTATTTTCCAGGAAAAATCAGCAACGCTTTTTTTTGCTAATTTGGAGAAGATGGGATTACTCCGGAACGGCTCGTAAGATTTTTAGTGTATTTTCCAGGAAAAATCAGCAACGCTTTTTTTTGCTAATTTGGAGAAGATGGGATTACTCCGGAACGGCTCGTAAGATTTTTAGTGTATTTTCCAGGAAAAATGTGCAACGCTTTTTTTGGCCAATTTGGAGAAGGTGTGATTACTCGGGAACGGCTCGTAGGATTTTTAGTGTATTTTCCAGGAAAAATCAGCAACACTTTTTTTGGCCAATTTGGAGAAGGTGTGATTACTCGGGAACGGCTCGTAGGATTTTTAGTGTATTTTCCAGGAAAAATCAGCAACGCTTTTTTTTGGCCAATTTGGAGAAGGTGTGATTACTCGGGAACGGCTCGTAGGATTTTTAGTGTATTTTCCAGGAAAAATCAGCAACGCTTTTTTTTGGCCAATTTGGAGAAGATGGGATTACTCGGGAACGGCTCGTAAGATTTTTAGTGTATTTTCCAGGAAAAATCAGCAACGCTTTTTTTGGCCAATTTGGAGAAGGTGTGATTACTCGGGAACGGCTCGTAAGATTTTTGATATATTTTCCAGGAAAAATCAGCAACGCTTTTTTTGGCCAATTTGGAGAAGGTGTGATTACTCGGGAACGGCTCGTAAGATTTTTAGTGTATTTTCCAGGAAAAATCAGCAACGCTTTTTTTGGCCAATTTGGAGAAGATGGGATTACTCGGGAACGGCTCGTAGGATTTTTAGTGTATTTTCCAGGAAAAATCAGCAACGCTTTTTTTGGCCAATTTGGAGAAGGTGTGATTACTCGGGAACGGCTCGTTGGTTTTTTAGTGTATTTTCCAGGAAAAATCAACAACGCTTTTTTTGGCCAATTTGGAGAAGGTGTGATTACTCGGGAACGGCTCGTAGGATTTTTAGTGTATTTTCCAGGAAAAATCAGCAACACTTTTTTTGGCCAATTTGGAGAAGATGGGATTACTCGGGAACGGCTCGTAGGTTTTTTAGTGTATTTTCCAGGAAAAATCAACAACGCTTTTTTTGGCCAATTTGGAGAAGGTGTGATTACTCGGGAACGGCTCGTAGGTTTTTTAGTGTATTTTCCAGGAAAAATGTGCAACGCTTTTTTTGGCCAATTTGGAGAAGGTGTGATTACTCGGGAACGGCTCGTAGGATTTTTAGTGTATTTTCCAGGAAAAATCAGCAACGCTTTTTTTTGCTAATTTGGAGAAGATGGGATTACTCCGGAACGGCTCGTAAGATTTTTAGTGTATTTTCCAGGAAAAATCAGCAACGCTTTTTTTTGCTAATTTGGAGAAGATGGGATTACTCCGGAACGGCTCGTAAGATTTTTAGTGTTATTTCCAGGAAAAATCAACAACGCTTTTTTTTGGCCAATTTGGAGAAGGTGTGATTACTCGGGAACGGCTCGTAAGATTTTTAGTGTTATTTCCAGGAAAAATCAACAACGCTTTTTTTTGGCCAATTTGGAGAAGGTGTGATTACTCGGGAACGGCTCGTAAGATTTTTAGTGTATTTTCCAGGAAAAATCAGCAACGCTTTTTTTTTGCTAATTTGGAGAAGATGGGATTACTCCGGAACGGCTCGTAAGATTTTTAGTGTATTTTCCAGGAAAAATCAGCAACGCTTTTTTTTGCTAATTTGGAGAAGATGGGATTACTCGGGAACGGCTCGTAAGATTTTTGATGTTTTTTCCAGGAAAAATCAGCAACGCTTTTTTTTGGTAATTTGGAGAAGGTGTGATTACTCGGGAACGGCTCGTAAGATTTTTAGTGTTATTTCCAGGAAAAATCAACAACGCTTTTTTTTGGCCAATTTGGAGAAGGTGTGATTACTCGGGAACGGCTCGTAAGATTTTTAGTGTAATTTCCAGGAAAAATCAACAACGCTTTTTTTTGGCCAATTTGGAGAAGATGGGATTACTCGGGAACGGCTCGTAAGATTTTTGATGTTTTTTCCAGGAAAAATCAGCAACGCTTTTTTTTGGTAATTTGGAGAAGGTGTGATTACTCGGGAACGGCTCGTAAGATTTTTAGTGTAATTTCCAGGAAAAATCAACAACGCTTTTTTTTGGCCAATTTGGAGAAGGTGTGATTACTCGGGAACGGCTCGTAGGATTTTTGATGTTTTTTCCAGGAAAAATCAGCAACGCTTTTTTTTGGCCAATTTGGAGAAGGTGTGATTACTCGGGAACGGCTCGTAGGATTTTTAGTGTAATTTCCAGGAAAAATCAGCAACGCTTTTTTTTCTAATTTGGAGAAGATGGGATTACTCGGGAACGGCTCGTAGGTTTTTTAGTGTATTTTTCAGGAAAAATCAGCAACGCTTTTTTTGGCCAATTTGGAGAAGGTGTGATTACTCGGGAACGGCTCGTAAAGTTTTTGATGTTTTTTCCAGGAAAAGTCAACAACGCTTTTTTTGGCCAATTTGGAGAAGATGGGATTACTCGGGAACGGCTCGTAGGTTTTTTAGTGTATTTTCCAGGAAAAATCAGCAACGCTTTTTTTTGGCCAATTTGGAGAAGGTGTGATTACTCGGGAACGGCTCGTAAGAATTTTAGTGTAATTTCCAGGAAAAATCAACAACGCTTTTTTTTGGCCAATTTGGAGAAGATGGGATTACTCGGGAACGGCTCGTAAGATTTTTGATGTTTTTTCCAGGAAAAATCAGCAACGCTTTTTTTTGGTAATTTGGAGAAGGTGTGATTACTCGGGAACGGCTCGTAAGATTTTTAGTGTTATTTCCAGGAAAAATCAACAACGCTTTTTTTTGGCCAATTTGGAGAAGGTGTGATTACTCGGGAACGGCTCGTAAGATTTTTAGTGTAATTTCCAGGAAAAATCAACAACGCTTTTTTTTGGCCAATTTGGAGAAGATGGGATTACTCGGGAACGGCTCGTAAGATTTTTGATGTTTTTTCCAGGAAAAATCAGCAACGCTTTTTTTTGGTAATTTGGAGAAGGTGTGATTACTCGGGAACGGCTCGTAAGATTTTTAGTGTAATTTCCAGGAAAAATCAACAACGCTTTTTTTTGGCCAATTTGGAGAAGGTGTGATTACTCGGGAACGGCTCGTAGGATTTTTGATGTTTTTTCCAGGAAAAATCAGCAACGCTTTTTTTGGCCAATTTGGAGAAGGTGTGATTACTCGGGAACGGCTCGTAGGTTTTTTAGTGTATTTTCCAGGAAAAATCAGCAACGCTTTTTTTTGGCCAATTTGGAGAAGGTGTAATTACTCGGGAACTGCTCGTAGGATTTTTAGTGTATTTTCCAGGAAAAATCAGCAACGCTTTTTTTTCTAATTTGGAGAAGGTGTGATTACTCGGGAACGGCTCGTAGGATTTTAAGTGTAATTTCCAGGAAAAATCAGCAACGCTTTTTTTTGGCCAATTTGGAGAAGATGGGATTACTCGGGAACGACTCGTAAGATTTTTGATGTTTTTTCCAGGAAAAATCAGCAACGCTTTTTTTTGGTAATTTGGAGAAGGTGTGATTACTCGGGAATGGCTCGTAGGATTTTTAGTGTATTTTCCAGGAAAAATCAACAACGCTTTTTTTTTGGCCAATTTGGAGAAGGTGTGATTACTCGGGAACGGCTCGTAAGATTTTTAGTGTAATTTCCAGGAAAAATCAACAACGCTTTTTTTTGGCCAATTTGGAGAAGGTGTGATTACTCGGGAACGGCTCGTAGGATTTTAAGTGTAATTTCCAGGAAAAATCAGCAACGCTTTTTTTTGGCCAATTTGGAGAAGATGGGATTACTCGGGAACGGCTCGTAGGATTTTTAGTGTATTTGCCAGGAAAAATCAGCAACGCCTTTTTTGGCCAATTTGGAGAAGGTGTGATTACTCGGGAACGGCTCGAAAGATTTTTAGTGTATTTTCCAGGAAAAATCAGCAACGCTTTTTTTGGCCAATTTGGAGAAGATGGGATTACTCGGGAACGGCTCGTAGGTTTTTTAGTGTATTTTCCAGGAAAAATCAGCAACGCTTTTTTTGGCCAATTTGGAGAAGATGGGATTACTCGGGAACGGCTCGTAGGTTTTTTAGTGTATTTTCCAGGAAAAATCAGCAACGCCTTTTTTGGCCAATTTGGAGAAGGTGTGATTACTCGGGAACGGCTCGAAAGATTTTTAGTGTATTTTCCAGGAAAAATCAGCAACGCTTTTTTTGGCCAATTTGGAGAAGGTGTGATTACTCGGGAACGGCTCGTTGGTTTTTTAGTGTATTTTCCAGGAAAAATCAACAACGCTTTTTTTGGCCAATTTGGAGAAGGTGTGATTACTCGGGAACGGCTCGTAGGATTTTTAGTGTATTTTCCAGGAAAAATCAGCAACACTTTTTTTGGCCAATTTGGAGAAGATGGGATTACTCGGGAACGGCTCGTAGGTTTTTTAGTGTATTTTCCAGGAAAAATCAACAACGCTTTTTTTGGCCAATTTGGAGAAGGTGTGATTACTCGGGAACGGCTCGTAGGTTTTTTAGTGTATTTTCCAGGAAAAATGTGCAACGCTTTTTTTGGCCAATTTGGAGAAGGTGTGATTACTCGGGAACGGCTCGTAGGATTTTTAGTGTATTTTCCAGGAAAAATCAGCAACGCTTTTTTTTGCTAATTTGGAGAAGATGGGATTACTCCGGAACGGCTCGTAAGATTTTTAGTGTATTTTCCAGGAAAAATCAGCAACGCTTTTTTTTGCTAATTTGGAGAAGATGGGATTACTCCGGAACGGCTCGTAAGATTTTTAGTGTTATTTCCAGGAAAAATCAACAACGCTTTTTTTTGGCCAATTTGGAGAAGGTGTGATTACTCGGGAACGGCTCGTAAGATTTTTAGTGTTATTTCCAGGAAAAATCAACAACGCTTTTTTTTGGCCAATTTGGAGAAGGTGTGATTACTCGGGAACGGCTCGTAAGATTTTTAGTGTATTTTCCAGGAAAAATCAGCAACGCTTTTTTTTGCTAATTTGGAGAAGATGGGATTACTCCGGAACGGCTCGTAAGATTTTTAGTGTATTTTCCAGGAAAAATCAGCAACGCTTTTTTTTTGCTAATTTGGAGAAGATGGGATTACTCGGGAACGGCTCGTAAGATTTTTGATGTTTTTTCCAGGAAAAATCAGCAACGCTTTTTTTTGGTAATTTGGAGAAGGTGTGATTACTCGGGAACGGCTCGTAAGATTTTTAGTGTTATTTCCAGGAAAAATCAACAACGCTTTTTTTTGGCCAATTTGGAGAAGGTGTGATTACTCGGGAACGGCTCGTAAGATTTTTAGTGTAATTTCCAGGAAAAATCAACAACGCTTTTTTTTGGCCAATTTGGAGAAGATGGGATTACTCGGGAACGGCTCGTAAGATTTTTGATGTTTTTTCCAGGAAAAATCAGCAACGCTTTTTTTTGGTAATTTGGAGAAGGTGTGATTACTCGGGAACGGCTCGTAAGATTTTTAGTGTAATTTCCAGGAAAAATCAACAACGCTTTTTTTTGGCCAATTTGGAGAAGGTGTGATTACTCGGGAACGGCTCGTAGGATTTTTGATGTTTTTTCCAGGAAAAATCAGCAACGCTTTTTTTTGGCCAATTTGGAGAAGGTGTGATTACTCGGGAACGGCTCGTAGGATTTTTAGTGTAATTTCCAGGAAAAATCAGCAACGCTTTTTTTTCTAATTTGGAGAAGATGGGATTACTCGGGAACGGCTCGTAGGTTTTTTAGTGTATTTTTCAGGAAAAATCAGCAACGCTTTTTTTGGCCAATTTGGAGAAGGTGTGATTACTCGGGAACGGCTCGTAAAGTTTTTGATGTTTTTTCCAGGAAAAGTCAACAACGCTTTTTTTGGCCAATTTGGAGAAGATGGGATTACTCGGGAACGGCTCGTAGGTTTTTTAGTGTATTTTCCAGGAAAAATCAGCAACGCTTTTTTTTGGCCAATTTGGAGAAGGTGTGATTACTCGGGAACGGCTCGTAAGAATTTTAGTGTAATTTCCAGGAAAAATCAACAACGCTTTTTTTTGGCCAATTTGGAGAAGATGGGATTACTCGGGAACGGCTCGTAAGATTTTTGATGTTTTTTCCAGGAAAAATCAGCAACGCTTTTTTTTGGTAATTTGGAGAAGGTGTGATTACTCGGGAACGGCTCGTAAGATTTTTAGTGTTATTTCCAGGAAAAATCAACAACGCTTTTTTTTGGCCAATTTGGAGAAGGTGTGATTACTCGGGAACGGCTCGTAAGATTTTTAGTGTAATTTCCAGGAAAAATCAACAACGCTTTTTTTTGGCCAATTTGGAGAAGATGGGATTACTCGGGAACGGCTCGTAAGATTTTTGATGTTTTTTCCAGGAAAAATCAGCAACGCTTTTTTTTGGTAATTTGGAGAAGGTGTGATTACTCGGGAACGGCTCGTAAGATTTTTAGTGTAATTTCCAGGAAAAATCAACAACGCTTTTTTTTGGCCAATTTGGAGAAGGTGTGATTACTCGGGAACGGCTCGTAGGATTTTTGATGTTTTTTCCAGGAAAAATCAGCAACGCTTTTTTTGGCCAATTTGGAGAAGGTGTGATTACTCGGGAACGGCTCGTAGGTTTTTTAGTGTATTTTCCAGGAAAAATCAGCAACGCTTTTTTTTGGCCAATTTGGAGAAGGTGTAATTACTCGGGAACTGCTCGTAGGATTTTTAGTGTATTTTCCAGGAAAAATCAGCAACGCTTTTTTTTCTAATTTGGAGAAGGTGTGATTACTCGGGAACGGCTCGTAGGATTTTAAGTGTAATTTCCAGGAAAAATCAGCAACGCTTTTTTTTGGCCAATTTGGAGAAGATGGGATTACTCGGGAACGACTCGTAAGATTTTTGATGTTTTTTCCAGGAAAAATCAGCAACGCTTTTTTTTGGTAATTTGGAGAAGGTGTGATTACTCGGGAATGGCTCGTAGGATTTTTAGTGTATTTTCCAGGAAAAATCAACAACGCTTTTTTTTTGGCCAATTTGGAGAAGGTGTGATTACTCGGGAACGGCTCGTAAGATTTTTAGTGTAATTTCCAGGAAAAATCAACAACGCTTTTTTTTGGCCAATTTGGAGAAGGTGTGATTACTCGGGAACGGCTCGTAGGATTTTAAGTGTAATTTCCAGGAAAAATCAGCAACGCTTTTTTTTGGCCAATTTGGAGAAGATGGGATTACTCGGGAACGGCTCGTAAGATTTTTGATGTTTTTTCCAGGAAAAATCAGCAACGCTTTTTTTTGGTAATTTGGAGAAGGTGTGATTACTCGGGAATGGCTCGTAGGATTTTTAGTGTATTTTCCAGGAAAAATCAGCAACGCCTTTTTTGGCCAATTTGGAGAAGGTGTGATTACTCGGGAACGGCTCGAAAGATTTTTAGTGTATTTTCCAGGAAAAATCAGCAACGCTTTTTTTTGCCAATTTGGAGAAAGTGTGATTACTCCGGAACGGCTCGTAAGATTTTTAGTGTATTTTCCAGGAAAAATGTGCAACGCTTTTTTTTTCTAATTTGGAGAAGGTGTGATTACTCGGGAACGGCTCGTAGGTTTTTTAGTGTATTTTCCAGGAAAAATCAGCAACGCTTTTTTTTGGCCAATTTGGAGAAGATGGGATTACTCGGGAACGGCTCGTAAGATTTTTGATGTTTTTTCCAGGAAAAATCAGTAACGCTTTTTTTTCTAATTTGGAGAAGGTGTGATTACTCGGAAACGGCTCGTAGGTTTTTTAGTGTATTTTCCAGGAAAAATCAGCAACGCTTTTTTTGGCCAATTTGGAGAAGGTGTGATTACTCGGGAACGGCTCGTAGGTTTTTTAGTGTATTTTCCAGGAAAAATCAGCAACGCTTTTTTTTCTAATTTGGAGAAGGTGTGATTACTCGGGAACGGCTCGTAGGTTTTTTAGTGTATTTTTCAGGAAAAATCAGCAACGCTTTTTTTGGCCAATTTGGAGAAGGTGTGATTACTCGGGAACGGCTCGTAGGATTTTTTGTGTATTTTCCAGGAAAAATCAACAACGCTTTTTTTGGCCAATTTGGAGAAGGTGTGATTACTCGGGAACGGCTCGTAAGATTTTTAATATATTTTCCAGGAAAAATCAGCAACGCTTTTTTTTCTAATTTGGAGAAGGTGTGATTACTCGGGAACGGCTCGTAAGATTTTTGATGTTTTTTCCAGGAAAAATCAGCAACGCTTTTTTTGGCCAATTTGGAGAAGGTGTGATTACTCGGGAACGGCTCGTAGGATTTTTAGTGTAATTTCCAGGAAAAATCAGCAACGCTTTTTTTGGCCAATTTGGAGAAGGTGTGATTACTCGGGAACGGCTCGTAAGATTTTTAGTGTATTTTCCAGGAAAAATCAGCAACGCTTTTTTGGCCAATTTGGAGAAGGTGTGATTACTCGGGAACGGCTCGTAAGATTTTTGATGTTTTTTCCAGGAAAAATCAGCAACGCTTTTTTTTCTAATTTGGAGAAGGTGTGATTACTCGGGAACGGCTCGTAGGATTTTAAGTGTAATTTCCAGGAAAAATCAGCAACGCTTTTTTTTGGCCAATTTGGAGAAGATGGGATTACTCGGGAACGGCTCGTAAGATTTTTGATGTTTTTTCCAGGAAAAATCAGCAACGCTTTTTTTTGGTAATTTGGAGAAGGTGTGATTACTCGGGAATGGCTCGTAGGATTTTTAGTGTATTTTCCAGGAAAAATCAGCAACGCTTTTTTTGGCCAATTTGGAGAAGGTGTGATTACTCGGGAACGGCTCGTAAGATTTTTAGTGTATTTTCCAGGAAAAATCAGCAACGCTTTTTTTTGCCAATTTGGAGAAAGTGTGATTACTCCGGAACGGCTCGTAAGATTTTTAGTGTATTTTCCAGGAAAAATCAGCAACGCTTTTTTTTTCTAATTTGGAGAAGATGGGATTACTCGGGAACGGCTCGTAGGTTTTTTAGTGTATTTTCCAGGAAAAATCAGCAACGCTTTTTTTGGCCAATTTGGAGAAGGTGTGATTACTCGGGAACGGCTCGTAAGATTTTTGATGTTTTTTCCAGGAAAAATCAGCAACGCTTTTTTTTCTAATTTGGAGAAGGTGTGATTACTCGGGAACGGCTCGTAGGATTTTAAGTGTAATTTCCAGGAAAAATCAGCAACGCTTTTTTTTGGCCAATTTGGAGAAGATGGGATTACTCGGGAACGGCTCGTAAGATTTTTGATGTTTTTTCCAGGAAAAATCAGCAACGCTTTTTTTTGGTAATTTGGAAAAGGTGTGATTACTCGGGAATGGCTCGTAGGATTTTTAGTGTATTTTCCAGGAAAAATCAGCAACGCTTTTTTTGGCCAATTTGGAGAAGGTATGATTACTCGGGAACGACTCGTAGGATTTTTAGTGTAATTTCCAGGAAAAATCAGCAACACTTTTTTTGGCCAATTTGGAGAAGGTGTGATTACTCGGGAACGGCTCGTAGGTTTTTTAGTGTATTTTCCAGGAAAAATCAGCAACGCTTTTTTTTCTAATTTGGAGAAGATGGGATTACTCGGGAACGGCTCGTAGGTTTTTTAGTGTATTTTCCAGGAAAAATCAGCAACGCTTTTTTTTGGCCAATTTGGAGAAGGTGTGATTACTCGGGAACGGCTCGTAAGATTTTTAGTGTATTTTCCAGGAAAAATCAACAACGCTTTTTTTTGGCCAATTTGGAGAAGATGGGATTACTCAAGAACGGCTCGTAAGATTTTTGATGTTTTTTCCAAGAAAAATCAGCAACGCTTTTTTTTGGTAATTTGGAGAAGGTGTGATTACTCGGGAATGGCTCGTAGGATTTTTAGTGTATTTTCCAGGAAAAATCAGCAACGCTTTTTTTGGCCAATTTGGAGAAGGTGTGATTACTCGGGAACGGCTCGTAGGATTTTTAGTGTAATTTCCAGGAAAAATCAGCAACACTTTTTTTGGCCAATTTGGAGAAGGTGTAATTACTCGGGAACGGCTCGTAGGTTTTTTAGTGTATTTTCCAGGAAAAATCAGCAACGCTTTTTTTTCTAATTTGGAGAAGATGGGATTACTCGGGAACGGCTCGTAGGTTTTTTAGTGTATTTTCCAGGAAAAATCAGCAACGCTTTTTTTTGGCCAATTTGGAGAAGGTGTGATTACTCGGGAACGGCTCGTAAGATTTTTAGTGTATTTTCCGGGAAAAATCAACAACGCTTTTTTTGGCCAATTTGGAGAAGATGGGATTACTCAGGAACGGCTCGTAAGATTTTTAGTGTATTTTCCAGGAAAAATCAGCAACGCTTTTTTTTGGCCAATTTGGAGAAGGTGTGATTACTCGGGAACGGCTCGTAGGTTTTTTAGTGTATTTTTCAGGAAAAATCAGCAGCGCTTTTTTTTGGCCAATTTGGAGAAGATGGGATTACTCGGGAACGGCTCGTAGGTTTTTTAGTGTATTTTCCAGGAAAAATCAGCAACGCTTTTTTTGGCCAATTTGGAGAAGGTGTGATTACTCGGGAACGGCTCGTAGGATTTTTAGTGTAATTTCCAGGAAAAATCAGCAACACTTTTTTTGGCCAATTTGGAGAAGGTGTAATTACTCGGGAACGGCTCGTAGGTTTTTTAGTGTATTTTTCAGGAAAAATCAGCAACGCTTTTTTTGGCCAATTTGGAGAAGGTGTAATTACTCGGGAACTGCTCGTAGGATTTTTAGTGTATTTTCCAGGAAAAATCAGCAACGCTTTTTTTTCTAATTTGGAGAAGGTGTGATTACTCGGGAACGGCTCGTAGGATTTTAAGTGTAATTTCCAGGAAAAATCAGCAACGCTTTTTTTTGGCCAATTTGGAGAAGATGGGATTACTCGGGAACGACTCGTAAGATTTTTGATGTTTTTTCCAGGAAAAATCAGCAACGCTTTTTTTTGGTAATTTGGAGAAGGTGTGATTACTCGGGAATGGCTCGTAGGATTTTTAGTGTATTTTCCAGGAAAAATCAACAACGCTTTTTTTTTGGCCAATTTGGAGAAGGTGTGATTACTCGGGAACGGCTCGTAAGATTTTTAGTGTAATTTCCAGGAAAAATCAACAACGCTTTTTTTTGGCCAATTTGGAGAAGGTGTGATTACTCGGGAACGGCTCGTAGGATTTTAAGTGTAATTTCCAGGAAAAATCAGCAACGCTTTTTTTTGGCCAATTTGGAGAAGATGGGATTACTCGGGAACGGCTCGTAAGATTTTTGATGTTTTTTCCAGGAAAAATCAGCAACGCTTTTTTTTGGTAATTTGGAGAAGGTGTGATTACTCGGGAATGGCTCGTAGGATTTTTAGTGTATTTTCCAGGAAAAATCAGCAACGCCTTTTTTGGCCAATTTGGAGAAGGTGTGATTACTCGGGAACGGCTCGAAAGATTTTTAGTGTATTTTCCAGGAAAAATCAGCAACGCTTTTTTTTGCCAATTTGGAGAAAGTTTGATTACTCCGGAACGGCTCGTAAGATTTTTAGTGTATTTTCCAGGAAAAATGTGCAACGCTTTTTTTTTCTAATTTGGAGAAGGTGTGATTACTCGGGAACGGCTCGTAGGTTTTTTAGTGTATTTTCCAGGAAAAATCAGCAACGCTTTTTTTTGGCCAATTTGGAGAAGATGGGATTACTCGGGAACGGCTCGTAAGATTTTTGATGTTTTTTCCAGGAAAAATCAGTAACGCTTTTTTTTCTAATTTGGAGAAGGTGTGATTACTTGGAAACTGCTCGTAGGTTTTTTAGTGTATTTTCCAGGAAAAATCAGCAACGCTTTTTTTGGCCAATTTGGAGAAGGTGTGATTACTCGGGAACGGCTCGTAGGTTTTTTAGTGTATTTTCCAGGAAAAATCAGCAACGCTTTTTTTTCTAATTTGGAGAAGGTGTGATTACTCGGGAACGGCTCGTAGGTTTTTTAGTGTATTTTTCAAGAAAAATCAGCAACGCTTTTTTTGGCCAATTTGGAGAAGGTGTGATTACTCGGGAACGGCTCGTAGGATTTTTTGTGTATTTTCCAGGAAAAATCAACAACGCTTTTTTGGCCAATTTGGAGAAGGTGTGATTACTCGGGAACGGCTCGTAAGATTTTTAATATATTTTCCAGGAAAAATCAGCAACGCTTTTTTTTCTAATTTGGAGAAGGTGTGATTACTCGGGAACGGCTCGTAAGATTTTTGATGTTTTTTCCAGGAAAAATCAGCAACGCTTTTTTTGGCCAATTTGGAGAAGGTGTGATTACTCGGGAACGGCTCGTAGGATTTTTAGTGTAATTTCCAGGAAAAATCAGCAACGCTTTTTTTGGCCAATTTGGAGAAGGTGTGATTACTCGGGAACGGCTCGTAAGATTTTTAGTGTATTTTCCAGGAAAAATCAGCAACGCTTTTTTGGCCAATTTGGAGAAGGTGTGATTACTCGGGAACGGCTCGTAAGATTTTTGATGTTTTTTCCAGGAAAAATCAGCAACGCTTTTTTTTCTAATTTGGAGAAGGTGTGATTACTCGGGAACGGCTCGTAGGATTTTAAGTGTAATTTCCAGGAAAAATCAGCAACGCTTTTTTTTGGCCAATTTGGAGAAGATGGGATTACTCGGGAACGGCTCGTAAGATTTTTGATGTTTTTTCCAGGAAAAATCAGCAACGCTTTTTTTTGGTAATTTGGAGAAGGTGTGATTACTCGGGAATGGCTCGTAGGATTTTTAGTGTATTTTCCAGGAAAAATCAGCAACGCTTTTTTTGGCCAATTTGGAGAAGGTGTGATTACTCGGGAACGGCTCGTAAGATTTTTAGTGTATTTTCCAGGAAAAATCAGCAACGCTTTTTTTTGCCAATTTGGAGAAAGTGTGATTACTCCGGAACGGCTCGTAAGATTTTTAGTGTATTTTCCAGGAAAAATCAGCAACGCTTTTTTTTTCTAATTTGGAGAAGATGGGATTACTCGGGAACGGCTCGTAGGTTTTTTAGTGTATTTTCCAGGAAAAATCAGCAACGCTTTTTTTGGCCAATTTGGAGAAGGTGTGATTACTCGGGAACGGCTCGTAAGATTTTTGATGTTTTTTCCAGGAAAAATCAGCAACGCTTTTTTTTCTAATTTGGAGAAGGTGTGATTACTCGGGAACGGCTCGTAGGATTTTAAGTGTAATTTCCAGGAAAAATCAGCAACGCTTTTTTTTTGGCCAATTTGGAGAAGATGGGATTACTCGGGAACGGCTCGTAAAGTTTTTGATGTTTTTTCCAGGAAAAGTCAACAACGCTTTTTTTGGCCAATTTGGAGAAGATGGGATTACTCGGGAACGGCTCGTAGGTTTTTTAGTGTATTTTCCAGGAAAAATCAGCAACGCTTTTTTTTGGCCAATTTGGAGAAGGTGTGATTACTCGGGAACGGCTCGTAAGAATTTTAGTGTAATTTCCAGGAAAAATCAACAACGCTTTTTTTTGGCCAATTTGGAGAAGATGGGATTACTCGGGAACGGCTCGTAAGATTTTTGATGTTTTTTCCAGGAAAAATCAGCAACGCTTTTTTTTGGTAATTTGGAGAAGGTGTGATTACTCGGGAACGGCTCGTAAGATTTTTAGTGTTATTTCCAGGAAAAATCAACAACGCTTTTTTTTGGCCAATTTGGAGAAGGTGTGATTACTCGGGAACGGCTCGTAAGATTTTTAGTGTAATTTCCAGGAAAAATCAACAACGCTTTTTTTTGGCCAATTTGGAGAAGATGGGATTACTCGGGAACGGCTCGTAAGATTTTTGATGTTTTTTCCAGGAAAAATCAGCAACGCTTTTTTTTGGTAATTTGGAGAAGGTGTGATTACTCGGGAACGGCTCGTAAGATTTTTAGTGTAATTTCCAGGAAAAATCAACAACGCTTTTTTTTGGCCAATTTGGAGAAGGTGTGATTACTCGGGAACGGCTCGTAGGATTTTTGATGTTTTTTCCAGGAAAAATCAGCAACGCTTTTTTTGGCCAATTTGGAGAAGGTGTGATTACTCGGGAACGGCTCGTAGGTTTTTTAGTGTATTTTCCAGGAAAAATCAGCAACGCTTTTTTTTGGCCAATTTGGAGAAGGTGTAATTACTCGGGAACTGCTCGTAGGATTTTTAGTGTATTTTCCAGGAAAAATCAGCAACGCTTTTTTTTCTAATTTGGAGAAGGTGTGATTACTCGGGAACGGCTCGTAGGATTTTAAGTGTAATTTCCAGGAAAAATCAGCAACGCTTTTTTTTGGCCAATTTGGAGAAGATGGGATTACTCGGGAACGGCTCGTAAGATTTTTGATGTTTTTTCCAGGAAAAATCAGCAACGCTTTTTTTTGGTAATTTGGAGAAGGTGTTATTACTCGGGAATGGCTCGTAGGATTTTTAGTGTATTTTCCAGGAAAAATCAACAACGCTTTTTTTTTGGCCAATTTGGAGAAGGTGTGATTACTCGGGAACGGCTCGTAAGATTTTTAGTGTAATTTCCAGGAAAAATCAACAACGCTTTTTTTTGGCCAATTTGGAGAAGGTGTGATTACTCGGGAACGGCTCGTAGGATTTTAAGTGTAATTTCCAGGAAAAATCAGCAACGCTTTTTTTTGGCCAATTTGGAGAAGATGGGATTACTCGGGAACGGCTCGTAAGATTTTTGATGTTTTTTCCAGGAAAAATCAGCAACGCTTTTTTTTGGTAATTTGGAGAAGGTGTGATTACTCGGGAATGGCTCGTAGGATTTTTAGTGTATTTTCCAGGAAAAATCAGCAACGCCTTTTTTGGCCAATTTGGAGAAGGTGTGATTACTCGGGAACGGCTCGAAAGATTTTTAGTGTATTTTCCAGGAAAAATCAGCAACGCTTTTTTTTGCCAATTTGGAGAAAGTGTGATTACTCCGGAACGGCTCGTAAGATTTTTAGTGTATTTTCCAGGAAAAATGTGCAACGCTTTTTTTTTCTAATTTGGAGAAGGTGTGATTACTCGGGAACGGCTCGTAGGTTTTTTAGTGTATTTTCCAGGAAAAATCAGCAACGCTTTTTTTTGGCCAATTTGGAGAAGATGGGATTACTCGGGAACGGCTCGTAAGATTTTTGATGTTTTTTCCAGGAAAAATCAGTAACGCTTTTTTTTCTAATTTGGAGAAGGTGTGATTACTCGGAAACGGCTCGTAGGTTTTTTAGTGTATTTTCCAGGAAAAATCAGCAACGCTTTTTTTGGCCAATTTGGAGAAGGTGTGATTACTCGGGAACGGCTCGTAGGTTTTTTAGTGTATTTTCCAGGAAAAATCAGCAACGCTTTTTTTTCTAATTTGGAGAAGGTGTGATTACTCGGGAACGGCTCGTAGGTTTTTTAGTGTATTTTTCAGGAAAAATCAGCAACGCTTTTTTTGGCCAATTTGGAGAAGGTGTGATTACTCGGGAACGGCTCGTAGGATTTTTTGTGTATTTTCCAGGAAAAATCAACAACGCTTTTTTTGGCCAATTTGGAGAAGGTGTGATTACTCGGGAACGGCTCGTAAGATTTTTAATATATTTTCCAGGAAAAATCAGCAACGCTTTTTTTTCTAATTTGGAGAAGGTGTGATTACTCGGGAACGGCTCGTAAGATTTTTGATGTTTTTTCCAGGAAAAATCAGCAACGCTTTTTTTGGCCAATTTGGAGAAGGTGTGATTACTCGGGAACGGCTCGTAGGATTTTTAGTGTAATTTCCAGGAAAAATCAGCAACGCTTTTTTTGGCCAATTTGGAGAAGGTGTGATTACTCGGGAACGGCTCGTAAGATTTTTAGTGTATTTTCCAGGAAAAATCAGCAACGCTTTTTTGGCCAATTTGGAGAAGGTGTGATTACTCGGGAACGGCTCGTAAGATTTTTGATGTTTTTTCCAGGAAAAATCAGCAACGCTTTTTTTTCTAATTTGGAGAAGGTGTGATTACTCGGGAACGGCTCGTAGGATTTTAAGTGTAATTTCCAGGAAAAATCAGCAACGCTTTTTTTTGGCCAATTTGGAGAAGATGGGATTACTCGGGAACGGCTCGTAAGATTTTTGATGTTTTTTCCAGGAAAAATCAGCAACGCTTTTTTTTGGTAATTTGGAGAAGGTGTGATTACTCGGGAATGGCTCGTAGGATTTTTAGTGTATTTTCCAGGAAAAATCAGCAACGCTTTTTTTGGCCAATTTGGAGAAGGTGTGATTACTCGGGAACGGCTCGTAAGATTTTTAGTGTATTTTCCAGGAAAAATCAGCAACGCTTTTTTTTGCCAATTTGGAGAAAGTGTGATTACTCCGGAACGGCTCGTAAGATTTTTAGTGTATTTTCCAGGAAAAATCAGCAACGCTTTTTTTTTCTAATTTGGAGAAGATGGGATTACTCGGGAACGGCTCGTAGGTTTTTTAGTGTATTTTCCAGGAAAAATCAGCAACGCTTTTTTTGGCCAATTTGGAGAAGGTGTGATTACTCGGGAACGGCTCGTAAGATTTTTGATGTTTTTTCCAGGAAAAATCAGCAACGCTTTTTTTTCTAATTTGGAGAAGGTGTGATTACTCGGGAACGGCTCGTAGGATTTTAAGTGTAATTTCCAGGAAAAATCAGCAACGCTTTTTTTTGGCCAATTTGGAGAAGATGGGATTACTCGGGAACGGCTCGTAAGATTTTTGATGTTTTTTCCAGGAAAAATCAGCAACGCTTTTTTTTGGTAATTTGGAAAAGGTGTGATTACTCGGGAATGGCTCGTAGGATTTTTAGTGTATTTTCCAGGAAAAATCAGCAACGCTTTTTTTGGCCAATTTGGAGAAGGTATGATTACTCGGGAACGACTCGTAGGATTTTTAGTGTAATTTCCAGGAAAAATCAGCAACACTTTTTTTGGCCAATTTGGAGAAGGTGTGATTACTCGGGAACGGCTCGTAGGTTTTTTAGTGTATTTTCCAGGAAAAATCAGCAACGCTTTTTTTTCTAATTTGGAGAAGATGGGATTACTCGGGAACGGCTCGTAGGTTTTTTAGTGTATTTTCCAGGAAAAATCAGCAACGCTTTTTTTTGGCCAATTTGGAGAAGGTGTGATTACTCGGGAACGGCTCGTAAGATTTTTAGTGTATTTTCCAGGAAAAATCAACAACGCTTTTTTTTGGCCAATTTGGAGAAGATGGGATTACTCAAGAACGGCTCGTAAGATTTTTGATGTTTTTTCCAAGAAAAATCAGCAACGCTTTTTTTTGGTAATTTGGAGAAGGTGTGATTACTCGGGAATGGCTCGTAGGATTTTTAGTGTATTTTCCAGGAAAAATCAGCAACGCTTTTTTTGGCCAATTTGGAGAAGGTGTGATTACTCGGGAACGGCTCGTAGGATTTTTAGTGTAATTTCCAGGAAAAATCAGCAACACTTTTTTTGGCCAATTTGGAGAAGGTGTAATTACTCGGGAACGGCTCGTAGGTTTTTTAGTGTATTTTCCAGGAAAAATCAGCAACGCTTTTTTTTCTAATTTGGAGAAGATGGGATTACTCGGGAACGGCTCGTAGGTTTTTTAGTGTATTTTCCAGGAAAAATCAGCAACGCTTTTTTTTGGCCAATTTGGAGAAGGTGTGATTACTCGGGAACGGCTCGTAAGATTTTTAGTGTATTTTCCGGGAAAAATCAACAACGCTTTTTTTGGCCAATTTGGAGAAGATGGGATTACTCAGGAACGGCTCGTAAGATTTTTAGTGTATTTTCCAGGAAAAATCAGCAACGCTTTTTTTTGGCCAATTTGGAGAAGGTGTGATTACTCGGGAACGGCTCGTAGGTTTTTTAGTGTATTTTTCAGGAAAAATCAGCAGCGCTTTTTTTTGGCCAATTTGGAGAAGATGGGATTACTCGGGAACGGCTCGTAGGTTTTTTAGTGTATTTTCCAGGAAAAATCAGCAACGCTTTTTTTGGCCAATTTGGAGAAGGTGTGATTACTCGGGAACGGCTCGTAGGATTTTTAGTGTAATTTCCAGGAAAAATCAGCAACACTTTTTTTGGCCAATTTGGAGAAGGTGTAATTACTCGGGAACGGCTCGTAGGTTTTTTAGTGTATTTTTCAGGAAAAATCAGCAACGCTTTTTTTTGGCCAATTTGGAGAAGGTGTAATTACTCGGGAACTGCTCGTAGGATTTTTAGTGTATTTTCCAGGAAAAATCAGCAACGCTTTTTTTTCTAATTTGGAGAAGGTGTGATTACTCGGGAACGGCTCGTAGGATTTTAAGTGTAATTTCCAGGAAAAATCAGCAACGCTTTTTTTTGGCCAATTTGGAGAAGATGGGATTACTCGGGAACGACTCGTAAGATTTTTGATGTTTTTTCCAGGAAAAATCAGCAACGCTTTTTTTTGGTAATTTGGAGAAGGTGTGATTACTCGGGAATGGCTCGTAGGATTTTTAGTGTATTTTCCAGGAAAAATCAACAACGCTTTTTTTTTGGCCAATTTGGAGAAGGTGTGATTACTCGGGAACGGCTCGTAAGATTTTTAGTGTAATTTCCAGGAAAAATCAACAACGCTTTTTTTTGGCCAATTTGGAGAAGGTGTGATTACTCGGGAACGGCTCGTAGGATTTTAAGTGTAATTTCCAGGAAAAATCAGCAACGCTTTTTTTTGGCCAATTTGGAGAAGATGGGATTACTCGGGAACGGCTCGTAAGATTTTTGATGTTTTTTCCAGGAAAAATCAGCAACGCTTTTTTTTGGTAATTTGGAGAAGGTGTGATTACTCGGGAATGGCTCGTAGGATTTTTAGTGTATTTTCCAGGAAAAATCAGCAACGCCTTTTTTGGCCAATTTGGAGAAGGTGTGATTACTCGGGAACGGCTCGAAAGATTTTTAGTGTATTTTCCAGGAAAAATCAGCAACGCTTTTTTTTGCCAATTTGGAGAAAGTTTGATTACTCCGGAACGGCTCGTAAGATTTTTAGTGTATTTTCCAGGAAAAATGTGCAACGCTTTTTTTTTCTAATTTGGAGAAGGTGTGATTACTCGGGAACGGCTCGTAGGTTTTTTAGTGTATTTTCCAGGAAAAATCAGCAACGCTTTTTTTTGGCCAATTTGGAGAAGATGGGATTACTCGGGAACGGCTCGTAAGATTTTTGATGTTTTTTCCAGGAAAAATCAGTAACGCTTTTTTTTCTAATTTGGAGAAGGTGTGATTACTCGGAAACGGCTCGTAGGTTTTTTAGTGTATTTTCCAGGAAAAATCAGCAACGCTTTTTTTGGCCAATTTGGAGAAGGTGTGATTACTCGGGAACGGCTCGTAGGTTTTTTAGTGTATTTTCCAGGAAAAATCAGCAACGCTTTTTTTTCTAATTTGGAGAAGGTGTGATTACTCGGGAACGGCTCGTAGGTTTTTTAGTGTATTTTTCAAGAAAAATCAGCAACGCTTTTTTTGGCCAATTTGGAGAAGGTGTGATTACTCGGGAACGGCTCGTAGGATTTTTTGTGTATTTTCCAGGAAAAATCAACAACGCTTTTTTGGCCAATTTGGAGAAGGTGTGATTACTCGGGAACGGCTCGTAAGATTTTTAATATATTTTCCAGGAAAAATCAGCAACGCTTTTTTTTCTAATTTGGAGAAGGTGTGATTACTCGGGAACGGCTCGTAAGATTTTTGATGTTTTTTCCAGGAAAAATCAGCAACGCTTTTTTTGGCCAATTTGGAGAAGGTGTGATTACTCGGGAACGGCTCGTAGGATTTTTAGTGTAATTTCCAGGAAAAATCAGCAACGCTTTTTTTGGCCAATTTGGAGAAGGTGTGATTACTCGGGAACGGCTCGTAAGATTTTTAGTGTATTTTCCAGGAAAAATCAGCAACGCTTTTTTGGCCAATTTGGAGAAGGTGTGATTACTCGGGAACGGCTCGTAAGATTTTTGATGTTTTTTCCAGGAAAAATCAGCAACGCTTTTTTTTCTAATTTGGAGAAGGTGTGATTACTCGGGAACGGCTCGTAGGATTTTAAGTGTAATTTCCAGGAAAAATCAGCAACGCTTTTTTTTGGCCAATTTGGAGAAGATGGGATTACTCGGGAACGGCTCGTAAGATTTTTGATGTTTTTTCCAGGAAAAATCAGCAACGCTTTTTTTTGGTAATTTGGAGAAGGTGTGATTACTCGGGAATGGCTCGTAGGATTTTTAGTGTATTTTCCAGGAAAAATCAGCAACGCTTTTTTTGGCCAATTTGGAGAAGGTGTGATTACTCGGGAACGGCTCGTAAGATTTTTAGTGTATTTTCCAGGAAAAATCAGCAACGCTTTTTTTTGCCAATTTGGAGAAAGTGTGATTACTCCGGAACGGCTCGTAAGATTTTTAGTGTATTTTCCAGGAAAAATCAGCAACGCTTTTTTTTTCTAATTTGGAGAAGATGGGATTACTCGGGAACGGCTCGTAGGTTTTTTAGTGTATTTTCCAGGAAAAATCAGCAACGCTTTTTTTGGCCAATTTGGAGAAGGTGTGATTACTCGGGAACGGCTCGTAAGATTTTTGATGTTTTTTCCAGGAAAAATCAGCAACGCTTTTTTTTCTAATTTGGAGAAGGTGTGATTACTCGGGAACGGCTCGTAGGATTTTAAGTGTAATTTCCAGGAAAAATCAGCAACGCTTTTTTTTGGCCAATTTGGAGAAGATGGGATTACTCGGGAACGGCTCGTAAGATTTTTGATGTTTTTTCCAGGAAAAATCAGCAACGCTTTTTTTTGGTAATTTGGAGAAGGTGTGATTACTCGGGAATGGCTCGTAGGATTTTTAGTGTATTTTCCAGGAAAAATCAGCAACGCTTTTTTTGGCCAATTTGGAGAAGGTGTGATTACTCGGGAACGGCTCGTAGGATTTTTAGTGTAATTTCCAGGAAAAATCAGCAACACTTTTTTTGGCCAATTTGGAGAAGGTGTGATTACTCGGGAACGGCTCGTAGGTTTTTTAGTGTATTTTCCAGGAAAAATCAGCAACGCTTTTTTTTCTAATTTGGAGAAGATGGGATTACTCGGGAACGGCTCGTAGGTTTTTTAGTGTATTTTCCAGGAAAAATCAGCAACGCTTTTTTTTGGCCAATTTGGAGAAGGTGTGATTACTCGGGAACGGCTCGTAAGATTTTTAGTGTATTTTCCAGGAAAAATCAACAACGCTTTTTTTTGGCCAATTTGGAGAAGATGGGATTACTCAAGAACGGCTCGTAAGATTTTTGTTGTTTTTTCCAAGAAAAATCAGCAACGCTTTTTTTTGGTAATTTGGAGAAGGTGTGATTACTCGGGAATGGCTCGTAGGATTTTTAGTGTATTTTCCAGGAAAAATCAGCAACGCTTTTTTTGGCCAATTTGGAGAAGGTGTGATTACTCGGGAACGGCTCGTAGGATTTTTAGTGTAATTTCCAGGAAAAATCAGCAACACTTTTTTTGGCCAATTTGGAGAAGGTGTAATTACTCGGGAACGGCTCGTAGGTTTTTTAGTGTATTTTCCAGGAAAAATCAGCAACGCTTTTTTTTCTAATTTGGAGAAGATGGGATTACTCGGGAACGGCTCGTAGGTTTTTTAGTGTATTTTCCAGGAAAAATCAGCAACGCTTTTTTTTGGCCAATTTGGAGAAGGTGTGATTACTCGGGAACGGCTCGTAAGATTTTTAGTGTATTTTCCAGGAAAAATCAACAACGCTTTTTTTGGCCAATTTGGAGAAGATGGGATTACTCGGGAACGGCTCGTAAGATTTTTAGTGTATTTTCCAGGAAAAATCAGCAACGCTTTTTTTTGGCCAATTTGGAGAAGGTGTGATTACTCGGGAACGGCTCGTAGGTTTTTTAGTGTATTTTTCAGGAAAAATCAGCAGCGCTTTTTTTTGGCCAATTTGGAGAAGATGGGATTACTCGGGAACGGCTCGTAGGTTTTTTAGTGTATTTTCCAGGAAAAATCAGCAACGCTTTTTTTGGCCAATTTGGAGAAGGTGTGATTACTCGGGAACGGCTCGTAGGATTTTTAGTGTAATTTCCAGGAAAAATCAGCAACGCTTTTTTTTCTAATTTGGAGAAGATGGGATTACTCGGGAACGGCTCGAAGGTTTTTTAGTGTATTTTTCAGGAAAAATCAGCAACGCTTTTTTTGGCCAATTTGGAGAAGGTGTGATTACTCGGGAACGGCTCGTAAGATTTTTAGTGTATTTTTCAGGAAAAATCAGCAACGCTTTTTTTGGCCAATTTGGAGAAGGTGTGATTACTCGGAAACGGCTCGTAAGATTTTTAGTGTATTTTCCAGGAAAAATCAACAACGCTTTTTTTGGCCAATTTGGAGAAGATGTGATTACTCGGGAACGGCTCGTAGGTTTTTTAGTGTATTTTTCAGGAAAAATCAGCAACGCTTTTTTTTGGCCAATTTGGAGAAGATGGGATTACTCGGGAACGGCTCGTAGGTTTTTTAGTGTATTTTCCAGGAAAAATCAGCAACGCTTTTTTTGGCCAATTTGGAGAAGGTGTGATTACTCGGGAACGGCTCGTAGGATTTTTAGTGTAATTTCCAGGAAAAATCAGCAACGCTTTTTTTTCTAATTTGGAGAAGATGGGATTACTCGGGAACGGCTCGTAGGTTTTTTAGTGTATTTTTCAGGAAAAATCAGCAACGCTTTTTTTGGCCAATTTGGAGAAGGTGTGATTACTCGGAAACGGCTCGTAAGATTTTTGATGTATTTTCCAGGAAAAATCAGCAACGCTTTTTTTTTTGCCAATTTGGAGAAGGTGTGATTACTCGGGAACGGCTCATAAAATTTTTAATATATTTTCCAGGAAAAATCAGCAACGCTTTTTTTTGCTAATTTGGAGAAGATGGGATTACTCCGGAACGGCTCGTAAGATTTTTAGTGTATTTTCCAGGAAAAATCAGCAACGCTTTTTTTGGCCAATTTGGAGAAGGTGTGATTACTCGGGAACGGCTCGTAGGTTTTTTAGTGTATTTTCCAGGAAAAATCAGCAAAGCTTTTTTTGGCCAATTTGGAGAAGGTGTGATTACTCGGGAACGGCTCGTAGGTTTTTTAGTGTATTTTCCAGGAAAAATCAGCAACGCTTTTTTTGGCCAATTTGGAGAAGGTGTGATTACTCGGGAACGGCTCGTAGGATTTTTAGTGTAATTTCCAGGAAAAATCAGCAACGCTTTTTTTTGGCCAATTTGGAGAAGGTGTGATTACTCGGGAACGGCTCGTAGGTTTTTTAGTGTATTTTCCAGGAAAAATCAGCAACGCTTTTTTTTGGCCAATTTGGAGAAGATGGGATTACTCGGGAACGGCTCGTAGGTTTTTTAGTGTATTTTCCAGGAAAAATCAGCAACGCTTTTTTTGGCCAATTTGGAGAAGGTGTGATTACTCGGGAACGGCTCGTAGGTTTTTTAGTGTATTTTCCAGGAAAAATCAGCAACGCTTTTTTTTGGCCAATTTGGAAAAGATGGGATTACTCGGGAACGGCTCGTAGGATTTTTAGTGTATTTTCCAGGAAAAATCAACAACGCTTTTTTTTTGGCCAATTTGGAGAAGGTGTGATTACTCGGGAACGGCTCGTAGGATTTTAAGTGTAATTTCCAGGAAAAATCAGCAACGCTTTTTTTTGGCCAATTTGGAGAAGATGGGATTACTCGGGAACGGCTCGTAGGTTTTTTAGTGTATTTTCCAGGAAAAATCAGCAACGCTTTTTTTGGCCAATTTGGAGAAGGTGTGATTACTCGGGAACGGCTCGTAGGTTTTTTAGTGTATTTTCCAGGAAAAATCAGCAACGCTTTTTTTTTTGGCCAATTTGGAGAAGGTGTGATTACTCGGGAACGGCTCGTAAGATTTTTTGTGTATTTTCCAGGAAAAATCAGCAACGCTTTTTTTTGGCCAATTTGGAGAAGGTGTGATTACTCGGGAACTGCTCGTAGGATTTTAAGTGTATTTTCCAGGAAAAATCAGCAACGCTTTTTTTTCTAATTTGGAGAAGGTGTGATTACTCGGGAACGGCTCGTAGGATTTTAAGTGTAATTTCCAGGAAAAATCAGCAACGCTTTTTTTTGGCCAATTTGGAGAAGATGGGATTACTCGGGAACGGCTCGTAAGATTTTTGATGTTTTTTCAGGAAAAATCAGCAACGCTTTTTTTTGGTAATTTGGAGAAGGTGTGATTACTCGGGAATGGCTCGTAGGATTTTTAGTGTATTTTCCAGGAAAAATCAACAACGCTTTTTTTTGGCCAATTTGGAGAAGGTGTGATTACTCGGGAACGGCTCGTAAGATTTTTGATGTTTTTTCAGGAAAAATCAGCAACGCTTTTTTTTGGTAATTTGGAGAAGGTGTGATTACTCGGGAATGGCTCGTAGGATTTTTAGTGTATTTTCCAGGAAAAATCAACAACGCTTTTTTTTGGCCAATTTGGAGAAGGTGTGATTATTCGGGAACGGCTCGTAAGATTTTTAGTGTAATTTCCAGGAAAAATCAACAACGCTTTTTTTTGGCCAATTTGGAGAAGGTGTGATTACTCGGGAACGGCTCGTAGGATTTTAAGTGTAATTTCCAGGAAAAATCAGCAACGCTTTTTTTTGGCCAATTTGGAGAAGATGGGATTACTCGGGAACGGCTCGTAAGATTTTTGATGTTTTTTCCAGGAAAAATCAGCAACGCTTTTTTTTGGTAATTTGGAGAAGGTGTGATTACTCGGGAATGGCTCGTAGGATTTTTAGTGTATTTTCCAGGAAAAATCAGCAACGCTTTTTTTGGCCAATTTGGAGAAGGTGTGATTACTCGGGAACGGCTCGTAAGATTTTTAGTGTATTTTCCAGGAAAAATCAGCAACGCTTTTTTTTGCCAATTTGGAGAAAGTGTGATTACTCCGGAACGGCTCGTAAGATTTTTAGTGTATTTTCCAGGAAAAATGTGCAACGCTTTTTTTTTCTAATTTGGAGAAGGTGTGATTACTCGGGAACGGCTCGTAGGTTTTTTAGTGTATTTTCCAGGAAAAATCAGCAACGCTTTTTTTTGGCCAATTTGGAGAAGATGGGATTACTCGGGAACGGCTCGTAAGATTTTTGATGTTTTTTCCAGGAAAAATCAGCAACGCTTTTTTTTCTAATTTGGAGAAGGTGTGATTACTCGGAAACGGCTCGTAGGTTTTTTAGTGTATTTTCCAGGAAAAATCAGCAACGCTTTTTTTGGCCAATTTGGAGAAGGTGTGATTACTCGGGAACGGCTCGTAGGTTTTTTAGTGTATTTTCCAGGAAAAATCAGCAACGCTTTTTTTTCTAATTTGGAGAAGGTGTGATTACTCGGGAACGGCTCGTAGGTTTTTTAGTGTATTTTCCAGGAAAAATCAGCAAGTCTTTTTTTTGGCCAATTTGGAGAAGGTGTGATTACTCGGGAACGGCTCGTAGGATTTTTTGTGTATTTTCCAGGAAAAATCAACAACGCTTTTTTTGGCCAATTTGGAGAAGGTGTGATTACTCGGGAACGGCTCGTAAGATTTTTAATATATTTTCCAGGAAAAATCAGCAACGCTTTTTTTTCTAATTTGGAGAAGGTGTGATTACTCGGAAACGGCTCGTAGGTTTTTTAGTGTATTTTCCAGGAAAAATCAACAACGCTTTTTTTTGGCCAATTTGGAGAAGGTGTGATTATTCGGGAACGGCTCGTAAGATTTTTAGTGTAATTTCCAGGAAAAATCAACAACGCTTTTTTTTGGCCAATTTGGAGAAGGTGTGATTACTCGGGAACGGCTCGTAGGATTTTAAGTGTAATTTCCAGGAAAAATCAGCAACGCTTTTTTTTGGCCAATTTGGAGAAGATGGGATTACTCGGGAACGGCTCGTAAGATTTTTGATGTTTTTTCCAGGAAAAATCAGCAACGCTTTTTTTTGGTAATTTGGAGAAGGTGTGATTACTCGGGAATGGCTCGTAGGATTTTTAGTGTATTTTCCAGGAAAAATCAGCAACGCTTTTTTTGGCCAATTTGGAGAAGATGGGATTACTCGGGAACGGCTCGTAGGTTTTTTAGTGTATTTTTCAGGAAAAATCAGCAACGCTTTTTTTGGCCAATTTGGAGAAGGTGTGATTACTCGGAAACGGCTCGTAAGATTTTTGATGTATTTTCCAGGAAAAATCAGCAACGCTTTTTTTTTGCCAATTTGGAGAAGGTGTGATTACTCGGGAACGGCTCATAAAATTTTTAATATATTTTCCAGGAAAAATCAGCAACGCTTTTTTTTGCTAATTTGGAGAAGATGGGATTACTCCGGAACGGCTCGTAAGATTTTTAGTGTATTTTCCAGGAAAAATCAGCAACGCTTTTTTTGGCCAATTTGGAGAAGGTGTGATTACTCGGGAACGGCTCGTAGGTTTTTTAGTGTATTTTCCAGGAAAAATCAGCAAAGCTTTTTTTGGCCAATTTGGAGAAGGTGTGATTACTCGGGAACGGCTCGTAGGTTTTTTAGTGTATTTTCCAGGAAAAATCAGCAACGCTTTTTTTGGCCAATTTGGAGAAGGTGTGATTACTCGGGAACGGCTCGTAGGATTTTTAGTGTAATTTCCAGGAAAAATCAGCAACGCTTTTTTTTGGCCAATTTGGAGAAGGTGTGATTACTCGGGAACGGCTCGTAGGTTTTTTAGTGTATTTTCCAGGAAAAATCAGCAACGCTTTTTTTTGGCCAATTTGGAGAAGATGGGATTACTCGGGAACGGCTCGTAGGTTTTTTAGTGTATTTTCCAGGAAAAATCAGCAACGCTTTTTTTGGCCAATTTGGAGAAGGTGTGATTACTCGGGAACGGCTCGTAGGTTTTTTAGTGTATTTTCCAGGAAAAATCAGCAACGCTTTTTTTTGGCCAATTTGGAAAAGATGGGATTACTCGGGAACGGCTCGTAGGATTTTTAGTGTATTTTCCAGGAAAAATCAACAACGCTTTTTTTTTGGCCAATTTGGAGAAGGTGTGATTACTCGGGAACGGCTCGTAGGATTTTAAGTGTAATTTCCAGGAAAAATCAGCAACGCTTTTTTTTGGCCAATTTGGAGAAGATGGGATTACTCGGGAACGGCTCGTAGGTTTTTTAGTGTATTTTCCAGGAAAAATCAGCAACGCTTTTTTTGGCCAATTTGGAGAAGGTGTGATTACTCGGGAACGGCTCGTAGGTTTTTTAGTGTATTTTCCAGGAAAAATCAGCAACGCTTTTTTTTTTGGCCAATTTGGAGAAGGTGTGATTACTCGGGAACGGCTCGTAAGATTTTTTGTGTATTTTCCAGGAAAAATCAGCAACGCTTTTTTTTGGCCAATTTGGAGAAGGTGTGATTACTCGGGAACTGCTCGTAGGATTTTAAGTGTATTTTCCAGGAAAAATCAGCAACGCTTTTTTTTCTAATTTGGAGAAGGTGTGATTACTCGGGAACGGCTCGTAGGATTTTAAGTGTAATTTCCAGGAAAAATCAGCAACGCTTTTTTTTGGCCAATTTGGAGAAGATGGGATTACTCGGGAACGGCTCGTAAGATTTTTGATGTTTTTTCAGGAAAAATCAGCAACGCTTTTTTTTGGTAATTTGGAGAAGGTGTGATTACTCGGGAATGGCTCGTAGGATTTTTAGTGTATTTTCCAGGAAAAATCAACAACGCTTTTTTTTGGCCAATTTGGAGAAGGTGTGATTACTCGGGAACGGCTCGTAAGATTTTTGATGTTTTTTCAGGAAAAATCAGCAACGCTTTTTTTTGGTAATTTGGAGAAGGTGTGATTACTCGGGAATGGCTCGTAGGATTTTTAGTGTATTTTCCAGGAAAAATCAACAACGCTTTTTTTTGGCCAATTTGGAGAAGGTGTGATTATTCGGGAACGGCTCGTAAGATTTTTAGTGTAATTTCCAGGAAAAATCAACAACGCTTTTTTTTGGCCAATTTGGAGAAGGTGTGATTACTCGGGAACGGCTCGTAGGATTTTAAGTGTAATTTCCAGGAAAAATCAGCAACGCTTTTTTTTGGCCAATTTGGAGAAGATGGGATTACTCGGGAACGGCTCGTAAGATTTTTGATGTTTTTTCCAGGAAAAATCAGCAACGCTTTTTTTTGGTAATTTGGAGAAGGTGTGATTACTCGGGAATGGCTCGTAGGATTTTTAGTGTATTTTCCAGGAAAAATCAGCAACGCTTTTTTTGGCCAATTTGGAGAAGGTGTGATTACTCGGGAACGGCTCGTAAGATTTTTAGTGTATTTTCCAGGAAAAATCAGCAACGCTTTTTTTTTGCCAATTTGGAGAAAGTGTGATTACTCCGGAACGGCTCGTAAGATTTTTAGTGTATTTTCCAGGAAAAATGTGCAACGCTTTTTTTTTCTAATTTGGAGAAGGTGTGATTACTCGGGAACGGCTCGTAGGTTTTTTAGTGTATTTTCCAGGAAAAATCAGCAACGCTTTTTTTTGGCCAATTTGGAGAAGATGGGATTACTCGGGAACGGCTCGTAAGATTTTTGATGTTTTTTCCAGGAAAAATCAGCAACGCTTTTTTTTCTAATTTGGAGAAGGTGTGATTACTCGGAAACGGCTCGTAGGTTTTTTAGTGTATTTTCCAGGAAAAATCAGCAACGCTTTTTTTGGCCAATTTGGAGAAGGTGTGATTACTCGGGAACGGCTCGTAGGTTTTTTAGTGTATTTTCCAGGAAAAATCAGCAACGCTTTTTTTTCTAATTTGGAGAAGGTGTGATTACTCGGGAACGGCTCGTAGGTTTTTTAGTGTATTTTCCAGGAAAAATCAGCAAGTCTTTTTTTTGGCCAATTTGGAGAAGGTGTGATTACTCGGGAACGGCTCGTAGGATTTTTTGTGTATTTTCCAGGAAAAATCAACAACGCTTTTTTTGGCCAATTTGGAGAAGGTGTGATTACTCGGGAACGGCTCGTAAGATTTTTAATATATTTTCCAGGAAAAATCAGCAACGCTTTTTTTTCTAATTTGGAGAAGGTGTGATTACTCGGGAACGGCTCGTAAGATTTTTGATGTTTTTTCCAGGAAAAATCAGCAACGCTTTTTTTGGCCAATTTGGAGAAGGTGTGATTACTCGGGAACGGCTCGTAGGATTTTTAGTGTAATTTCCAGGAAAAATCAGCAACGCTTTTTTTGGCCAATTTGGAGAAGGTGTGATTACTCGGGAACGGCTCGTAAGATTTTTAGTGTATTTTCCAGGAAAAATCAGCAACGCTTTTTTTGGCCAATTTGGAGAAGGTGTGATTACTCGGGAACGGCTCGTAAGATTTTTGATGTTTTTTCCAGGAAAAATCAGCAACGCTTTTTTTTCTAATTTGGAGAAGGTGTGATTACTCGGGAACGGCTCGTAGGATTTTAAGTGTAATTTCCAGGAAAAATCAGCAACGCTTTTTTTTGGCCAATTTGGAGAAGATGGGATTACTCGGGAACGGCTCGTAAGATTTTTAGTGTATTTTCCAGGAAAAATCAGCAACGCTTTTTTTTGCCAATTTGGAGAAAGTGTGATTACTCCGGAACGGCTCGTAAGATTTTTAGTGTATTTTCCAGGAAAAATCAGCAACGCTTTTTTTTCTAATTTGGAGAAGATGGGATTACTCGGGAACGGCTCGTAGGTTTTTTAGTGTATTTTCCAGGAAAAATCAGCAACGCTTTTTTTGGCCAATTTGGAGAAGGTGTGATTACTCGGGAACGGCTCGTAAGATTTTTGATGTTTTTTCCAGGAAAAATCAGCAACGCTTTTTTTTCTAATTTGGAGAAGGTGTGATTACTCGGGAACGGCTCGTAGGATTTTAAGTGTAATTTCCAGGAAAAATCAGCAACGCTTTTTTTTGGCCAATTTGGAGAAGATGGGATTACTCGGGAACGGCTCGTAAGATTTTTGATGTTTTTTCCAGGAAAAATCAGCAACGCTTTTTTTTGGTAATTTGGAGAAGGTGTGATTACTCGGGAATGGCTCGTAGGATTTTTAGTGTATTTTCCAGGAAAAATCAGCAACGCTTTTTTTGGCCAATTTGGAGAAGGTGTGATTACTCGGGAACGGCTCGTAGGATTTTTAGTGTAATTTCCAGGAAAAATCAGCAACACTTTTTTTGGCCAATTTGGAGAAGGTGTGATTACTCGGGAACGGCTCGTAGGTTTTTTAGTGTATTTTCCAGGAAAAATCAGCAACGCTTTTTTTTCTAATTTGGAGAAGATGGGATTACTCGGGAACGGCTCGTAGGTTTTTTAGTGTATTTTCCAGGAAAAATCAGCAACGCTTTTTTTTGGCCAATTTGGAGAAGGTGTGATTACTCGGGAACGGCTCGGAAGATTTTTAGTGTATTTTCCAGGAAAAATCAACAACGCTTTTTTTGGCCAATTTGGAGAAGATGGGATTACTCGGGAACGGCTCGTAAGATTTTTAGTGTATTTTCCAGGAAAAATCAGCAACGCTTTTTTTTTGGCCAATTTGGAGAAGGTGTGATTACTCGGGAACGGCTCGTAGGTTTTTTAGTGTATTTTTCAGGAAAAATCAGCAACGCTTTTTTTTGGCCAATTTGGAGAAGATGGGATTACTCGGGAACGGCTCGTAGGTTTTTAAGTGTATTTTCCAGGAAAAATCAGCAACGCTTTTTTTGGCCAATTTGGAGAAGGTGTGATTACTCGGGAACGGCTCGTAGGATTTTTAGTGTAATTTCCAGGAAAAATCAGCAACGCTTTTTTTTTCTAATTTGGAGAAGATGGGATTACTCGGGAACGGCTCGTAGGTTTTTTAGTGTATTTTTCAGGAAAAATCAGCAACGCTTTTTTTGGCCAATTTGGAGAAGGTGTGATTACTCGGGAACGGCTCGTAAGATTTTTAGTGTATTTTTCAGGAAAAATCAGCAACGCTTTTTTTGGCCAATTTGGAGAAGGTGTGATTACTCGGAAACGGCTCGTAAGATTTTTAGTGTATTTTCCAGGAAAAATCAACAACGCTTTTTTTGGCCAATTTGGAGAAGATGTGATTACTCGGGAACGGCTCGTAGGTTTTTTAGTGTATTTTTCAGGAAAAATCAGCAACGCTTTTTTTTGGCCAATTTGGAGAAGATGGGATTACTCGGGAACGGCTCGTAGGTTTTTTAGTGTATTTTCCAGGAAAAATCTGCAACGCTTTTTTTGGCCAATTTGGAGAAGGTGTGATTACTCGGGAACGGCTCGTAGGATTTTTAGTGTAATTTCCAGGAAAAATCAGCAACGATTTTTTTTCTAATTTGGAGAAGATGGGATTACTCGGGAACGGCTCGTAGGTTTTTTAGTGTATTTTCCAGGAAAAATCAGCAACGCTTTTTTTGCCCAATTTGGAGAAGGTGTGATTACTCGGAAACGGCTCGTAAGATTTTTGATGTATTTTCCAGGAAAAATCAGCAACGCTTTTTTTTTGCCAATTTGGAGAAGGTGTGATTACTCGGGAACGGCTCATAAAATTTTTAATATATTTTCCAGGAAAAATCAGCAACGCTTTTTTTTGCTAATTTGGAGAAGATGGGATTACTCCGGAACGGCTCGTAAGATTTTTAGTGTATTTTCCAGGAAAAATCAGCAACGCTTTTTTTGGCCAGGAAAAATCAGCAAGGTTTTTTTTCTAATTTGGAGAAGATGTGATTACTCGGGAACGGCTCGTAGGTTTTTTAGTGTATTTTCCAGGAAAAATCAACAACGCTTTTTTTGGCCAATTTGGAGAAGGTGTGATTACTCGGAAACGGCTCGTAGGTTTTTTAGTGTATTTTCCAGGAAAAATCAACAACGCTTTTTTTGGCCAATTTGGAGAAGGTGTGATTACTCGGGAACGGCTCGTAGGTTTTTTAGTGTATTTTCCAGGAAAAATCAGCAACGCTTTTTTTGGCCAATTTGGAGAAGGTGTGATTACTCGGGAACGGCTCGTAAGATTTTTAGTGTATTTTCCAGGAAAAATCAGCAACGCTTTTTTTTGGCCAATTTGGAGAAGGTGTGATTACTCGGGAACGGCTCGTAGGTTTTTTAGTGTATTTTCCAGGAAAAATCAGCAACGCTTTTTTTTTGGCCAATTTGGAGAAGGTGTGATTACTCGGGAACTGCTCGTAGGATTTTTAGTGTATTTTCCAGGAAAAATCAGCAACGCTTTTTTTTCTAATTTGGAGAAGGTGTGATTACTCGGGAACGGCTCGTAGGATTTTTAGTGTATTTTCCAGGAAAAATCAGCAACGCTTTTTTTTGCCAATTTGGAGAAGGTGTGATTACTCGGGAACTGCTCGTAGGATTTTTAGTGTATTTTCCAGGAAAAATCAGCAACGCTTTTTTTGGCCAATTTGGAGAAGGTGTGATTACTCGGGAACGGCTCGTAGGATTTTTAGTGTAATTTCCAGGAAAAATCAGCAACGCTTTTTTTGGCCAATTTGGAGAAGGTGTGATTACTCGGGAACGGCTCGTAAGATTTTTGATGTTTTTTCCAGGAAAAATCAGCAACGCTTTTTTTTGGCCAATTTGGAGAAGATGGGATTACTCGGGAACGGCTCGTAAGATTTTAAGTGTATTTTCCAGGAAAAATTAGCAACGCTTTTTTTGGCCAATTTGGAGAAGGTGTGATTACTCGGGAACGGCTCGTAAGATTTTTAGTGTATTTTCCAGGAAAAATCAACAACGCTTTTTTTGGCCAATTTGGAGAAGATGTGATTACTCGGGAACGGCTCGTAAGATTTTTAGTGTATTTTCCAGGAAAAATCAACAAGGTTTTTTTTTGGCCAATTTGGAGAAGGTGTGATTACTCGGGAACGGCTCGTAGGTTTTTTAGTGTATTTTCCAGGAAAAATCAGCAACGCTTTTTTTTCTAATTTGGAGAAGATGGGATTACTCGGGAACGGCTCGTAGGATTTTTAGTGTATTTTCCAGGAAAAATCAGCAACGCTTTTTTTTGGCCAATTTGGAGAAGGTGTGATTACTCGGGAACGGCTCGTAGGATTTTTAGTGTAATTTCCAGGAAAAATCAGCAACACTTTTTTTGGCCAATTTGGAGAAGATGGGATTACTCGGGAACGGCTCGTAGGATTTTTGATGTTTTTTCCAGGAAAAATCAGCAACGCTTTTTTTGGCCAATTTGAAGAAGGTGTGATTACTCGGGAACGGCTCGTAAGATTTTTGATGTTTTTTCCAGGAAAAATCAGCAACGCTTTTTTTGGCCAATTTGGAGAAGGTGTGATTACTCGGGAACTGCTCGTAGGATTTTTAGTGTATTTTCCAGGAAAAATCAGCAACGCTTTTTTTTGGCCAATTTGGAGAAGGTGTGATTACTCGGGAACGGCTCGTAGGATTTTTAGTGTATTTTCCAGGAAAAATCAGCAACGCTTTTTTTGGCCAATTTGGAGAAGGTGTGATTACTCGGGAACGGCTCGTAGGTTTTTTAGTGTAATTTCCAGGAAAAATCAACAACGCTTTTTTTGGCCAATTTGGAGAAGGTGTGATTACTCGGGAACGGCTCGTAAGATTTTTGATGTTTTTTCCAGGAAAAATCAGCAACGCTTTTTTTGGCCAATTTGGAGAAGGTGTGATTACTCGGGAACGGCTCGTAAGATTTTTAGTGTATTTTCCAGGAAAAATCAGCAACGCTTTTTTTTGCCAATTTGGAGAAGATGGGATTACTCGGGAACGGCTCGTAGGATTTTTAGTGTATTTTCCAGGAAAAATCAGCAACGCTTTTTTTGGCCAATTTGGAGAAGGTGTGATTACTCGGGAACGGCTCGTAGGATTTTTAGTGTAATTTCCAGGAAAAATCAGCAACGCTTTTTTTTGGCCAATTTGGAGAAGGTGTGATTACTCGGGAACGGCTCGTAGGATTTTTAGTGTATTTTCCAGGAAAAATCAGCAACGCTTTTTTTTGGCCAATTTGGAGAAGGTGTGATTACTCGGAAACGGCTCGTAAGATTTTTAGTGTATTTTCCAGGAAAAATCAGCAACGTTTTTTTTTTTGGCCAATTTGGAGAAGGTGTGATTACTCGGGAACGGCTCGTAAGATTTTTAGTGTATTTTTCAGGAAAAATCAACAACGCTTTTTTTGGCCAATTTGGAGAAGATGGGATTACTCGGGAACGGCTCGTAAGATTTTTAGTGTATTTTCCAGGAAAAATCAACAACGCTTTTTTTGGCCAATTCGGAGAAGATGGGATTACTCGGGAACGGCTCGTAGGTTTTTTGATGTTTTTTCCAGGAAAAATCAGCAACGCTTTTTTTTGGCCAATTTGGAGAAGGTGTGATTACTCGGGAACGGCTCGTAGAATTTTTAGTGTATTTTCCAGAAAAAATCAACAACGCTTTTTTTTGGCCAATTTGGAGAAGGTGTGATTACTCGGGAACGGCTCGTAAGATTTTTGATGTTTTTTCCAGGAAAAATCAGCAACGCTTTTTTTGGCCAATTTGGAGAAGGTGTGATTACTCGGGAACGGCTCGTAGGATTTTTAGTGTATTTTCCAGGAAAAATCAGCAACGCTTTTTTTTGGTAATTTGGAGAAGGTGTGATTACTCGGGAATGGCTCGTAGGATTTTTAGTGTATTTTCCAGGAAAAATCAACAACGCTTTTTTTGGCCAATTTGGAGAAGCTGTGATTACTCGGGAACGGCTCGTAGGATTTTTAGTGTATTTTTCAGGAAAAATCAGCAACGCTTTTTTTGGCCAATTTGGAGAAGGTGTGATTACTCAGGAACGGCTCGTAAGATTTTTAGTGTATTTTCCAGGAAAAATGTGCAACGCTTTTTTTGGCCAATTTGGAGAAGATGGGATTACTCGGGAACGGCTCGTAAGATTTTTAGTGTTTTTTCCAGGAAAAATCAGCAACGCTTTTTTTTGGCCAATTTGGAGAAGGTGTGATTACTCGGGAACGGCTCGTAGGATTTTTAGTGTATTTTCCAGGAAAAATCAGCAACGCTTTTTTTGGCCAATTTGGAGAAGGTGTGATTACTCGGGAACGGCTCGTAGGATTTTTAGTGTATATTCCAGGAAAAATCAGCAACGCTTTTTTTGGCCAATTTGGAGAAGATGGGATTACTCGGGAACGGCTTGTAGGATTTTTAGTGTATTTTCCAGGAAAAATCAGCAACGCTTTTTTTGGCCAATTTGGAGAAGGTGTGATTACCCGGGAACGGCTCGTAAGATTTTTAGTGTATTTTCCAGGAAAAATCAGCAACGCTTTTTTTGGCCAATTTGGAGAAGGTGTGATTACTCGGGAACGGCTCGTAAGATTTTTAGTGTATTTTCCAGGAAAAATCAGCAACGCTTTTTTTTCTAATTTGGAGAAGGTGTGATTACTCGGAAACGGCTCGTAAGATTTTTGATGTTTTTTCCAGGAAAAATCAGCAACGCTTTTTTTTCTAATTTGGAGAAGCTGTGATTACTCGGGAACGGCTCGTAAGATTTTTGATGTTTTTTCCAGGAAAAATCAGCAACGCTTTTTTTGGCCAATTTGGAGAAGGTGTGATTACTCGGGAACGGCTCGTAGGATTTTTAGTGTATTTTCCAGGAAAAATCAGCAACGCTTTTTTTGGCCAATTCGGAGAAGGTGTGATTACTCGGGAACGGCTCGTAAGATTTTTAGTGTATTTTCCAGGAAAAATGTGCAACGCTTTTTTTGGCCAATTTGGAGAAGGTGTGATTACTCGGGAACGGCTCGTAGGATTTTTAGTGTATTTTCCAGGAAAAATCAGCAACGCTTTTTTTTGGCCAATTTGGAGAAGGTGTGATTACTCGGGAACTGCTCGTAGGATTTTTAGTGTAATTTCCAGGAAAAATCAACAACGCTTTTTTTTGGCCAATTTGGAGAAGGTGTGATTACTCGGGAACGGCTCGTAGGATTTTTAGTGTAATTTCCAGGAAAAATCAGCAACACTTTTTTTGGCCAATTTGGAGAAGATGTGATTACTCGGGAACGGCTCGTAGGTTTTTTAGTGTATTTTCCAGGAAAAATCAGCAACCCTTTTTTTGGCCAATTTGGAGAAGATGGGATTACTCGGGAACGGCTCGTAGGATTTTTAATATATTTTCCAGGAAAAATCAGCAACGCTTTTTTTTGGCCAATTTGGAGAAGGTGTGATTACTCGGGAACTGCTCGTAGGATTTTTAGTGTATTTTCCAGGAAAAATCAGCAACACTTTTTTTGGCCAATTTGGAGAAGGTGTGATTACTCGGGAACGGCTCGTAGGATTTTTAGTGTATTTTCCAGGAAAAATCAACAACGCTTTTTTTTTGCCAATTTGGAGAAGATGGGATTACTCGGGAACGGCTCGTAAGATTTTTTATGTATTTTTCAGGAAAAATCAGCAACGCTTTTTTTGGCCAATTTGGAGAAGATGGGATTACTCGGGAACGGCTCGTAGGATTTTTGATGTATTTTCCAGGAAAAATCAGCAACGCTTTTTTTGGCCAATTTGGAGAAGGTGTGATTACTCGGGAACGGCTCGTAGGATTTTTAGTGTATTTTCCAGGAAAAATCAACAACGCTTTTTTTGGCCAATTTGGAGAAGGTGTGATTACTCGGGAACGGCTCGTAGGATTTTTAGTGTAATTTCCAGGAAAAATCAACAACGCTTTTTTTTGCCAATTTGGAGAAGGTGTGATTACTCGGGAACGGCTCGTAGGATTTTTAGTGTATTTTCCAGGAAAAATCAGCAACGCTTTTTTTGGCCAATTTGGAGAAGGTGTGATTACTCGGGAACGGCTCGTAGGATTTTAAGTGTAATTTCCAGGAAAAATCAGCAACGCTTTTTTTTGGCCAATTTGGAGAAGGTGTGATTACTCGGGAACGGCTCGTAGGTTTTTTAGTGTATTTTCCAGGAAAAATCAGCAACGCTTTTTTTTTGGCCAATTTGGAGAAGGTGTGATTACTCGGAACGGCTCGTAGGTTTTTTAGTGTATTTTCCAGGAAAAATCAGCAAGGTTTTTTTTTGGCCAATTTGGAGAAGGTGTGATTACTCGGGAACGGCTCGTAGGATTTTTAGTGTAATTTCCAGGAAAAATCAGCAACGCTTTTTTTGGCCAATTTGGAGAAGGTGTGATTACTCGGGAACGGCTCGTAGGTTTTTTAGTGTATTTTCCAGGAAAAATCAGCAACGCTTTTTTTTGGCCAATTTGGAGAAGGTGTGATTACTCGGGAACGGCTCGTAGGATTTTTAGTGTAATTTCCAGGAAAAATCAACAACGCTTTTTTTGGCCAATTTGGAGAAGGTGTGATTACTCGGGAACAGCTCATAAAATTTTTAATATATTTTCCAGGAAAAATCAGCAACGCTTTTTTTTCTAATTTGGAGAAGGTGTGATTACTCGGAAACGGCTCGTAGGTTTTTTAGTGTATTTTCCAGGAAAAATCAGCAACGTTCTTTTTTGGCCAATTTGGAGAAGATGGGATTACTCGGGAACGGCTCGTAAGATTTTTAGTGTATTTTCCAGGAAAAATCAACAACGCTTTTTTTTGGCCAATTTGGAGAAGGTGTGATTACTCGGAAACGGCTCGTAGGTTTTTTAGTGTATTTTCCAGGAAAAATCAGCAACGCTTTTTTTTCTAATTTGGAGAAGGTGTGATTACTCGGAAACGGCTCGTAGGTTTTTTAGTGTATTTTCCAGGAAAAATCAGCAACGCTTTTTTTGGCCAATTTGGAGAAGGTGTGATTACTCGGGAACGGCTCGTAGGATTTTTGATGTTTTTTCCAGGAAAAATCAGCAACGCTTTTTTTTGGCCAATTTGGAGAAGGTGTGATTACTCGGGAACGGCTCGTAGGATTTTAAGTGTAATTTCCAGGAAAAATCAGCAACGCTTTTTTTTGGCCAATTTGGAGAAGATGGGATTACTCGGGAACGGCTCGTAAGATTTTTGATGTTTTTTTTCAGGAAAAATCAGCAACGCTTTTTTTTGGTAATTTGGAGAAGGTGTGATTACTCGGGAATGGCTCGTAGGCTTTTTAGTGTATTTTCCAGGAAAAATCAGCAACGCTTTTTTTGGCCAATTTGGAGAAGGTGTGATTACTCGGGAACGGCTCGTAAGATTTTTAGTGTATTTTCCAGGAAAAATCAGCAACGCTTTTTTTTGCCAATTTGGAGAAAGTGTGATTACTCCGGAACGGCTCGTAAGATTTTTAGTGTATTTTCCAGGAAAAATCAGCAACGCTTTTTTTTCTAATTTGGAGAAGATGGGATTACTCGGGAACGGCTCGTAGGTTTTTTAGTGTATTTTCCAGGAAAAATCAGCAACGCTTTTTTTGGCCAATTTGGAGAAGGTGTGATTACTCGGGAACGGCTCGTAAGATTTTTGATGTTTTTTCCAGGAAAAATCAGCAACGCTTTTTTTTCTAATTTGGAGAAGGTGTGATTACTCGGGAACGGCTCGTAGGATTTTAAGTGTAATTTCCAGGAAAAATCAGCAACGCTTTTTTTTGGCCAATTTGGAGAAGATGGGATTACTCGGGAACGGCTCGTAGGTTTTTTAGTGTATTTTCCAGGAAAAATCAACAACGCTTTTTTTTCTAATTTGGAGAAGGTGTGATTACTCGGAAACGGCTCGTAGGATTTTTGATGTTTTTTCCAGGAAAAATCAGCAACGCTTTTTTTTCTAATTTGGAGAAGATGGGATTACTCGGGAACGGCTCGTAGGTTTTTTAGTGTATTTTCCAGGAAAAATCAGCAACGCTTTTTTTTCTAATTTGGAGAAGATGGGATTACTCGGGAACGGCTCGTAGGATTTTTAGTGTATTTTCCAGGAAAAATCAGCAACGCTCTTTATAGCTTTGCTATTTATGGCGCGGTAGGGGTTGAATTTTATTTTTCGTAAGATAAATAATCGACACTATTCCCGTTATGTTTTTCTTTTTCTTTTGTTTTGATTAGCTCATCCTTTAAAAGCGACTTTGTTGTTGTTTTTTAAAATCAAGACGAGAAAATATGTATGTACATACTTATGTATATAGTGTGTTACTCACATTCAACCGCAATAACAAAAACAAAACAATAAATATACTCATATGAATACATACATATGTATGTATGTGAAATATTTATTTTATTATTTAATTAATTAAAGTTTGTTTTCAGTGATCGTTTGTATTTTATCACTATAATATCTGCAATATATCAGAATTTATCAAGTATGTATATATATGTATGTATATGTACATATGTGTGTATGCAAGTAAAAAACCACCACAATTTGGCAAATTTACATCATATTCGCCTTGCAAGAAACGAAATTGCTTTTTTTTATTTTGATTTCAACTTTAACAAAAAACCGAAAATATTATGTGTACATACATATGTACATACTTACTTCTTCTTATTCGCCTTCGTTCCTTATAAAAAAAAAATGAGCAAAGCTATAACCGGGTGTCCTCAGACACCTCTCTTCTTTTTTTTTGGCCAATTTGGAGAAGTTGTGATTACTCGGAAACGGCTCGTAAGATTTTTGATGTTTTTTCCAGGAAAAATCAGCAACGCTTTTTTTTGGCCAATTTGGAGAAGGTGTGATTACTCGGGAACGGCTCGTAAGATTTTTGATGTATTTTCCAGGAAAAATCAGCAACGCTTTTTTTTGGCCAATTTGGAGAAGGTGTGATTACTCGGGAACGGCTCGTAAGATTTTTAGTGTATTTTCCAGGAAAAATCAGCAACGCTTTTTTTTTTGCCAATTTGGAGAAGGTGTGATTACTCGGGAACGGCTCGTAGGTTTTTTAGTGTATTTTCCAGGAAAAATCAGCAACGCTTTTTTTTGGCCAATTTGGAGAAGGTGTGATTACTCGGGAACGGCTCGTAAGATTTTTAGTGTATTTTCCAGGAAAAATCAGCAACGCTTTTTTTTGGCCAATTTGGAGAAGGTGTGATTACTCGGAAACGGCTCGTAGGATTTTTGATGTTTTTTCCAGGAAAAATCAGCAACGCTTTTTTTTCTAATTTGGAGAAGATGGGATTACTCGGGAACGGCTCGTAGGTTTTTTAGTGTATTTTCCAGGAAAAATCAGCAACGCTTTTTTGGCCAATTTGGAGAAGGTGTGATTACTCGGGAACGGCTCGTAAGATTTTTGATGTTTTTTCCAGGAAAAATCAGCAACGCTTTTTTTGGCCAATTTGGAGATGGTGTGATTACTCGGGAACGGCTCGTAGGATTTTTGATGTATTTTCCAGGAAAAATCAGCAACGCTTTTTTTTGGTAATTTGGAGAAGGTGTGATTACTCGGGAACGGCTCGTAGGTTTTTTAGTGTATTTTCCAGGAAAAATCAACAACGCTTTTTTTTCTAATTTGGAGAAGGTGTGATTACTCGGAAACGGCTCGTAGGATTTTTGATGTTTTTTCCAGGAAAAATCAGCAACGCTTTTTTTTCTAATTTGGAGAAGATGGGATTACTCGGGAACGGCTCGTAGGTTTTTTAGTGTATTTTCCAGGAAAAATCAGCAACGCTTTTTTTTCTAATTTGGAGAAGATGGGATTACTCGGGAACGGCTCGTAGGATTTTTAATATATTTTCCAGGAAAAATCAGCAACGCTTTTTTTTGGCCAATTTGGAGAAGGTGTGATTACTCGGGAACTGCTCGTAGGATTTTTAGTGTATTTTCCAGGAAAAATCAGCAACACTTTTTTTGGCCAATTTGGAGAAGGTGTGATTACTCGGGAACGGCTCGTAGGATTTTTAGTGTATTTTCCAGGAAAAATCAGCAACACTTTTTTTGGCCAATTTGGAGAAGGTGTGATTACTCGGGAACGGCTCGTAGGATTTTTAGTGTATTTTCCAGGAAAAATCAACAACGCTTTTTTTTTGCCAATTTGGAGAAGATGGGATTACTCGGGAACGGCTCGTAAGATTTTTTATGTATTTTTCAGGAAAAATCAGCAACGCTTTTTTTGGCCAATTTGGAGAAGATGGGATTACTCGGGAACGGCTCGTAGGATTTTTGATGTATTTTCCAGGAAAAATCAGCAACGCTTTTTTTGGCCAATTTGGAGAAGGTGTGATTACTCGGGAACGGCTCGTAGGATTTTTAGTGTATTTTCCAGGAAAAATCAACAACGCTTTTTTTGGCCAATTTGGAGAAGGTGTGATTACTCGGGAACGGCTCGTAGGATTTTTAGTGTAATTTCCAGGAAAAATCAACAACGCTTTTTTTTGCCAATTTGGAGAAGGTGTGATTACTCGGGAACGGCTCGTAGGATTTTTAGTGTATTTTCCAGGAAAAATCAGCAACGCTTTTTTTGGCCAATTTGGAGAAGGTGTGATTACTCGGGAACGGCTCGTAGGATTTTAAGTGTAATTTCCAGGAAAAATCAGCAACGCTTTTTTTGGCCAATTTGGAGAAGGTGTGATTACTCGGGAACGGCTCGTAGGTTTTTTAGTGTATTTTCCAGGAAAAATCAGCAACGCTTTTTTTTGGCCAATTTGGAGAAGGTGTGATTACTCGGGAACGGCTCGTAGGTTTTTTAGTGTATTTTCCAGGAAAAATCAGCAAGGTTTTTTTTTGGCCAATTTGGAGAAGGTGTGATTACTCGGGAACGGCTCGTAGGATTTTTAGTGTAATTTCCAGGAAAAATCAGCAACGCTTTTTTTGGCCAATTTGGAGAAGGTGTGATTACTCGGGAACGGCTCGTAGGTTTTTTAGTGTATTTTCCAGGAAAAATCAGCAACGCTTTTTTTTGGCCAATTTGGAGAAGGTGTGATTACTCGGGAACGGCTCGTAGGATTTTTAGTGTAATTTCCAGGAAAAATCAACAACGCTTTTTTTGGCCAATTTGGAGAAGGTGTGATTACTCGGGAACAGCTCATAAAATTTTTAATATATTTTCCAGGAAAAATCAGCAACGCTTTTTTTTCTAATTTGGAGAAGGTGTGATTACTCGGAAACGGCTCGTAGGTTTTTTAGTGTATTTTCCAGGAAAAATCAGCAACGTTCTTTTTTGGCCAATTTGGAGAAGATGGGATTACTCGGGAACGGCTCGTAAGATTTTTAGTGTATTTTCCAGGAAAAATCAACAACGCTTTTTTTTGGCCAATTTGGAGAAGGTGTGATTACTCGGAAACGGCTCGTAGGTTTTTTAGTGTATTTTCCAGGAAAAATCAGCAACGCTTTTTTTCTAATTTGGAGAAGGTGTGATTACTCGGAAACGGCTCGTAGGTTTTTTAGTGTATTTTCCAGGAAAAATCAGCAACGCTTTTTTTGGCCAATTTGGAGAAGGTGTGATTACTCGGGAACGGCTCGTAGGATTTTTGATGTTTTTTCCAGGAAAAATCAGCAACGCTTTTTTTTGGCCAATTTGGAGAAGGTGTGATTACTCGGGAACGGCTCGTAGGTTTTTTAGTGTATTTTCCAGGAAAAATCAGCAACGCTTTTTTTTGGCCAATTTGGAGAAGGTGTGATTACTCGGGAACGGCTCGTAAGATTTTTGATGTTTTTTCCAGGAAAAATCAGCAACGCTTTTTTTGGCCAATTTGGAGAAGGTGTGATTACTCGGGAACGGCTCGTAGGATTTTTTGTGTATTTTCCAGGAAAAATCAACAACGCTTTTTTTGGCCAATTTGGAGAAGGTGTGATTACTCGGGAACGGCTCGTAAGATTTTTAGTGTATTTTCCAGGAAAAATCAGCAACGCTTTTTTTGGCCAATTTGGAGAAGGTGTGATTACTCGGGAACGGCTCGTAAGATTTTTGATGTTTTTTCCAGGAAAAATCAGCAACGCTTTTTTTTCTAATTTGGAGAAGGTGTGATTACTCGGGAACGGCTCGTAGGATTTTAAGTGTAATTTCCAGGAAAAATCAGCAACGCTTTTTTTTGGCCAATTTGGAGAAGATGGGATTACTCGGGAACGGCTCGTAAGATTTTTGATGTTTTTTTTCAGGAAAAATCAGCAACGCTTTTTTTTGGTAATTTGGAGAAGGTGTGATTACTCGGGAATGGCTCGTAGGCTTTTTAGTGTATTTTCCAGGAAAAATCAGCAACGCTTTTTTTGGCCAATTTGGAGAAGGTGTGATTACTCGGGAACGGCTCGTAAGATTTTTAGTGTATTTTCCAGGAAAAATCAGCAACGCTTTTTTTTGCCAATTTGGAGAAAGTGTGATTACTCCGGAACGGCTCGTAAGATTTTTAGTGTATTTTCCAGGAAAAATCAGCAACGCTTTTTTTTCTAATTTGGAGAAGATGGGATTACTCGGGAACGGCTCGTAGGTTTTTTAGTGTATTTTCCAGGAAAAATCAGCAACGCTTTTTTTGGCCAATTTGGAGAAGGTGTGATTACTCGGGAACGGCTCGTAAGATTTTTGATGTTTTTTCCAGGAAAAATCAGCAACGCTTTTTTTTCTAATTTGGAGAAGGTGTGATTACTCGGGAACGGCTCGTAGGATTTTAAGTGTAATTTCCAGGAAAAATCAGCAACGCTTTTTTTTGGCCAATTTGGAGAAGATGGGATTACTCGGGAACGGCTCGTAGGTTTTTTAGTGTATTTTCCAGGAAAAATCAACAACGCTTTTTTTTCTAATTTGGAGAAGGTGTGATTACTCGGAAACGGCTCGTAGGATTTTTGATGTTTTTTCCAGGAAAAATCAGCAACGCTTTTTTTTCTAATTTGGAGAAGATGGGATTACTCGGGAACGGCTCGTAGGTTTTTTAGTGTATTTTCCAGGAAAAATCAGCAACGCTTTTTTTTCTAATTTGGAGAAGATGGGATTACTCGGGAACGGCTCGTAGGATTTTTAGTGTATTTTCCAGGAAAAATCAGCAACGCTTTTTATAGCTTTGCTATTTATGGCGCGGTAGGGGTTGAATTTTATTTTTCGTAAGATAAATAATCGACACTATTCCCGTTATGTTTTTCTTTTTCTTTTGTTTTGATTAGCTCATCCTTTAAAAGCGACTTTGTTGTTGTTTTTTAAAATCAAGACGAGAAAATATGTATGTACATACTTATGTATATAGTGTGTTACTCACATTCAACCGCAATAACAAAAACAAAACAATAAATATACTCATATGAATACATACATATGTATGTATGTGAAATATTTATTTTATTATTTAATTAATTAAAGTTTGTTTTCAGTGATCGTTTGTATTTTATCACTATAATATCTGCAATATATCAGAATTTATCAAGTATGTATATATATGTATGTATATGTACATATGTGTGTATGCAAGTAAAAAACCACCACAATTTGGCAAATTTACATCATATTCGCCTTGCAAGAAACGAAATTGCTTTTTTTTATTTTGATTTCAACTTTAACAAAAAACCGAAAATATTATGTGTACATACATATGTACATACTTACTTCTTCTTATTCGCCTTCGTTCCTTATAAAAAAAAAATGAGCAAAGCTATAACCGGGTGTCCTCAGACACCTCTCTTCTTTTTTTTTGGCCAATTTGGAGAAGTTGTGATTACTCGGAAACGGCTCGTAAGATTTTTGATGTTTTTTCCAGGAAAAATCAGCAACGCTTTTTTTTGGCCAATTTGGAGAAGGTGTGATTACTCGGGAACGGCTCGTAAGATTTTTGATGTATTTTCCAGGAAAAATCAGCAACGCTTTTTTTTGGCCAATTTGGAGAAGGTGTGATTACTCGGGAACGGCTCGTAAGATTTTTAGTGTATTTTCCAGGAAAAATCAGCAACGCTTTTTTTTTTTGCCAATTTGGAGAAGGTGTGATTACTCGGGAACGGCTCGTAGGTTTTTTAGTGTATTTTCCAGGAAAAATCAGCAACGCTTTTTTTTGGCCAATTTGGAGAAGGTGTGATTACTCGGGAACGGCTCGTAAGATTTTTAGTGTATTTTCCAGGAAAAATCAGCAACGCTTTTTTTTGGCCAATTTGGAGAAGGTGTGATTACTCGGAAACGGCTCGTAGGATTTTTGATGTTTTTTCCAGGAAAAATCAGCAACGCTTTTTTTTCTAATTTGGAGAAGATGGGATTACTCGGGAACGGCTCGTAGGTTTTTTAGTGTATTTTCCAGGAAAAATCAGCAACGCTTTTTTGGCCAATTTGGAGAAGGTGTGATTACTCGGGAACGGCTCGTAAGATTTTTGATGTTTTTTCCAGGAAAAATCAGCAACGCTTTTTTTGGCCAATTTGGAGATGGTGTGATTACTCGGGAACGGCTCGTAGGATTTTTGATGTATTTTCCAGGAAAAATCAGCAACGCTTTTTTTTGGTAATTTGGAGAAGGTGTGATTACTCGGGAACGGCTCGTAGGTTTTTTAGTGTATTTTCCAGGAAAAATCAACAACGCTTTTTTTTCTAATTTGGAGAAGGTGTGATTACTCGGAAACGGCTCGTAGGATTTTTGATGTTTTTTCCAGGAAAAATCAGCAACGCTTTTTTTTCTAATTTGGAGAAGATGGGATTACTCGGGAACGGCTCGTAGGTTTTTTAGTGTATTTTCCAGGAAAAATCAGCAACGCTTTTTTTTCTAATTTGGAGAAGATGGGATTACTCGGGAACGGCTCGTAGGATTTTTAATATATTTTCCAGGAAAAATCAGCAACGCTTTTTTTTGGCCAATTTGGAGAAGGTGTGATTACTCGGGAACTGCTCGTAGGATTTTTAGTGTATTTTCCAGGAAAAATCAGCAACACTTTTTTTGGCCAATTTGGAGAAGGTGTGATTACTCGGGAACGGCTCGTAGGATTTTTAGTGTATTTTCCAGGAAAAATCAGCAACACTTTTTTTGGCCAATTTGGAGAAGGTGTGATTACTCGGGAACGGCTCGTAGGATTTTTAGTGTATTTTCCAGGAAAAATCAACAACGCTTTTTTTTTGCCAATTTGGAGAAGATGGGATTACTCGGGAACGGCTCGTAAGATTTTTAGTGTATTTTCCAGGAAAAATCAGCAACGCTTTTTTTTGGCCAATTTGGAGAAGTATGATTACTCGGAAACGGCTCGTAAGATTTTTGATGTTTTTTCCAGGAAAAATCAGCAACGCTTTTTTTTGGCCAATTTGGAGAAGGTGTGATTACTCGGGAACGGCTCGTAAGATTTTTGATGTATTTTCCAGGAAAAATCAGCAACGCTTTTTTTTGGCCAATTTGGAGAAGGTGTGATTACTCGGGAACGGCTCGTAAGATTTTTAGTGTATTTTCCAGGAAAAATCAGCAACGCTTTTTTTTTGCCAATTTGGAGAAGGTGTGATTACTCGGGAACGGCTCGTAGGTTTTTTAGTGTATTTTCCAGGAAAAATCAGCAACGCTTTTTTTTGGCCAATTTGGAGAAGGTGTGATTACTCGGGAACGGCTCGTAAGATTTTTAGTGTATTTTCCAGGAAAAATCAGCAACGCTTTTTTTTGGCCAATTTGGAGAAGGTGTGATTACTCGGAAACGGCTCGTAGGATTTTTGATGTTTTTTCCAGGAAAAATCAGCAACGCTTTTTTTTCTAATTTGGAGAAGATGGGATTACTCGGGAACGGCTCGTAGGTTTTTTAGTGTATTTTCCAGGAAAAATCAGCAACGCTTTTTTGGCCAATTTGGAGAAGGTGTGATTACTCGGGAACGGCTCGTAAGATTTTTGATGTATTTTCCAGGAAAAATCAGCAACGCTTTTTTTTCTAATTTGGAGAAGGTGTGATTACTCGGGAACGGCTCGTAGGATTTTTAGTGTATTTTCCAGGAAAAATCAGCAACGCTTTTTTTTGGCCAATTTGGAGAAGGTGTGATTACTCGGAAACGGCTCGTAAGATTTTTGATGTTTTTTCCAGGAAAAATCAGCAACGCTTTTTTTTGGCCAATTTGGAGAAGGTGTGATTACTCGGGAACGGCTCGTAAGATTTTTGATGTATTTTCCAGGAAAAATCAGCAACGCTTTTTTTTGGCCAATTTGGAGAAGGTGTGATTACTCGGGAACGGCTCGTAAGATTTTTAGTGTATTTTTCAGGAAAAATCAACAACGCTTTTTTTGGCCAATTTGGAGAAGATGGGATTACTCGGGAACGGCTCGTAAGATTTTTAGTGTATTTTCCAGGAAAAATCAACAACGCTTTTTTTGGCCAATTCGGAGAAGATGGGATTACTCGGGAACGGCTCGTAGGTTTTTTAGTGTATTTTCCAGGAAAAATCAGCAACGCTTTTTTTTCTAATTTGGAGAAGGTGTGATTACTCGGGAACGGCTCGTAGGTTTTTTAGTGTATTTTCCAGGAAAAATCAGTAAAGCTTTTTTTTTGGCCAATTTGGAGAAGGTGTGATTACTCGGAAACGGCTCGTAAGATTTTTGATGTTTTTTTCCAGGAAAAATCAGCAACGCTTTTTTTGGCCAATTTGGAGAAGGTGTGATTACTCGGGAACGGCTCGTAGGTTTTTTAGTATATTTTCCAGGAAAAATCAGCAACGCTTTTTTTTGGCCAATTTGGAGAAGGTGTGATTACTCGGGAACGGCTCGTAGGATTTTTAGTGTATTTTCCAGGAAAAATCAGCAACGCTTTTTTTGGCCAATTTGGAGAAGATGGGATTACTCGGGAACGGCTCATAAAATTTTTAGTGTATTTTCCAGGAAAAATCAGCAACGCTTTTTTTGGCCAATTTGGAGAAGATGGGATTACTCGGGAACGGCTCATAAAATTTTTAGTGTATTTTCCAGGAAAAATCAGCAACGCTTTTTTTTTGCCAATTTGGAGAAGATGGGATTACTCGGGAACTGCTCGTAAGATTTTTGATGTATTTTCCAGGAAAAATCAGCAACGCTTTTTTTTCTAATTTGGAGAAGGTGTGATTACTCGGGAACGGCTCGTAAGATTTTTGATGTTTTTTTCAGGAAAAATCAACAACGCTTTTTTTTGCCAATTTGGAGAAGGTGTGATTACTCGGGAACTGCTCGTAGGATTTTTAGTGTATTTTCCAGGAAAAATCAGCAACGCTTTTTTTGGCCAATTTGGAGAAGGTGTGATTACTCGGGAACGGCTCGTAGGATTTTTAGTGTATTTTCCAGGAAAAATCAGCAACGCTTTTTTTTGGCCAATTTGGAGAAGATGGGATTACTCGGGAACGGCTCGTAGGATTTTTAGTGTATTTTCCAGGAAAAATCAGTAACGCTTTTTTTTGCCAATTTGGAGAAGGTGTGATTACTCGGGAACGGCTGGTAGGATTTTTAGTGTATTTTCCAGGAAAAATCAACAACGCTTTTTTTTTGGCCAATTTGGAGAAGGTGTGATTACTCGGGAACGGCTCGTAGGTTTTTTAGTGTATTTTTCAGGAAAAATCAGCAACGCTTTTTTTTGCTAATTTGGAGAAGATGGGATTACTCGGGAACGGCTCGTAGGTTTTTTAGTGTTTTTTCCAGGAAAAATCAGCAACGCTTTTTTTTGGCCAATTTGGAGAAGGTGTGATTACTCGGGAACGGCTCGTAGAATTTTTAGTGTATTTTCCAGGAAAAATCAGCAACGCTTTTTTTGTGGCCAATTTGGAGAAGCTGTGATTACTCGGGAACGGCTCGTAGGTTTTTTAGTGTATTTTCCAGGAAAAATCAGCAACGCTTTTTTTTCTAATTTGGAGAAGGTGTGATTACTCGGGAACGGCTCGTAGGTTTTTTAGTGTATTTTCCAGGAAAAATCAGCAACGCTTTTTTTGGCCAATTTGGAGAAGGTGTGATTACTCGGGAACGGCTCGTAAGATTTTTGATGTTTTTTCCAGGAAAAATCAGCAACGCTTTTTTTGGCCAATTCGGAGAAGATGGGATTACTCGGGAACGGCTCGTAGGTTTTTTAGTGTATTTTTCAGGAAAAATCAGCAACGCTTTTTTTTGGCCAATTTGGAGAAGGTGTGATTACTCGGGAACGGCTCGTAAGATTTTTGATGTTTTTTCCAGGAAAAATCAGCAACGCTTTTTTTTGGCCAATTTGGAGAAGGTGTGATTACTCGGGAACGGCTCGTAAGATTTTTGATGTATTTTCCAGGAAAAATCAGCAACGCTTTTTTTTGGCCAATTTGGAGAAGGTGTGATTACTCGGGAACGGCTCGTAAGATTTTTAGTGTATTTTCCAGGAAAAATCAGCAACGCTTTTTTTGGCCAATTTGGAGAAGGTGTGATTACTCGGGAACGGCTCGTAAGATTTTTAGTGTATTTTCCAGGAAAAATCAGCAACACTTTTTTTGGCCAATTTGGAGAAGGTGTGATTACTCGGGAACGGCTCATAAAATTTTTAATATATTTTCCAGGAAAAATGTGCAACGCTTTTTTTGGCCAATTCGGAGAAGATGGGATTACTCGGGAACGGCTCGTAGGTTTTTTGATGTTTTTTCCAGGAAAAATGTGCAACGCTTTTTTTGGCCAATTTGGAGAAGGTGTGATTACTCGGGAACGGCTCGTAGGTTTTTTAGTGTATTTTCCAGGAAAAATCAGCAACGCTTTTTTTTGGCCAATTTGGAGAAGGTGTGATTACTCGGGAACGGCTAGTAGGATTTTTAGTGTATTTTCCAGGAAAAATCAGCAACGCTTTTTTTTGCCAATTTGGAGAAGGTGTGATTACTCGGGAACGGCTCGTAGGATTTTTAGTGTATTTTCCAGGAAAAATCAACAACGCTTTTTTTGGCCAATTTGGAGAAGGTGTGATTACTCGGAAACGGCTCGTAAGATTTTTGATGTTTTTTCCAGGAAAAATCAGCAACGCTTTTTTTGGCCAATTTGGAGATAGTGTGATTACTCGGGAACGGCTCATAAGATTTTTTAGTGTATTTTCCAGGAAAAATCAGCAACGCTTTTTTTTGGCAATTTGGAGAAGGTGTGATTACTCGGGAACGGCTCGTAGGTTTTTTAGTGTATTTTCCAGGAAAAATCAGCAACGCTTTTTTTTGGCCAATTTGGAGAAGGTGTGATTACTCGGGAACTGCTCGTAGGTTTTTTAGTGTATTTTCCAGGAAAAATCAGCAACGCTTTTTTTGCTAATTTGGAGAAGATGTGATTACTCGGGAACGGCTCGTAAGATTTTTGATGTTTTTTCCAGGAAAAATCAGCAACGCTTTTTTTTGCCAATTTGGAGAAGGTGTGATTACTCGGGAACGGCTCGTAGGTTTTTTAGTGTATTTTCCAGCAAAAATCAGCAACGCTTTTTTTTCTAATTTGGAGAAGATGGGATTACTCGGGAACGGCTCGTAGGATTTTAAGTGTAATTTCCAGGAAAAATCAGCAACGCTTTTTTGTTGGCCAATTTGGAGAAGGTGTGATTACTCGGGAACGGCTCGTAGGTTTTTTAGTGTATTTTCCAGGAAAAATCAGCAACGCTTTTTTTTGGCCAATTTGGAGAAGGTGTGATTACTCGGAAACGGCTCGTAAGATTTTTGATGTATTTTTCAGGAAAAATCAGCAACGCTTTTTTTGGCCAATTTGGAGATGGTGTGATTACTCGGAAACGGCTCGTAAGATTTTTGATGTTTTTTCCAGGAAAAATCAGCAATGCTTTTTTTTTGGCCAATTTGGAGAAGGTGTGATTACTCGGGAACGGCTCGTAAGATTTTTGATGTATTTTCCAGGAAAAATCAGCAACGCTTTTTTTTCTAATTTGGAGAAGATGGGATTACTCGGGAACGGCTCGTAGGATTTTTAGTGTATTTTCCAGGAAAAATCAGCAACGCTTTTTTTGGCCAATTTGGAGAAGGTGTGATTACTCGGGAACGGCTCGTAGGATTTTTAGTGTATTTTCCAGGAAAAATCAGCAACGCTTTTTTTGGCCAATTTGGAGAAGGTGTTATTACTCGGGAACGGCTCATAAAATTTTTAATATATTTTCCAGGAAAAATGTGCAACGCTTTTTTTTTGCTAATTTGGAGAAGATGGGATTACTCGGGAACGGCTCGTAGGTTTTTTAGTGTATTTTCCAGGAAAAATCAGCAAGGTTTTTTTTTTGCCAATTTGGAGAAGATGTGATTACTCGGGAACGGCTCGTAGGATTTTTAGTGTATTTTCCAGGAAAAATCAGCAACGCTTTTTTTGGCCAATTTGGAGAAGGTGTGATTACTCGGGAACTGCTCGTAGGATTTTTAGTGTATTTTCCAGGAAAAATCAGCAACGCTTTTTTTTGCCAATTTGGAGAAGGTGTGATTACTCGGAAACGGCTCGTAAGATTTTTGATGTTTTTTCCAGGAAAAATCAGCAACGCTTTTTTTGGCCAATTTGGAGAAGCTGTGATTACTCGGGAACGGCTCGTAAGATTTTTAGTGTATTTTCCAGGAAAAATCAACAACGCTTTTTTTGGCCAATTTGGAGAAGGTGTGATTACTCGGGAACGGCTCGTAGGTTTTTTAGTGTATTTTCCAGGAAAAATCAGCAACGCTTTTTTTTCTAATTTGGAGAAGATGGGATTACTCGGGAACGGCTCGTAGGATTTTTAGTGTATTTTCCAGGAAAAATCAGCAACACTTTTTTTTGGCCAATTTGGAGAAGATGGGATTACTCGGGAACGGCTCGTAGGTTTTTTAGTGTATTTTCCAGGAAAAATCAGCAACGCTTTTTTTTGGCCAATTTGGAGAAGATGGGATTACTCGGGAACGGCTCGTAGGATTTTTAGTGTAATTTCCAGGAAAAATGTGCAACGCTTTTTTTTTGCCAATTTGGAGAAGGTGTGATTACTCGGGAACGGCTCGTAAGATTTTTAGTGTATTTTCCAGGAAAAATCAGCAACGCTTTTTTTGGCCAATTTGGAGAAGGTGTGATTACTCAGGAACGGCTCGTAAGATTTTTGATGTTTTTTCCAGGAAAAATCAACAACGCTTTTTTTGGCCAATTTGGAGAAGGTGTGATTACTCGGGAACGGCTCGTAGGATTTTTAGTGTATTTTCCAGGAAAAATCAGCAACGCTTTTTTTTCTAATTTGGAGAAGATGGGATTACTCGGGAACGGCTCGTAGGTTTTTTAGTGTATTTTCCAGGAAAAATCAGCAACGCTTTTTTTTTCTAATTTGGAGAAGATGGGATTACTCGGGAACGGCTCGTAGGTTTTTTAGTGTATTTTCCAGGAAAAATCAGCAACGCTTTTTTTTGGCCAATTTGGAGAAGATGGGATTACTCGGGAACGGCTCGTAGGATTTTTAGTGTAATTTCCAGGAAAAATGTGCAACGCTTTTTTTTGCCAATTTGGAGAAGGTGTGATTACTCGGGAACGGCTCGTAAGATTTTTAGTGTATTTTCCAGGAAAAATCAGCAACGCTTTTTTTGGGCAATTTGGAGAAGGTGTGATTACTCAGGAACGGCTCGTAAGATTTTTGATGTTTTTTCCAGGAAAAATCAACAACGCTTTTTTTGGCCAATTTGGAGAAGGTGTGATTACTCGGGAACGGCTCGTAGGATTTTTAGTGTATTTTCCAGGAAAAATCAGCAACGCTTTTTTTTCTAATTTGGAGAAGATGGGATTACTCGGGAACGGCTCGTAGGTTTTTTAGTGTATTTTCCAGGAAAAATCAGCAACGCTTTTTTTTGGCCAATTTGGAGAAGGTGTGATTACTCGGGAACTGCTCGTAGGTTTTTTAGTGTATTTTCCAGGAAAAATCAGCAACGCTTTTTTTGCTAATTTGGAGAAGATGTGATTACTCGGGAACGGCTCGTAAGATTTTTGATGTTTTTTCCAGGAAAAATCAGCAACGCTTTTTTTGCCAATTTGGAGAAGGTGTGATTACTCGGGAACGGCTCGTAGGTTTTTTAGTGTATTTTCCAGGAAAAATCAGCAACGCTTTTTTTTCTAATTTGGAGAAGATGGGATTACTCGGGAACGGCTCGTAGGATTTTTAGTGTATTTTCCAGGAAAAATCAGCAACGCTTTTTTTTGGCCAATTTGGATAAGGTGTGATTACTCGGGAACTGCTCGTAGGATTTTTAGTGTATTTTCCAGGAAAAATCAGCAACGCTTTTTTTTGGCCAATTTGGAGAAGGTGTGATTACTCGGGAACGGCTCGTAGGATTTTTAGTGTATTTTCCAGGAAAAATCAACAACGCTTTTTTTGGCCAATTTGGAGAAGGTGTGATTACTCGGGAACGGCTCGTAGGATTTTTAGTGTATTTTCCAGGAAAAATCAGCAACGCTTTTTTTGGCCAATTTGGAGAAGGTGTGATTACTCGGGAACGGCTCGTAGGTTTTTTAGTGTATTTTCCAGGAAAAATCAACAACGCTTTTTTTTGGCCAATTTGGAGAAGGTGTGATTACTCGGGAACGGCTCGTAGGTTTTTTAGTGTATTTTCCAGGAAAAATCAGCAACGCTTTTTTTGGCCAATTTGGAGAAGGTGTGATTACTCGGGAACGGCTCGTAGGATTTTTAGTGTATTTTCCAGGAAAAATCAGCAACGCTTTTTTTGGCCAATTTGGAGAAGGTGTGATTACTCGGGAACGGCTCGTAGGATATTTAGTGTATTTTCCAGGAAAAATCAACAACGCTTTTTTTGGCCAATTTGGAGAAGGTGTGATTACTCGGGAACGGCTCGTAGGTTTTTTAGTGTATTTTCCAGGAAAAATCAGCAACGCTTTTTTTTCTAATTTGGAGAAGATGGGATTACTCGGGAACGGCTCGTAGGTTTTTTAGTGTATTTTCCAGGAAAAATCAGCAACGCTTTTTTTTCTAATTTGGAGAAGATGGGATTACTCGGGAACGGCTCGTAGGTTTTTTAGTGTATTTTCCAGGAAAAATCAACAACGGGAACGGCTCGTAGGATTTTAAGTGTAATTTCCAGGAAAAATCAGCAACGCTTTTTTTTGGCCAATTTGGAGAAGGTGTGATTACTCGGGAACTGCTCGTAGGTTTTTTAGTGTATTTTCCAGGAAAAATCAGCAACGCTTTTTTTGCTAATTTGGAGAAGATGTGATTACTCGGGAACGGCTCGTAAGATTTTTGATGTTTTTTCCAGGAAAAATCAGCAACGCTTTTTTTGCCAATTTGGAGAAGGTGTGATTACTCGGGAACGGCTCGTAGGTTTTTTAGTGTATTTTCCAGGAAAAATCAGCAACGCTTTTTTTTCTAATTTGGAGAAGATGGGATTACTCGGGAACGGCTCGTAGGATTTTAAGTGTAATTTCCAGGAAAAATCAGCAACGCTTTTTTTTTGGCCAATTTGGAGAAGGTGTGATTACTCGGGAACGGCTCGTAGGTTTTTTAGTGTATTTTCCAGGAAAAATCAGCAACGCTTTTTTTTGGCCAATTTGGAGAAGGTGTGATTACTCGGAAACGGCTCGTAAGATTTTTGATGTATTTTTCAGGAAAAATCAGCAACGCTTTTTTTGGCCAATTTGGAGATGGTGTGATTACTCGGAAACGGCTCGTAAGATTTTTGATGTTTTTTCCAGGAAAAATCAGCAACGCTTTTTTTTGGCCAATTTGGAGAAGGTGTGATTACTCGGGAACGGCTCATAAGATTTTTGATGTATTTTCCAGGAAAAATCAGCAACGATTTTTTTTTCTAATTTGGAGAAGATGGGATTACTCGGGAACGGCTCGTAGGATTTTTAGTGTATTTTCCAGGAAAAATCAGCAACGCTTTTTTTGGCCAATTTGGAGAAGGTGTGATTACTCGGGAACGGCTCGTAGGATTTTTAGTGTATTTTCCAGGAAAAATCAGCAACGCTTTTTTTGGCCAATTTGGAGAAGGTGTTATTACTCGGGAACGGCTCATAAAATTTTTAATATATTTTCCAGGAAAAATGTGCAACGCTTTTTTTTTGCTAATTTGGAGAAGATGGGATTACTCGGGAACGGCTCGTAGGTTTTTTAGTGTATTTTCCAGGAAAAATCAGCAAGGTTTTTTTTTGGCCAATTTGGAGAAGATGTGATTACTCGGGAACGGCTCGTAGGATTTTTAGTGTATTTTCCAGGAAAAATCAGCAACGCTTTTTTTGGCCAATTTGGAGAAGGTGTGATTACTCGGGAACGGCTCGTAGGTTTTTTAGTGTATTTTTCAGGAAAAATCAGCAACGCTTTTTTTTGCTAATTTGGAGAAGATGGGATTACTCGGGAACGGCTCGTAGGTTTTTTAGTGTTTTTTCCAGGAAAAATCAGCAACGCTTTTTTTTGGCCAATTTGGAGAAGGTGTGATTACTCGGGAACGGCTCGTAGAATTTTTAGTGTATTTTCCAGGAAAAATCAGCAACGCTTTTTTTGTGGCCAATTTGGAGAAGCTGTGATTACTCGGGAACGGCTCGTAGGTTTTTTAGTGTATTTTCCAGGAAAAATCAGCAACGCTTTTTTTTCTAATTTGGAGAAGGTGTGATTACTCGGGAACGGCTCGTAGGTTTTTTAGTGTATTTTCCAGGAAAAATCAGCAACGCTTTTTTTGGCCAATTTGGAGAAGGTGTGATTACTCGGGAACGGCTCGTAAGATTTTTGATGTTTTTTCCAGGAAAAATCAGCAACGCTTTTTTTGGCCAATTCGGAGAAGATGGGATTACTCGGGAACGGCTCGTAGGTTTTTTAGTGTATTTTTCAGGAAAAATCAGCAACGCTTTTTTTTGGCCAATTTGGAGAAGGTGTGATTACTCGGGAACGGCTCGTAAGATTTTTGATGTTTTTTCCAGGAAAAATCAGCAACGCTTTTTTTTGGCCAATTTGGAGAAGGTGTGATTACTCGGGAACGGCTCGTAAGATTTTTGATGTATTTTCCAGGAAAAATCAGCAACGCTTTTTTTTGGCCAATTTGGAGAAGGTGTGATTACTCGGGAACGGCTCGTAAGATTTTTAGTGTATTTTCCAGGAAAAATCAGCAACGCTTTTTTTGGCCAATTTGGAGAAGGTGTGATTACTCGGGAACGGCTCGTAAGATTTTTAGTGTATTTTCCAGGAAAAATCAGCAACACTTTTTTTGGCCAATTTGGAGAAGGTGTGATTACTCGGGAACGGCTCATAAAATTTTTAATATATTTTCCAGGAAAAATGTGCAACGCTTTTTTTGGCCAATTCGGAGAAGATGGGATTACTCGGGAACGGCTCGTAGGTTTTTTGATGTTTTTTCCAGGAAAAATGTGCAACGCTTTTTTTGGCCAATTTGGAGAAGGTGTGATTACTCGGGAACGGCTCGTAGGTTTTTTAGTGTATTTTCCAGGAAAAATCAGCAACGCTTTTTTTTGGCCAATTTGGAGAAGGTGTGATTACTCGGGAACGGCTAGTAGGATTTTTAGTGTATTTTCCAGGAAAAATCAGCAACGCTTTTTTTTGCCAATTTGGAGAAGGTGTGATTACTCGGGAACGGCTCGTAGGATTTTTAGTGTATTTTCCAGGAAAAATCAACAACGCTTTTTTTGGCCAATTTGGAGAAGGTGTGATTACTCGGAAACGGCTCGTAAGATTTTTGATGTTTTTTCCAGGAAAAATCAGCAACGCTTTTTTTGGCCAATTTGGAGATAGTGTGATTACTCGGGAACGGCTCATAAGATTTTTTAGTGTATTTTCCAGGAAAAATCAGCAACGCTTTTTTTTGGCAATTTGGAGAAGGTGTGATTACTCGGGAACGGCTCGTAGGTTTTTTAGTGTATTTTCCAGGAAAAATCAGCAACGCTTTTTTTTGGCCAATTTGGAGAAGGTGTGATTACTCGGGAACTGCTCGTAGGTTTTTTAGTGTATTTTCCAGGAAAAATCAGCAACGCTTTTTTTGCTAATTTGGAGAAGATGTGATTACTCGGGAACGGCTCGTAAGATTTTTGATGTTTTTTCCAGGAAAAATCAGCAACGCTTTTTTTTGCCAATTTGGAGAAGGTGTGATTACTCGGGAACGGCTCGTAGGTTTTTTAGTGTATTTTCCAGCAAAAATCAGCAACGCTTTTTTTTCTAATTTGGAGAAGATGGGATTACTCGGGAACGGCTCGTAGGATTTTAAGTGTAATTTCCAGGAAAAATCAGCAACGCTTTTTTGTTGGCCAATTTGGAGAAGGTGTGATTACTCGGGAACGGCTCGTAGGTTTTTTAGTGTATTTTCCAGGAAAAATCAGCAACGCTTTTTTTTGGCCAATTTGGAGAAGGTGTGATTACTCGGAAACGGCTCGTAAGATTTTTGATGTATTTTTCAGGAAAAATCAGCAACGCTTTTTTTGGCCAATTTGGAGATGGTGTGATTACTCGGAAACGGCTCGTAAGATTTTTGATGTTTTTTCCAGGAAAAATCAGCAATGCTTTTTTTTTGGCCAATTTGGAGAAGGTGTGATTACTCGGGAACGGCTCGTAAGATTTTTGATGTATTTTCCAGGAAAAATCAGCAACGCTTTTTTTTCTAATTTGGAGAAGATGGGATTACTCGGGAACGGCTCGTAGGATTTTTAGTGTATTTTCCAGGAAAAATCAGCAACGCTTTTTTTGGCCAATTTGGAGAAGGTGTGATTACTCGGGAACGGCTCGTAGGATTTTTAGTGTATTTTCCAGGAAAAATCAGCAACGCTTTTTTTGGCCAATTTGGAGAAGGTGTTATTACTCGGCAACGGCTCATAAAATTTTTAATATATTTTCCAGGAAAAATGTGCAACGCTTTTTTTTTGCTAATTTGGAGAAGATGGGATTACTCGGGAACGGCTCGTAGGTTTTTTAGTGTATTTTCCAGGAAAAATCAGCAAGGTTTTTTTTTTGCCAATTTGGAGAAGATGTGATTACTCGGGAACGGCTCGTAGGATTTTTAGTGTATTTTCCAGGAAAAATCAGCAACGCTTTTTTTGGCCAATTTGGAGAAGGTGTGATTACTCGGGAACTGCTCGTAGGATTTTTAGTGTATTTTCCAGGAAAAATCAGCAACGCTTTTTTTTGCCAATTTGGAGAAGGTGTGATTACTCGGAAACGGCTCGTAAGATTTTTGATGTTTTTTCCAGGAAAAATCAGCAACGCTTTTTTTGGCCAATTTGGAGAAGCTGTGATTACTCGGGAACGGCTCGTAAGATTTTTAGTGTATTTTCCAGGAAAAATCAACAACGCTTTTTTTTGGCCAATTTGGAGAAGGTGTGATTACTCGGGAACGGCTCGTAGGTTTTTTAGTGTATTTTCCAGGAAAAATCAGCAACGCTTTTTTTTCTAATTTGGAGAAGATGGGATTACTCGGGAACGGCTCGTAGGATTTTTAGTGTATTTTCCAGGAAAAATCAGCAACACTTTTTTTTTGGCCAATTTGGAGAAGATGGGATTACTCGGGAACGGCTCGTAGGTTTTTTAGTGTATTTTCCAGGAAAAATCAGCAACGCTTTTTTTTGGCCAATTTGGAGAAGATGGATTACTCGGGAACGGCTCGTAGGATTTTTAGTGTAATTTCCAGGAAAAATGTGCAACGCTTTTTTTTTGCACAATTTGGAGAAGGTGTGATTACTCGGGAACGGCTCGTAAGATTTTTAGTGTATTTTCCAGGAAAAATCAGCAACGCTTTTTTTTGGCCAATTTGGAGAAGGTGTGATTACTCAGGAACGGCTCGTATTTTTGATGTTTTTTCCAGGAAAAATCAACAACGCTTTTTTTGGCCAATTTGGAGAAGGTGTGATTACTCGGGAACGGCTCGTAGGATTTTTAGTGTATTTTCCAGGAAAAATCAGCAACGCTTTTTTTTCTAATTTGGAGAAGATGGGATTACTCGGGAACGGCTCGTAGGTTTTTTAGTGTATTTTCCAGGAAAAATCAGCAACGCTTTTTTTTTCTAATTTGGAGAAGATGGGATTACTCGGGAACGGCTCGTAGGTTTTTTAGTGTATTTTCCAGGAAAAATCAGCAACGCTTTTTTTTGGCCAATTTGGAGAAGATGGGATTACTCGGGAACGGCTCGTAGGATTTTTAGTGTAATTTCCAGGAAAAATGTGCAACGCTTTTTTTTGCCAATTTGGAGAAGGTGTGATTACTCGGGAACGGCTCGTAAGATTTTTAGTGTATTTTCCAGGAAAAATCAGCAACGCTTTTTTTGGGCAATTTGGAGAAGGTGTGATTACTCAGGAACGGCTCGTAAGATTTTTGATGTTTTTTCCAGGAAAAATCAACAACGCTTTTTTTGGCCAATTTGGAGAAGGTGTGATTACTCGGGAACGGCTCGTAGGATTTTTAGTGTATTTTCCAGGAAAAATCAGCAACGCTTTTTTTTCTAATTTGGAGAAGATGGGATTACTCGGGAACGGCTCGTAGGTTTTTTAGTGTATTTTCCAGGAAAAATCAGCAACGCTTTTTTTTGGCCAATTTGGAGAAGGTGTGATTACTCGGGAACTGCTCGTAGGTTTTTTAGTGTATTTTCCAGGAAAAATCAGCAACGCTTTTTTTGCTAATTTGGAGAAGATGTGATTACTCGGGAACGGCTCGTAAGATTTTTGATGTTTTTTCCAGGAAAAATCAGCAACGCTTTTTTTGCCAATTTGGAGAAGGTGTGATTACTCGGGAACGGCTCGTAGGTTTTTTAGTGTATTTTCCAGGAAAAATCAGCAACGCTTTTTTTTCTAATTTGGAGAAGATGGGATTACTCGGGAACGGCTCGTAGGATTTTTAGTGTATTTTCCAGGAAAAATCAGCAACGCTTTTTTTTGGCCAATTTGGATAAGGTGTGATTACTCGGGAACTGCTCGTAGGATTTTTAGTGTATTTTCCAGGAAAAATCAGCAACGCTTTTTTTTGGCCAATTTGGAGAAGGTGTGATTACTCGGGAACGGCTCGTAGGATTTTTAGTGTATTTTCCAGGAAAAATCAACAACGCTTTTTTTGGCCAATTTGGAGAAGGTGTGATTACTCGGGAACGGCTCGTAGGATTTTTAGTGTATTTTCCAGGAAAAATCAGCAACGCTTTTTTTGGCCAATTTGGAGAAGGTGTGATTACTCGGGAACGGCTCGTAGGTTTTTTAGTGTATTTTCCAGGAAAAATCAACAACGCTTTTTTTTGGCCAATTTGGAGAAGGTGTGATTACTCGGGAACGGCTCGTAGGTTTTTTAGTGTATTTTCCAGGAAAAATCAGCAACGCTTTTTTGGCCAATTTGGAGAAGGTGTGATTACTCGGGAACGGCTCGTAGGATTTTTAGTGTATTTTCCAGGAAAAATCAGCAACGCTTTTTTTGGCCAATTTGGAGAAGGTGTGATTACTCGGGAACGGCTCGTAGGATATTTAGTGTATTTTCCAGGAAAAATCAACAACGCTTTTTTTGGCCAATTTGGAGAAGGTGTGATTACTCGGGAACGGCTCGTAGGTTTTTTAGTGTATTTTCCAGGAAAAATCAGCAACGCTTTTTTTTCTAATTTGGAGAAGATGGGATTACTCGGGAACGGCTCGTAGGTTTTTTAGTGTATTTTCCAGGAAAAATCAGCAACGCTTTTTTTTCTAATTTGGAGAAGATGGGATTACTCGGGAACGGCTCGTAGGTTTTTTAGTGTATTTTCCAGGAAAAATCAACAACGGGAACGGCTCGTAGGATTTTAAGTGTAATTTCCAGGAAAAATCAGCAACGCTTTTTTTTGGCCAATTTGGAGAAGGTGTGATTACTCGGGAACTGCTCGTAGGTTTTTTAGTGTATTTTCCAGGAAAAATCAGCAACGCTTTTTTTGCTAATTTGGAGAAGATGTGATTACTCGGGAACGGCTCGTAAGATTTTTGATGTTTTTTCCAGGAAAAATCAGCAACGCTTTTTTTGCCAATTTGGAGAAGGTGTGATTACTCGGGAACGGCTCGTAGGTTTTTTAGTGTATTTTCCAGGAAAAATCAGCAACGCTTTTTTTTCTAATTTGGAGAAGATGGGATTACTCGGGAACGGCTCGTAGGATTTTAAGTGTAATTTCCAGGAAAAATCAGCAACGCTTTTTTTTTGGCCAATTTGGAGAAGGTGTGATTACTCGGGAACGGCTCGTAGGTTTTTTAGTGTATTTTCCAGGAAAAATCAGCAACGCTTTTTTTTGGCCAATTTGGAGAAGGTGTGATTACTCGGAAACGGCTCGTAAGATTTTTGATGTATTTTTCAGGAAAAATCAGCAACGCTTTTTTTGGCCAATTTGGAGATGGTGTGATTACTCGGAAACGGCTCGTAAGATTTTTGATGTTTTTTCCAGGAAAAATCAGCAACGCTTTTTTTTGGCCAATTTGGAGAAGGTGTGATTACTCGGGAACGGCTCGTAAGATTTTTGATGTATTTTCCAGGAAAAATCAGCAACGATTTTTTTTTCTAATTTGGAGAAGATGGGATTACTCGGGAACGGCTCGTAGGATTTTTAGTGTATTTTCCAGGAAAAATCAGCAACGCTTTTTTTGGCCAATTTGGAGAAGGTGTGATTACTCGGGAACGGCTCGTAGGATTTTTAGTGTATTTTCCAGGAAAAATCAGCAACGCTTTTTTTGGCCAATTTGGAGAAGGTGTTATTACTCGGGAACGGCTCATAAAATTTTTAATATATTTTCCAGGAAAAATGTGCAACGCTTTTTTTTTGCTAATTTGGAGAAGATGGGATTACTCGGGAACGGCTCGTAGGTTTTTTAGTGTATTTTCCAGGAAAAATCAGCAAGGTTTTTTTTTGGCCAATTTGGAGAAGATGTGATTACTCGGGAACGGCTCGTAGGATTTTTAGTGTATTTTCCAGGAAAAATCAGCAACGCTTTTTTTGGCCAATTTGGAGAAGGTGTGATTACTCGGGAACTGCTCGTAGGATTTTTAGTGTATTTTCCAGGAAAAATCAGCAACGCTTTTTTTTGCCAATTTGGAGAAGGTGTGATTACTCGGAAACGGCTCGTAAGATTTTTGATGTTTTTTCCAGGAAAAATCAGCAACGCTTTTTTTGGCCAATTTGGAGAAGCTGTGATTACTCGGGAACGGCTCGTAAGATTTTTAGTGTATTTTCCAGGAAAAATCAACAACGCTTTTTTTGGCCAATTTGGAGAAGGTGTGATTACTCGGGAACGGCTCGTAGGTTTTTTAGTGTATTTTCCAGGAAAAATCAGCAACGCTTTTTTTTCTAATTTGGAGAAGATGGGATTACTCGGGAACGGCTCGTAGGATTTTTAGTGTATTTTCCAGGAAAAATCAGCAACACTTTTTTTTGGCCAATTTGGAGAAGATGGGATTACTCGGGAACGGCTCGTAGGTTTTTTAGTGTATTTTCCAGGAAAAATCAGCAACGCTTTTTTTTGGCCAATTTGGAGAAGATGGGATTACTCGGGAACGGCTCGTAGGATTTTTAGTGTAATTTCCAGGAAAAATGTGCAACGCTTTTTTTTGCCAATTTGGAGAAGGTGTGATTACTCGGGAACGGCTCGTAAGATTTTTAGTGTATTTTCCAGGAAAAATCAGCAACGCTTTTTTTGGCCAATTTGGAGAAGGTGTGATTACTCAGGAACGGCTCGTAAGATTTTTGATGTTTTTTCCAGGAAAAATCAACAACGCTTTTTTTGGCCAATTTGGAGAAGGTGTGATTACTCGGGAACGGCTCGTAGGATTTTTAGTGTATTTTCCAGGAAAAATCAGCAACGTTTTTTTTTCTAATTTGGAGAAGATGGGATTACTCGGGAACGGCTCGTAGGTTTTTTAGTGTATTTTCCAGGAAAAATCAGCAACGCTTTTTTTTCTAATTTGGAGAAGATGGGATTACTCGGGAACGGCTCGTAGGTTTTTTAGTGTATTTTCCAGGAAAAATCAGCAACGCTTTTTTTTGGCCAATTTGGAGAAGATGGGATTACTCGGGAACGGCTCGTAGGATTTTTAGTGTAATTTCCAGGAAAAATGTGCAACGCTTTTTTTTGCCAATTTGGAGAAGGTGTGATTACTCGGGAACGGCTCGTAAGATTTTTAGTGTATTTTCCAGGAAAAATCAGCAACGCTTTTTTTGGCCAATTTGGAGAAGGTGTGATTACTCAGGAACGGCTCGTAAGATTTTTGAGGTTTTTTCCAGGAAAAATCAACAACGCTTTTTTTGGCCAATTTGGAGAAGGTGTGATTACTCGGGAACGGCTCGTAAGATTTTTAGTGTATTTTCCAGGAAAAATCAGCAACGCTTTTTTTTCTAATTTGGAGAAGGTGTGATTACTCGGGAACGGCTCGTAGGTTTTTTAGTGTATTTTCCAGGAAAAATCAGCAACGCTTTTTTTTGGCAAATTTGGAGAAGATGGGATTACTCGGGAACGGCTCGTAGGATTTTTAGTGTATTTTCCAGGAAAAATCAACAACGCTTTTTTTGGCCAATTTGGAGAAGGTGTGATTACTCGGGAACGGCTCGTAAGATTTTTGATGTTTTTTCCAGGAAAAATCAGCAACGCTTTTTTTGGCCAATTCGGAGAAGATGGGATTACTCGGGAACGGCTCGTAGGATTTTTAGTGTATTTTCCAGGAAAAATCAGCAACGCTTTTTTTTGGCCAATTTGGATAAGGTGTGATTACTCGGGAACTGCTCGTAGGATTTTTTGTGTATTTTCCAGGAAAAATCAGCAACGCTTTTTTTTGGCCAATTTGGAGAAGGTGTGATTACTCGGGAACGGCTCGTAGGATTTTTAGTGTATTTTCCAGGAAAAATCAACAACGCTTTTTTTGGCCAATTTGGAGAAGGTGTGATTACTCGGGAACGGCTCGTAGGATTTTTAGTGTATTTTCCAGGAAAAATCAGCAACGCTTTTTTTGGACAATTTGGAGAAGGTGTGATTACTCGGGAACGGCTCGTAGGTTTTTTAGTGTATTTTCCAGGAAAAATCAACAACGCTTTTTTTTGGCCAATTTGGAGAAGGTGTGATTACTCGGGAACGGCTCGTAGGTTTTTTAGTGTATTTTCCAGGAAAAATCAGCAACGCTTTTTTTGGCCAATTTGGAGAAGGTGTGATTACTCGGGAACGGCTCGTAGGATTTTTAGTGTATTTTCCAGGAAAAATCAGCAACGCTTTTTTTGGCCAATTTGGAGAAGGTGTGATTACTCGGGAACGGCTCGTAGGATTTTTAGTGTATTTTCCAGGAAAAATCAACAACGCTTTTTTTGGCCAATTTGGAGAAGGTGTGATTACTCGGGAACGGCTCGTAGGTTTTTTAGTGTATTTTCCAGGAAAAATCAGCAACGCTTTTTTTTCTAATTTGGAGAAGATGGGATTACTCGGGAACGGCTCGTAGGTTTTTTAGTGTATTTTCCAGGAAAAATCAGCAACGCTTTTTTTTCTAATTTGGAGAAGATGGGATTACTCGGGAACGGCTCGTAGGATTTTAAGTGTAATTTCCAGGAAAAATCAGCAACGCTTTTTTTTTGGCCAATTTGGAGAAGGTGTGATTACTCGGGAACGGCTCGTAGGTTTTTTAGTGTATTTTCCAGGAAAAATCAGCAACGCTTTTTTTTGGCCAATTTGGAGAAGGTGTGATTACTCGGAAACGGCTCGTAAGATTTTTGATGTATTTTTCAGGAAAAATCAGCAACGCTTTTTTTGGCCAATTTGGAGATGGTGTGATTACTCGGAAACGGCTCGTAAGATTTTTGATGTTTTTTCCAGGAAAAATCAGCAACGCTTTTTTTTGGCCAATTTGGAGAAGGTGTGATTACTCGGGAACGGCTCGTAAGATTTTTGATGTATTTTCCAGGAAAAATCAGCAACGATTTTTTTTTCTAATTTGGAGAAGATGGGATTACTCGGGAACGGCTCGTAGGATTTTTAGTGTATTTTCCAGGAAAAATCAGCAACGCTTTTTTTGGCCAATTTGGAGAAGGTGTGATTACTCGGGAACGGCTCGTAGGATTTTTAGTGTATTTTCCAGGAAAAATCAGCAACGCTTTTTTTGGCCAATTTGGAGAAGGTGTTATTACTCGGGAACGGCTCATAAAATTTTTAATATATTTTCCAGGAAAAATGTGCAACGCTTTTTTTTTGCTAATTTGGAGAAGATGGGATTACTCGGGAACGGCTCGTAGGTTTTTTAGTGTATTTTCCAGGAAAAATCAGCAAGGTTTTTTTTTGGCCAATTTGGAGAAGATGTGATTACTCGGGAACGGCTCGTAGGATTTTTAGTGTATTTTCCAGGAAAAATCAGCAACGCTTTTTTTGGCCAATTTGGAGAAGGTGTGATTACTCGGGAACTGCTCGTAGGATTTTTAGTGTATTTTCCAGGAAAAATCAGCAACGCTTTTTTTTGCCAATTTGGAGAAGGTGTGATTACTCGGAAACGGCTCGTAAGATTTTTGATGTTTTTTCCAGGAAAAATCAGCAACGCTTTTTTTGGCCAATTTGGAGAAGCTGTGATTACTCGGGAACGGCTCGTAAGATTTTTAGTGTATTTTCCAGGAAAAATCAACAACGCTTTTTTTTGGCCAATTTGGAGAAGGTGTGATTACTCGGGAACGGCTCGTAGGTTTTTTAGTGTATTTTCCAGGAAAAATCAGCAACGCTTTTTTTTCTAATTTGGAGAAGATGGGATTACTCGGGAACGGCTCGTAGGATTTTTTGTGTATTTTCCAGGAAAAATCAGCAACACTTTTTTTTGGCCAATTTGGAGAAGATGGGATTACTCGGGAACGGCTCGTAGGTTTTTTAGTGTATTTTCCAGGAAAAATCAGCAACGCTTTTTTTTGGCCAATTTGGAGAAGATGGGATTACTCGGGAACGGCTCGTAGGATTTTTAGTGTAATTTCCAGGAAAAATGTGCAACGCTTTTTTTTGCCAATTTGGAGAAGGTGTGATTACTCGGGAACGGCTCGTAAGATTTTTAGTGTATTTTCCAGGAAAAATCAGCAACGCTTTTTTTGGCCAATTTGGAGAAGGTGTGATTACTCAGGAACGGCTCGTAAGATTTTTGATGTTTTTTCCAGGAAAAATCAACAACGCTTTTTTTGGCCAATTTGGAGAAGGTGTGATTACTCGGGAACGGCTCGTAGGATTTTTAGTGTATTTTCCAGGAAAAATCAGCAACGTTTTTTTTTCTAATTTGGAGAAGATGGGATTACTCGGGAACGGCTCGTAGGTTTTTTAGTGTATTTTCCAGGAAAAATCAGCAACGCTTTTTTTTCTAATTTGGAGAAGATGGGATTACTCGGGAACGGCTCGTAGGTTTTTTAGTGTATTTTCCAGGAAAAATCAGCAACGCTTTTTTTTGGCCAATTTGGAGAAGATGGGATTACTCGGGAACGGCTCGTAGGATTTTTAGTGTAATTTCCAGGAAAAATGTGCAACGCTTTTTTTTGCCAATTTGGAGAAGGTGTGATTACTCGGGAACGGCTCGTAAGATTTTTAGTGTATTTTCCAGGAAAAATCAGCAACGCTTTTTTTGGCCAATTTGGAGAAGGTGTGATTACTCAGGAACGGCTCGTAAGATTTTTGAGGTTTTTTCCAGGAAAAATCAACAACGCTTTTTTTGGCCAATTTGGAGAAGGTGTGATTACTCGGGAACGGCTCGTAAGATTTTTAGTGTATTTTCCAGGAAAAATCAGCAACGCTTTTTTTTCTAATTTGGAGAAGGTGTGATTACTCGGGAACGGCTCGTAGGTTTTTTAGTGTATTTTCCAGGAAAAATCAGCAACGCTTTTTTTTGGCAAATTTGGAGAAGATGGGATTACTCGGGAACGGCTCGTAGGATTTTTAGTGTATTTTCCAGGAAAAATCAACAACGCTTTTTTTGGCCAATTTGGAGAAGGTGTGATTACTCGGGAACGGCTCGTAAGATTTTTGATGTTTTTTCCAGGAAAAATCAGCAACGCTTTTTTTGGCCAATTCGGAGAAGATGGGATTACTCGGGAACGGCTCGTAGGATTTTTAGTGTATTTTCCAGGAAAAATCAGCAACGCTTTTTTTTGGCCAATTTGGATAAGGTGTGATTACTCGGGAACTGCTCGTAGGATTTTTTGTGTATTTTCCAGGAAAAATCAGCAACGCTTTTTTTTGGCCAATTTGGAGAAGGTGTGATTACTCGGGAACGGCTCGTAGGATTTTTAGTGTATTTTCCAGGAAAAATCAACAACGCTTTTTTTGGCCAATTTGGAGAAGGTGTGATTACTCGGGAACGGCTCGTAGGATTTTTAGTGTATTTTCCAGGAAAAATCAGCAACGCTTTTTTTGGACAATTTGGAGAAGGTGTGATTACTCGGGAACGGCTCGTAGGTTTTTTAGTGTATTTTCCAGGAAAAATCAACAACGCTTTTTTTTGGCCAATTTGGAGAAGGTGTGATTACTCGGGAACGGCTCGTAGGTTTTTTAGTGTATTTTCCAGGAAAAATCAGCAACGCTTTTTTTGGCCAATTTGGAGAAGGTGTGATTACTCGGGAACGGCTCGTAGGATTTTTAGTGTATTTTCCAGGAAAAATCAGCAACGCTTTTTTTGGCCAATTTGGAGAAGGTGTGATTACTCGGGAACGGCTCGTAGGATTTTTAGTGTATTTTCCAGGAAAAATCAACAACGCTTTTTTTGGCCAATTTGGAGAAGGTGTGATTACTCGGGAACGGCTCGTAGGTTTTTTAGTGTATTTTCCAGGAAAAATCAGCAACGCTTTTTTTTCTAATTTGGAGAAGATGGGATTACTCGGGAACGGCTCGTAGGTTTTTTAGTGTATTTTCCAGGAAAAATCAGCAACGCTTTTTTTTCTAATTTGGAGAAGATGGGATTACTCGGGAACGGCTCGTAGGTTTTTTAGTGTATTTTCCAGGAAAAATCAACAACGCTTTTTTTTGGCCAATTTGGAGAAGGTGTGATTACTCGGGAACTGCTCGTAGGATTTTTAGTGTATTTTCCAGGAAAAATCAGCAACGCTTTTTTTTCTAATTTGGAGAAGGTGTGATTACTCGGGAACGGCTCGTAGGATTTTAAGTGTAATTTCCAGGAAAAATCAGCAACGCTTTTTTTTTGGCCAATTTGGAAAAGGATTACTCGGGAACGGCTCGTAGGTTTTTTAGTGTATTTTCCAGGAAAAATCAGCAACGCTTTTTTTGGCCAATTTGGAGAAGGTGTGATTACTCGGGAACTGCTCGTAGGATTTTTAGTGTATTTTCCAGGAAAAATCAACAACGCTTTTTTTTTGGCCAATTTGGAGAAGATGGGATTACTCGGGAACGGCTGGTAGGATTTTTAGTGTATTTTCCAGGAAAAATCAACAACGCTTTTTTTGGCCAATTTGGAGAAGGTGTGATTACTCGGGAACTGCTCGTAGGATTTTTAGTGTATTTTCCAGGAAAAATCAACAACGCTTTTTTTTGCCAATTTGGAGAAGGTGTGATTACTCGGGAACGGCTCATAAAATTTTTAATATATTTTCCAGGAAAAATCAGCAACGCTTTTTTTTCTAATTTGGAGAAGGTGTGATTACTCGGAAACGGCTCGTAAGATTTTTAGTGTATTTTCCAGGAAAAATCAACAACGCTTTTTTTTCTAATTTGGAGAAGGTGTGATTACTCGGGAACTGCTCGTAGGATTTTTAGTGTATTTTCCAGGAAAAATCAGCAACGCTTTTTTTGGCCAATTTGGAGAAGATGGGATTACTCGGGAACGGCTCGTAGGATTTTTGATGTTTTTTCCAGGAAAAATCAACAACGCTTTTTTTGGCCAATTTGGAGAAGGTGTGATTACTCGGGAACGGCTCGTAGGATTTTTAGTGTATTTTCCAGGAAAAATCAACAACGCTTTTTTTGGCCAATTTGGAGAAGGTGTGATTACTCGGGAACGGCTCGTAGGATTTTTAGTGTATTTTCCAGGAAAAATCAGCAACGTTTTTTTTTTCTAATTTGGAGAAGATGGGATTACTCGGGAACGGCTCGTAGGTTTTTTAGTGTATTTTCCAGGAAAAATCAGCAACGCTTTTTTTTCTAATTTGGAGAAGATGGGATTACTCGGGAACGGCTCGTAGGTTTTTTAGTGTATTTTCCAGGAAAAATCAGCAACGCTTTTTTTTGGCCAATTTGGAGAAGATGGGATTACTCGGGAACGGCTCGTAGGATTTTTAGTGTAATTTCCAGGAAAAATGTGCAACGCTTTTTTTTGCCAATTTGGAGAAGGTGTGATTACTCGGGAACGGCTCGTAAGATTTTTAGTGTATTTTCCAGGAAAAATCAGCAACGCTTTTTTTGGCCAATTTGGAGAAGGTGTGATTACTCAGGAACGGCTCGTAAGATTTTTGAGGTTTTTTCCAGGAAAAATCAACAACGCTTTTTTTGGCCAATTTGGAGAAGGTGTGATTACTCGGGAACGGCTCGTAAGATTTTTAGTGTATTTTCCAGGAAAAATCAGCAACGCTTTTTTTTCTAATTTGGAGAAGGTGTGATTACTCGGGAACGGCTCGTAGGTTTTTTAGTGTATTTTCCAGGAAAAATCAGCAACGCTTTTTTTTGGCCAATTTGGAGAAGATGGGATTACTCGGGAACGGCTCGTAGGATTTTTAGTGTATTTTCCAGGAAAAATCAACAACGCTTTTTTTGGCCAATTTGGAGAAGGTGTGATTACTCGGGAACGGCTCGTAAGATTTTTGATGTTTTTTCCAGGAAAAATCAGCAACGCTTTTTTTGGCCAATTCGGAGAAGATGGGATTACTCGGGAACGGCTCGTAGGATTTTTAGTGTATTTTCCAGGAAAAATCAGCAACGCTTTTTTTTGGCCATTTTGGATAAGGTGTGATTACTCGAGAACTGCTCGTAGGATTTTTAGTGTATTTTCCAGGAAAAATCAGCAACGCTTTTTTTTGGCCAATTTGGAGAAGGTGTGATTACTCGGGAACGGCTCGTAGGATTTTTAGTGTATTTTCCAGGAAAAATCAACAACGCTTTTTTTGGCCAATTTGGAGAAGGTGTGATTACTCGGGAACGGCTCGTAGGATTTTTAGTGTATTTTCCAGGAAAAATCAGCAACGCTTTTTTTGGACAATTTGGAGAAGGTGTGATTACTCGGGAACGGCTCGTAGGTTTTTTAGTGTATTTTCCAGGAAAAATCAACAACGCTTTTTTTTGGCCAATTTGGAGAAGGTGTGATTACTCGGGAACGGCTCGTAGGTTTTTTAGTGTATTTTCCAGGAAAAATCAGCAACGCTTTTTTTGGCCAATTTGGAGAAGGTGTGATTACTCGGGAACGGCTCGTAGGATTTTTAGTGTATTTTCCAGGAAAAATCAGCAACGCTTTTTTTGGCCAATTTGGAGAAGGTGTGATTACTCGGGAACGGCTCGTAGGATTTTTAGTGTATTTTCCAGGAAAAATCAACAACGCTTTTTTTGGCCAATTTGGAGAAGGTGTGATTACTCGGGAACGGCTCGTAGGTTTTTTAGTGTATTTTCCAGGAAAAATCAGCAACGCTTTTTTTTCTAATTTGGAGAAGATGGGATTACTCGGGAACGGCTCGTAGGTTTTTTAGTGTATTTTCCAGGAAAAATCAGCAACGCTTTTTTTTCTAATTTGGAGAAGATGGGATTACTCGGGAACGGCTCGTAGGTTTTTTAGTGTATTTTCCAGGAAAAATCAACAACGCTTTTTTTTGGCCAATTTGGAGAAGGTGTGATTACTCGGGAACTGCTCGTAGGATTTTTAGTGTATTTTCCAGGAAAAATCAGCAACGCTTTTTTTTCTAATTTGGAGAAGGTGTGATTACTCGGGAACGGCTCGTAGGATTTTAAGTGTAATTTCCAGGAAAAATCAGCAACGCTTTTTTTTTGGCCAATTTGGAAAAGGATTACTCGGGAACGGCTCGTAGGTTTTTTAGTGTATTTTCCAGGAAAAATCAGCAACGCTTTTTTTGGCCAATTTGGAGAAGGTGTGATTACTCGGGAACTGCTCGTAGGATTTTTAGTGTATTTTCCAGGAAAAATCAACAACGCTTTTTTTTTGGCCAATTTGGAGAAGATGGGATTACTCGGGAACGGCTGGTAGGATTTTTAGTGTATTTTCCAGGAAAAATCAACAACGCTTTTTTTGGCCAATTTGGAGAAGGTGTGATTACTCGGGAACTGCTCGTAGGATTTTTAGTGTATTTTCCAGGAAAAATCAACAACGCTTTTTTTTGCCAATTTGGAGAAGGTGTGATTACTCGGGAACGGCTCATAAAATTTTTAATATATTTTCCAGGAAAAATCAGCAACGCTTTTTTTTCTAATTTGGAGAAGGTGTGATTACTCGGAAACGGCTCGTAAGATTTTTAGTGTATTTTCCAGGAAAAATCAACAACGCTTTTTTTTCTAATTTGGAGAAGGTGTGATTACTCGGGAACTGCTCGTAGGATTTTTAGTGTATTTTCCAGGAAAAATCAGCAACGCTTTTTTTGGCCAATTTGGAGAAGATGGGATTACTCGGGAACGGCTCGTAGGATTTTTGATGTTTTTTCCAGGAAAAATCAACAACGCTTTTTTTGGCCAATTTGGAGAAGGTGTGATTACTCGGGAACGGCTCGTAGGATTTTTAGTGTATTTTCCAGGAAAAATCAACAACGCTTTTTTTGGCCAATTTGGAGAAGATGGGATTACTCGGGAACGGCTCGTAGGTTTTTTAGTGTATTTTCCAGGAAAAATCAGCAACGCTTTTTTTGGCCAATTTGGAGAAGGTGTGATTACTCGGGAACTGCTCGTAGGATTTTTAGTGTATTTTCCAGGAAAAATCAACAACGCTTTTTTTGGCCAATTTGGAGAAGCTGTGATTACTCGGGAACGGCTCATAAAATTTTTAATATATTTTCCAGGAAAAATCAACAACGCTTTTTTTTTGGCCAATTTGGAGAAGGTGTGATTACTCGGGAACGGCTCGTAGGTTTTTTAGTGTATTTTCCAGGAAAAATCAGCAACGCTTTTTTTTGGCCAATTTGGAGAAGGTGTGATTACTCGGGAACGGCTCGTAGGATTTTTAGTGTATTTTCCAGGAAAAATCAGCAACGCTTTTTTTGGCCAATTTGGAGAAGGTGTGATTACTCGGGAACGGCTCGTAGGATTTTTAGTGTATTTTCCAGGAAAAATCAGCAACGCTTTTTTTGGCCAATTTGGAGAAGGTGTGATTACTCGGGAACGGCTCGTAGGATTTTTAGTGTATTTTCCAGGAAAAATCAACAACGCTTTTTTTGGCCAATTTGGAGAAGGTGTGATTACTCGGGAACGGCTCGTAGGTTTTTTAGTGTATTTACCAGGAAAAATCAGCAACGCTTTTTTTGGCCAATTTGGAGAAGGTGTGATTACTCGGGAACGGCTCGTAGGATTTTTAGTGTATTTTCCAGGAAAAATCAGCAACGCTTTTTTTGGCCAATTTGGAGAAGGTGTGATTACTCGGGAACGGCTCGAAGGATTTTTAGTGTATTTTCCAGGAAAAATCAACAACGCTTTTTTTGGCCAATTTGGAGAAGGTGTGATTACTCGGGAACGGCTCGTAGGTTTTTTAGTGTATTTTCCAGGAAAAATCAGCAACGCTTTTTTTGGCCAATTTGGAGAAGGTGTGATTACTCGGGAACGGCTCGTAGGATTTTTAGTGTATTTTCCAGGAAAAATCAGCAACGCTTTTTTTTGGCCAATTTGGAGAAGGTGTGATTACTCGGGAACGGCTCGTAAGATTTTTAGTGTATTTTCCAGGAAAAATCAACAACGCTTTTTTTGGCCAATTTGGAGAAGGTGTGATTACTCGGGAACGGCTCGTAGGTTTTTTAGTGTATTTTCCAGGAAAAATCAGCAACGCTTTTTTTTCTAATTTGGAGAAGATGGGATTACTCGGGAACGGCTCGTAGGATTTTTAGTGTATTTTCCAGGAAAAATCAGCAACACTTTTTTTTGGCCAATTTGGAGAAGATGGGATTACTCGGGAACGGCTCGTAGGTTTTTTAGTGTATTTTCCAGGAAAAATCAGCAACGCTTTTTTTTTGGCCAATTTGGAGAAGATGGGATTACTCGGGAACGGCTCGTAGGATTTTTAGTGTAATTTCCAGGAAAAATGTGCAACGCTTTTTTTTGCCAATTTGGAGAAGGTGTGATTACTCGGGAACGGCTCGTAAGATTTTTAGTGTATTTTCCAGGAAAAATCAGCAACGCTTTTTTTGGCCAATTTGGAGAAGGTGTGATTACTCAGGAACGGCTCGTAAGATTTTTGATGTTTTTTCCAGGAAAAATCAGCAACGCTTTTTTTGGCCAATTTGGAGAAGGTGTGATTACTCGGGAACGGCTCGTAGGATTTTTAGTGTATTTTCCAGGAAAAGTCAGCAACACTTTTTTTTGGCCAATTTGGAGAAGATGGGATTACTCGGGAACTGCTCGTAGGATTTTTAGTGTATTTTCCAGGAAAAATCAGCAACGCTTTTTTTTGGCCAATTTGGAGAAGGTGTGATTACTCGGGAACGGCTCGTAGGATTTTTAGTGTATTTTCCAGGAAAAATCAACAACGCTTTTTTTGGCCAATTTGGAGAAGGTGTGATTACTCGGGAACGGCTCGTAGGATTTTTAGTGTATTTTCCAGGAAAAATCAGCAACGCTTTTTTTGGCCAATTTGGAGAAGATGGGATTACTCGGGAACGGCTCGTAGGATTTTTGATGTTTTTTCCAGGAAAAATCAACAACGCTTTTTTTGGCCAATTTGGAGAAAGTGTGATTACTCGGGAACTGCTCGTAGGATTTTTAGTGTATTTTCCAGGAAAAATCAGCAACGCTTTTTTTTGGCCAATTTGGAGAAGGTGTGATTACTCGGGAACGGCTCGTAGGATTTTTAGTGTATTTTCCAGGAAAAATCAACAACGCTTTTTTTGGCCAATTTGGAGAAGGTGTGATTACTCGGGAACGGCTCGTAGGTTTTTTAGTGTATTTTCCAGGAAAAATCAGCAACGCTTTTTTTGGCCAATTTGGAGAAGGTGTGATTACTCGGGAACGGCTCGTAGGATTTTTAGTGTATTTTCCAGGAAAAATCAGCAACGCTTTTTTTGGCCAATTTGGAGAAGGTGTGATTACTCGGGAACGGCTCGTAGGATTTTTAGTGTATTTTCCAGGAAAAATCAACAACGCTTTTTTTGGCCAATTTGGAGAAGGTGTGATTACTCGGGAACGGCTCGTAGGTTTTTTAGTGTATTTTCCAGGAAAAATCAGCAACGCTTTTTTTTCTAATTTGGAGAAGATGGGATTACTCGGGAACGGCTCGTAGGTTTTTTAGTGTATTTTCCAGGAAAAATCAGCAACGCTTTTTTTTCTAATTTGGAGAAGATGGGATTACTCGGGAACGGCTCGTAGGTTTTTTAGTGTATTTTCCAGGAAAAATCAACAACGCTTTTTTTTGGCCAATTTGGAGAAGGTGTGATTACTCGGGAACTGCTCGTAGGATTTTTAGTGTATTTTCCAGGAAAAATCAGCAACGCTTTTTTTTCTAATTTGGAGAAGGTGTGATAACTCGGGAACGGCTCGTAGGATTTTAAGTGTAATTTCCAGGAAAAATCAGCAACGCTTTTTTTTGGCCAATTTGGAGAAGGTGTGATTACTCGGGAACGGCTCGTAGGTTTTTTAGTGTATTTTCCAGGAAAAATCAGCAACGCTTTTTTTGGCCAATTTGGAGAAGGTGTGATTACTCGGGAACTGCTCGTAGGATTTTTAGTGTATTTTCCAGGAAAAATCAACAACGCTTTTTTTTGGCCAATTTGGAGAAGATGGGATTACTCGGGAACGGCTGGTAGGATTTTTAGTGTATTTTCCAGGAAAAATCAACAACGCTTTTTTTGGCCAATTTGGAGAAGGTGTGATTACTCGGGAACTGCTCGTAGGATTTTTAGTGTATTTTCCAGGAAAAATCAACAACGCTTTTTTTTGCCAATTTGGAGAAGGTGTGATTACTCGGGAACGGCTCATAAAATTTTTAATATATTTTCCAGGAAAAATCAGCAACGCTTTTTTTTCTAATTTGGAGAAGGTGTGATTACTCGGAAACGGCTCGTAAGATTTTTAGTGTATTTTCCAGGAAAAATCAACAACGCTTTTTTTTCTAATTTGGAGAAGGTGTGATTACTCGGGAACTGCTCGTAGGATTTTTAGTGTATTTTCCAGGAAAAATCAGCAACGCTTTTTTTTGGCCAATTTGGAGAAGATGGGATTACTCGGGAACGGCTCGTAGGATTTTTATGTTTTTTCCAGGAAAAATCAACAACGCTTTTTTTGGCCAATTTGGAGAAGGTGTGATTACTCGGGAACGGCTCGTAGGATTTTTAGTGTATTTTCCAGGAAAAATCAGCAACGCTTTTTTTGGCCAATTTGGAGAAGGTGTGATTACTCGGGAACGGCTCGTAGGATTTTTAGTGTATTTTCCAGGAAAAATCAACAACGATTTTTTTGGCCAATTTGGAGAAGCTGTGATTACTCGGGAACGGCTCATAAAATTTTTAATATATTTTCCAGGAAAAATCAACAACGCTTTTTTTTTGGCCAATTTGGAGAAGGTGTGATTACTCGGGAACGGCTCGTAGGTTTTTTAGTGTATTTTCCAGGAAAAATCAGCAACGCTTTTTTTGGCCAATTTGGAGAAGGTGTGATTACTCGGGAACTGCTCGTAGGATTTTTAGTGTATTTTCCAGGAAAAATCAACAACGCTTTTTTTGGCCAATTTGGAGAAGCTGTGATTACTCGGGAACGGCTCATAAAATTTTTAATATATTTTCCAGGAAAAATCAACAACGCTTTTTTTGGCCAATTTGGAGAAGGTGTGATTACTCGGGAACGGCTCGTAGGATTTTTAGTGTATTTTCCAGGAAAAATCAGCAACGCTTTTTTTGGCCAATTTGGAGAAGGTGTGATTACTCGGGAACGGCTCGTAGGATTTTTAGTGTATTTTCCAGGAAAAATCAACAACGCTTTTTTTGGCCAATTTGGAGAAGCTGTGATTACTCGGGAACGGCTCATAAAATTTTTAATATATTTTCCAGGAAAAATCAACAACGCTTTTTTTTTGGCCAATTTGGAGAAGGTGTGATTACTCGGGAACGGCTCGTAGGATTTTTAGTGTATTTTCCAGGAAAAATCAACAACGCTTTTTTTGGCCAATTTGGAGAAGCTGTGATTACTCGGGAACGGCTCATAAAATTTTTAATATATTTTCCAGGAAAAATCAACAACGCTTTTTTTGGCCAATTTGGAGAAGATGGGATTACTCGGGAACGGCTCGTAGGTTTTTTAGTGTATTTTCCAGGAAAAATCAGCAACGCTTTTTTTGGCCAATTTGGAGAAGGTGTGATTACTCGGGAACTGCTCGTAGGATTTTTAGTGTATTTTCCAGGAAAAATCAACAACGCTTTTTTTTGGCCAATTTGGAGAAGCTGTGATTACTCGGGAACGGCTCATAAAATTTTTAATATATTTTCCAGGAAAAATCAACAACGCTTTTTTTTTGGCCAATTTGGAGAAGGTGTGATTACTCGGGAACGGCTCGTAGGTTTTTTAGTGTATTTTCCAGGAAAAATCAGCAACGCTTTTTTTTTGGCCAATTTGGAGAAGGTGTGATTACTCGGGAACGGCTCGTAGGATTTTTAGTGTATTTTCCAGGAAAAATCAGCAACGCTTTTTTTGGCCAATTTGGAGAAGGTGTGATTACTCGGGAACGGCTCGTAGGATTTTTAGTGTATTTTCCAGGAAAAATCAGCAACGCTTTTTTTGGCCAATTTGGAGAAGGTGTGATTACTCGGGAACGGCTCGTAGGATTTTTAGTGTATTTTCCAGGAAAAATCAGCAACGCTTTTTTTGGCCAATTTGGAGAAGGTGTGATTACTCGGGAACGGCTCGTAGGATTTTTAGTGTATTTTCCAGGAAAAATCAGCAACGCTTTTTTTGGCCAATTTGGAGAAGGTGTGATTACTCAGGAACGGCTCGTAAGATTTTTGATGTTTTTTCCAGGAAAAATCAGCAACGCTTTTTTTGGCCAATTTGGAGAAGGTGTGATTACTCGGGAACGGCTCGTAGGATTTTTAGTGTATTTTCCAGGAAAAATCAGCAACGCTTTTTTTGGCCAATTTGGAGAAGGTGTGATTACTCGGGAACGGCTCGTAGGTTTTTTAGTGTATTTTCCAGGAAAAATCAGCAACGCTTTTTTTGGCCAATTTGGAGAAGGTGTGATTACTCGGGAACGGCTCGTAGGATTTTTAGTGTATTTTCCAGGAAAAATCAGCAACGCTTTTTTTGGCCAATTTGGAGAAGGTGTGATTACTCGGGAACGGCTCGTAGGATTTTTAGTGTATTTTCCAGGAAAAATCAACAACGCTTTTTTTGGCCAATTTGGAGAAGGTGTGATTACTCGGGAACGGCTCGTAGGTTTTTTAGTGTATTTTCCAGGAAAAATCAGCACGGCTTTTTTTGGCCAATTTGGAGAAGGTGTGATTACTCGGGAACGGCTCGTAGGATTTTTAGTGTATTTTCCAGGAAAAATCAGCAACGCTTTTTTTTTTGCCAATTTGGAGAAGGTGTGATTACTCGGGAACGGCTCGTAAGATTTTTAGTGTATTTTCCAGGAAAAATCAACAACGCTTTTCTTGGCCAATTTGGAGAAGGTGTGATTACTCGGGAACGGCTCGTAGGTTTTTTAGTGTATTTTCCAGGAAAAATCAGCAACGCTTTTTTTTCTAATTTGGAGAAGATGGGATTACTCGGGAACGGCTCGTAGGATTTTTAGTGTATTTTCCAGGAAAAATCAGCAACACTTTTTTTTGGCCAATTTGGAGAAGATGGGATTACTCGGGAACGGCTCGTAGGTTTTTTAGTGTATTTTCCAGGAAAAATCAGCAACGCTTTTTTTTGGCCAATTTGGAGAAGATGGGATTACTCGGGAACGGCTCGTAGGATTTTTAGTGTAATTTCCAGGAAAAATGTGCAACGCTTTTTTTTGCCAATTTGGAGAAGGTGTGATTACTCGGGAACGGCTCGTAAGATTTTTAGTGTATTTTCCAGGAAAAATCAGCAACGCTTTTTTTGGCCAATTTGGAGAAGGTGTGATTACTCAGGAACGGCTCGTAAGATTTTTGATGTTTTTTCCAGGAAAAATCAGCAACGCTTTTTTTGGCCAATTTGGAGAAGGTGTGATTACTCGGGAACGGCTCGTAGGATTTTTAGTGTATTTTCCAGGAAAAATCAGCAACACTTTTTTTTGGCCAATTTGGAGAAGATGGGATTACTCGGGAACTGCTCGTAGGATTTTTAGTGTATTTTCCAGGAAAAATCAGCAACGCTTTTTTTTGGCCAATTTGGAGAAGGTGTGATTACACGGGAACGGCTCGTAGGATTTTTAGTGTATTTTCCAGGAAAAATCAACTACGCTTATTTTGGCCAATTTGGAGAAGGTGTGATTACTCGGGAACGGCTCGTAGGATTTTTAGTGTATTTTCCAGGAAAAATCAGCAACGCTTTTTTTGGCCAATTTGGAGAAGATGGGATTACTCGGGAACGGCTCGTAGGATTTTTGATGTTTTTTCCAGGAAAAATCAACAACGCTTTTTTTGGCCAATTTGGAGAAGGTGTGATTACTCGGGAACTGCTCGTAGGATTTTTAGTGTATTTTCCAGGAAAAATCAGCAACGCTTTTTTTTGGCCAATTTGGAGAAGGTGTGATTACTCGGGAACGGCTCGTAGGATTTTTAGTGTATTTTCCAGGAAAAATCAACAACGCTTTTTTTGGCCAATTTGGAGAAGGTGTGATTACTCGGGAACGGCTCGTAGGTTTTTTAGTGTATTTTCCAGGAAAAATCAGCAACGCTTTTTTTGGCCAATTTGGAGAAGGTGTGATTACTCGGGAACGGCTCGTAGGATTTTTAGTGTATTTTCCAGGAAAAATCAGCAACGCTTTTTTTGGCCAATTTGGAGAAGGTGTGATTACTCGGGAACGGCTCGTAGGATTTTTAGTGTATTTTCCAGGAAAAATCAACAACGCTTTTTTTGGCCAATTTGGAGAAGGTGTGATTACTCGGGAACGGCTCGTAGGTTTTTTAGTGTATTTTCCAGGAAAAATCCGCAACGCTTTTTTTTCTAATTTGGAGAAGATGGGATTACTCGGGAACGGCTCGTAGGTTTTTCAGTGTATTTTCCAGGAAAAATCAGCAACGCTTTTTTTTCTAATTTGGAGAAGATGGGATTACTCGGGAACGGCTCGTAGGTTTTTTAGTGTATTTTCCAGGAAAAATCAACAACGCTTTTTTTTGGCCAATTTGGAGAAGGTGTGATTACTCGGGAACTGCTCGTAGGATTTTTAGTAAATTTTCCAGGAAAAATCAGCAACGCTTTTTTTTCTAATTTGGAGAAGGTGTGATTACTCGGGAACGGCTCGTAGGATTTTAAGTGTAATTTCCAGGAAAAATCAGCAACGCTTTTTTTTTTGGCCAATTTGGAGAAGGTGTGATTACTCGGGAACGGCTCGTAGGTTTTTTAGTGTATTTTCCAGGAAAAATCAGCAACGCTTTTTTTGGCCAATTTGGAGAAGGTGTGATTACTCGGGAACTGCTCGTAGGATTTTTAGTGTATTTTCCAGGAAAAATCAACAACGCTTTTTTTTGGCCAATTTGGAGAAGATGGGATTACTCGGGAACGGCTGGTAGGATTTTTAGTGTATTTTCCAGGAAAAATCAACAACGCTTTTTTTGGCCAATTTGGAGAAGGTGTGATTACTCGGGAACTGCTCGTAGGATTTTTAGTGTATTTTCCAGGAAAAATCAACAACGCTTTTTTTTGCCAATTTGGAGAAGGTGTGATTACTCGGGAACGGCTCATAAAATTTTTAATATATTTTCCAGGAAAAATCAGCAACGCTTTTTTTTCTAATTTGGAGAAGGTGTGATTACTCGGAAACGGCTCGTAAGATTTTTAGTGTATTTTCCAGGAAAAATCAACAACGCTTTTTTTTCTAATTTGGAGAAGGTGTGATTACTCGGGAACTGCTCGTAGGATTTTTAGTGTATTTTCCAGGAAAAATCAGCAACGCTTTTTTTTGGCCAATTTGGAGAAGATGGGATTACTCGGGAACGGCTCGTAGGATTTTTGATGTTTTTTCCAGGAAAAATCAACAACGCTTTTTTTGGCCAATTTGGAGAAGGTGTGATTACTCGGGAACGGCTCGTAGGATTTTTAGTGTATTTTCCAGGAAAAATCAACAACGCTTTTTTTGGCCAATTTGGAGAAGATGGGATTACTCGGGAACGGCTCGTAGGTTTTTTAGTGTATTTTCCAGGAAAAATCAGCAACGCTTTTTTTGGCCAATTTGGAGAAGGTGTGATTACTCGGGAACTGCTCGTAGGATTTTTAGTGTATTTTCCAGGAAAAATCAACAACGCTTTTTTTGGCCAATTTGGAGAAGCTGTGATTACTCGGGAACGGCTCATAAAATTTTTAATATATTTTCCAGGAAAAATCAACAACGCTTTTTTTTTGGCCAATTTGGAGAAGGTGTGATTACTCGGGAACGGCTCGTAGGTTTTTTAGTGTATTTTCCAGGAAAAATCAGCAACGCTTTTTTTTGGCCAATTTGGAGAAGGTGTGATTACTCGGGAACGGCTCGTAGGATTTTTAGTGTATTTTCCAGGAAAAATCAGCAACGCTTTTTTTGGCCAATTTGGAGAAGGTGTGATTACTCGGGAACGGCTCGTAGGATTTTTAGTGTATTTTCCAGGAAAAATCAGCAACGCTTTTTTTGGCCAATTTGGAGAAGGTGTGATTACTCGGGAACGGCTCGTAGGATTTTTAGTGTATTTTCCAGGAAAAATCAACAACGCTTTTTTTGGCCAATTTGGAGAAGGTGTGATTACTCGGGAACGGCTCGTAGGTTTTTTAGTGTATTTTCCAGGAAAAATCAGCAACGCTTTTTTTGGCCAATTTGGAGAAGGTGTGATTACTCGGGAACGGCTCGTAGGATTTTTAGTGTATTTTCCAGGAAAAATCAGCAACGCTTTTTTTGGCCAATTTGGAGAAGGTGTGATTACTCGGGAACGGCTCGTAGGATTTTTAGTGTATTTTCCAGGAAAAATCAACAACGCTTTTTTTGGCCAATTTGGAGAAGGTGTGATTACTCGGGAACGGCTCGTAGGTTTTTTAGTGTATTTTCCAGGAAAAATCAGCAACGCTTTTTTTGGCCAATTTGGAGAAGGTGTGATTACTCGGGAACGGCTCGTAGGATTTTTAGTGTATTTTCCAGGAAAAATCAGCAACGCTTTTTTTTGGCCAATTTGGAGAAGGTGTGATTACTCGGGAACGGCTCGTAAGATTTTTAGTGTATTTTCCAGGAAAAATCAACAACGCTTTTTTTGGCCAATTTGGAGAAGGTGTGATTACTCGGGAACGGCTCGTAGGTTTTTTAGTGTATTTTCCAGGAAAAATCAGCAACGCTTTTTTTTCTAATTTGGAGAAGATGGGATTACTCGGGAACGGCTCGTAGGATTTTTAGTGTATTTTCCAGGAAAAATCAGCAACACTTTTTTTTGGCCAATTTGGAGAAGATGGGATTACTCGGGAACGGCTCGTAGGTTTTTTAGTGTATTTTCCAGGAAAAATCAGCAACGCTTTTTTTTGGCCAATTTGGAGAAGGTGTGATTACTCGGGAACGGCTCGTAGGATTTTTAGTGTAATTTCCAGGAAAAATGTGCAACGCTTTTTTTTGCCAATTTGGAGAAGGTGTGATTACTCGGGAACGGCTCGTAAGATTTTTAGTGTATTTTCCAGGAAAAATCAGCAACGCTTTTTTTGGCCAATTTGGAGAAGGTGTGATTACTCAGGAACGGCTCGTAAGATTTTTGATGTTTTTTCCAGGAAAAATCAGCAACGCTTTTTTTGGCCAATTTGGAGAAGGTGTGATTACTCGGGAACGGCTCGTAGGATTTTTAGTGTATTTTCCAGGAAAAATCAGCAACACTTTTTTTTGGCCAATTTGGAGAAGATGGGATTACTCGGGAACTGCTCGTAGGATTTTTAGTGTATTTTCCAGGAAAAATCAGCAACGCTTTTTTTTGGCCAATTTGGAGAAGGTGTGATTACTCGGGAACGGCTCGTAGGATTTTTAGTGTATTTTCCAGGAAAAATCAACAACGCTTTTTTTGGCCAATTTGGAGAAGGTGTGATTACTCGGGAACGGCTCGTAGGATTTTTAGTGTATTTTCCAGGAAAAATCAGCAACGCTTTTTTTGGCCAATTTGGAGAAGATGGGATTACTCGGGAACGGCTCGTAGGATTTTTGATGTTTTTTCCAGGAAAAATCAACAACGCTTTTTTTGGCCAATTTGGAGAAGGTGTGATTACTCGGGAACTGCTCGTAGGATTTTTAGTGTATTTTCCAGGAAAAATCAGCAACGCTTTTTTTTGGCCAATTTGGAGAAGGTGTGATTACTCGGGAACGGCTCGTAGGATTTTTAGTGTATTTTCCAGGAAAAATCAACAACGCTTTTTTTGGCCAATTTGGAGAAGGTGTGATTACTCGGGAACGGCTCGTAGGTTTTTTAGTGTATTTTCCAGGAAAAATCAGCAACGCTTTTTTTGGCCAATTTGGAGAAGGTGTGATTACTCGGGAACGGCTCGTAGGATTTTTAGTGTATTTTCCAGGAAAAATCAGCAAAGCTTTTTTTGGCCAATTTGGAGAAGGTGTGATTACTCGGGAACGGCTCGTAGGATTTTTAGTGTATTTTCCAGGAAAAATCAACAACGCTTTTTTTGGCCAATTTGGAGAAGGTGTGATTACTCGGGAACGGCTCGTAGGTTTTTTAGTGTATTTTCCAGGAAAAATCAGCAACGCTTTTTTTTCTAATTTGGAGAAGATGGGATTACTCGGGAACGGCTCGTAGGTTTTTTAGTGTATTTTCCAGGAAAAATCAGCAACGCTTTTTTTTCTAATTTGGAGAAGATGGGATTACTCGGGAACGGCTCGTAGGTTTTTTAGTGTATTTTCCAGGAAAAATCAACAACGCTTTTTTTTTGCCAATTTGGAGAAGGTGTGATTACTCGGGAACTGCTCGTAGGATTTTTAGTGTATTTTCCAGGAAAAATCAGCAACATTTTTTTTTTCTAATTTGGAGAAGGTGTGATTACTCGGGAACGGCTCGTAGGATTTTAAGTGTAATTTACAGGAAAAATCAGCAACGCTTTTTTTTTTGCCAATTTGGAGAAGGTGTGATTACTCGGGAACGGCTCGTAGGTTTTTTAGTGTATTTTCCAGGAAAAATCAGCAACGCTTTTTTTGGCCAATTTGGAGAAGGTGTGATTACTCGGGAACTGCTCGTAGGATTTTTAGTGTATTTTCCAGGAAAAATCAACAACGCTTTTTTTTGGCCAATTTGGAGAAGATGGGATTACTCGGGAACGGCTGGTAGGATTTTTAGTGTATTTTCCAGGAAAAATCAACAACGCTTTTTTTGGCCAATTTGGAGAAGGTGTGATTACTCGGGAACTGCTCGTAGGATTTTTAGTGTATTTTCCAGGAAAAATCAACAACGCTTTTTTTTGCCAATTTGGAGAAGGTGTGATTACTCGGGAACGGCTCATAAAATTTTTAATATATTTTCCAGGAAAAATCAGCAACGCTTTTTTTTCTAATTTGGAGAAGGTGTGATTACTCGGAAACGGCTCGTAAGATTTTTAGTGTATTTTCCAGGAAAAATCAACAACGCTTTTTTTTCTAATTTGGAGAAGGTGTGATTACTCGGGAACTGCTCGTAGGATTTTTAGTGTATTTTCCAGGAAAAATCAGCAACGCTTTTTTTTGGCCAATTTGGAGAAGATGGGATTACTCGGGAACGGCTCGTAGGATTTTTGATGTTTTTTCCAGGAAAAATCAACAACGCTTTTTTTGGCCAATTTGGAGAAGGTGTGATTACTCGGGAACGGCTCGTAGGATTTTTAGTGTATTTTCCAGGAAAAATCAACAACGCTTTTTTTGGCCAATTTGGAGAAGATGGGATTACTCGGGAACGGCTCGTAGGTTTTTTAGTGTATTTTCCAGGAAAAATCAGCAACGCTTTTTTTGGCCAATTTGGAGAAGGTGTGATTACTCGGGAACTGCTCGTAGGATTTTTAGTGTATTTTCCAGGAAAAATCAACAACGCTTTTTTTGGCCAATTTGGAGAAGCTGTGATTACTCGGGAACGGCTCATAAAATTTTTAATATATTTTCCAGGAAAAATCAACAACGCTTTTTTTTGGCCAATTTGGAGAAGGTGTGATTACTCGGGAACGGCTCGTAGGTTTTTTAGTGTATTTTCCAGGAAAAATCAGCAACGCTTTTTTTTGGCCAATTTGGAGAAGGTGTGATTACTCGGGAACGGCTCGTAGGATTTTTAGTGTATTTTCCAGGAAAAATCAGCAACGCTTTTTTTGGCCAATTTGGAGAAGGTGTGATTACTCGGGAACGGCTCGTAGGATTTTTAGTGTATTTTCCAGGAAAAATCAGCAACGCTTTTTTTGGCCAATTTGGAGAAGGTGTGATTACTCGGGAACGGCTCGTAGGATTTTTAGAGTATTTTCCAGGAAAAATCAACAACGCTTTTTTTGGCCAATTTGGAGAAGGTGTGATTACTCGGGAACGGCTCGTAGGTTTTTTAGTGTATTTTCCAGGAAAAATCAGCAACGCTTTTTTTGGCCAATTTGGAGAAGGTGTGATTACTCGGGAACGGCTCGTAGGATTTTTAGTGTATTTTCCAGGAAAAATCAGCAACGCTTTTTTTGGCCAATTTGGAGAAGGTGTGATTACTCGGGAACGGCTCGTAGGATTTTTAGTGTATTTTCCAGGAAAAATCAACAACGCTTTTTTTGGCCAATTTGGAGAAGGTGTGATTACTCGGGAACGGCTCGTAGGTTTTTTAGTGTATTTTCCAGGAAAAATCAGCAACGCTTTTTTTGGCCAATTTGGAGAAGGTGTGATTACTCGGGAACGGCTCGTAGGATTTTTAGTGTATTTTCCAGGAAAAATCAGCAACGCTTTTTTTTGGCCAATTTGGAGAAGATGGGATTACTCGGGAACGGCTCGTAGGATTTTTGATGTTTTTTCCAGGAAAAATCAACAACGCTTTTTTTGGCCAATTTGGAGAAGGTGTGATTACTCGGGAACTGCTCGTAGGATTTTTAGTGTATTTTCCAGGAAAAATCAGCAACGCTTTTTTTTGGCCAATTTGGAGAAGGTGTGATTACTCGGGAACGGTTCGTAGGATTTTTAGTGTATTTTCCAGGAAAAATCAACCACGCTTTTTTTGGCCAATTTGGAGAAGGTGTGATTACTCGGGAACGGCTCGTAGGTTTTTTAGTGTATTTTCCAGGAAAAATCAGCAACGCTTTTTTTGGCCAATTTGGAGAAGGTGTGATTACTCGGGAACGGCTCGTAGGATTTTTAGTGTATTTTCCAGGAAAAATCAGCAACGCTTTTTTTGGCCAATTTGGAGAAGGTGTGATTACTCGGGAATGGCTCGTAGGATTTTTTGTGTATTTTCCAGGAAAAATCAACAACGCTTTTTTTGGCCAATTTGGAGAAGGTGTGATTACTCGGGAACGGCTCGTAGGTTTTTTAGTGTATTTTCCAGGAAAAATCAGCAACGCTTTTTTTTCTAATTTGGAGAAGATGGGATTACTCGGGAACGGCTCGTAGGTTTTTTAGTGTATTTTCCAGGAAAAATCAGCAACGCTTTTTTTTCTAATTTGGAGAAGATGGGATTACTCGGGAACGGCTCGTAGGTTTTTTAGTGTATTTTCCAGGAAAAATCAACAACGCTTTTTTTTTGCCAATTTGGAGAAGGTGTGATTACTCGGGAACGGCTCGTAGGATTTTTAGTGTATTTTCCAGGAAAAATCAGCAACGCTTTTTTTTCTAATTTGGAGAAGGTGTGATTACTCGGGAACGGCTCGTAGGATTTTAAGTGTAATTTCCAGGAAAAATCAACAACGCTTTTTTTGGCCAATTTGGAGAAGGTGTGATTACTCGGGAACGGCTCGTAGGTTTTTTAGTGTATTTTCCAGGAAAAATCAGCAACGCTTTTTTTGGCCAATTTGGAGAAGGTGTGATTACTCGGGAACGGCTCGTAGGTTTTTTAGTGTATTTTCCAGGAAAAATCAGCAACGCTTTTTTTGGCCAATTTGGAGAAGGTGTGATTACTCGGGAACTGCTCGTAGGATTTTTAGTGTATTTTCCAGGAAAAATCAACAACGCTTTTTTTGGCCAATTTGGAGAAGCTGTGATTACTCGGGAACGGCTCATAAAATTTTTAATATATTTTCCAGGAAAAATCAACAACGCTTTTTTTTGGCCAATTTGGAGAAGGTGTGATTACTCGGGAACGGCTCGTAGGTTTTTTAGTGTATTTTCCAGGAAAAATCAGCAACGCTTTTTTTTGGCCAATTTGGAGAAGGTGTGATTACTCGGGAACGGCTCGTAGGATTTTTAGTGTATTTTCCAGGAAAAATCAGCAACGCTTTTTTTGGCCAATTTGGAGAAGGTGTGATTACTCGGGAACGGCTCGTAGGATTTTTAGTGTATTTTCCAGGAAAAATCAGCAACGCTTTTTTTGGCCAATTTGGAGAAGGTGTGATTACTCGGGAACGGCTCGTAGGATTTTTAGTGTATTTTCCAGGAAAAATCAACAACGCTTTTTTTGGCCAATTTGGAGAAGGTGTGATTACTCGGGAACGGCTCGTAGGTTTTTTAGTGTATTTTCCAGGAAAAATCAGCAACGCTTTTTTTGGCCAATTTGGAGAAGGTGTGATTACTCGGGAACGGCTCGTAGGATTTTTAGTGTATTTTCCAGGAAAAATCAGCAACGCTTTTTTTGGCCAATTTGGAGAAGGTGTGATTACTCGGGAACGGCTCGTAGGATTTTTAGTGTATTTTCCAGGAAAAATCAACAACGCTTTTTTTGGCCAATTTGGAGAAGGTGTGATTACTCGGGAACGGCTCGTAGGTTTTTTAGTGTATTTTCCAGGAAAAATCAGCAACGCTTTTTTTTCTAATTTGGAGAAGATGGGATTACTCGGGAACGGCTCGTAGGTTTTTTAGTGTATTTTCCAGGAAAAATCAGCAACGCTTTTTTTTCTAATTTGGAGAAGATGGGATTACTCGGGAACGGCTCGTAGGTTTTTTAGTGTATTTTCCAGGAAAAATCAACAACGCTTTTTTTTTGCCAATTTGGAGAAGGTGTGATTACTCGGGAACTGCTCGTAGGATTTTTAGTGTATTTTCCAGGAAAAATCAGCAACGCTTTTTTTTCTAATTTGGAGAAGGTGTGATTACTCGGGAACGGCTCGTAGGATTTTAAGTGTAATTTCCAGGAAAAATCAGCAACGCTTTTTTTTTGGCCAATTTAGAGAAGGTGTGATTACTCGGGAACTGCTCGTAGGATTTTTAGTGTATTTTCCAGGAAAAATCAACAACGCTTTTTTTGGCCAATTTGGAGAAGCTGTGATTACTCGGGAACGGCTCATAAAATTTTTAATATATTTTCCAGGAAAAATCAACAACGCTTTTTTTTGGCCAATTTGGAGAAGGTGTGATTACTCGAGAACGGCTCGTAGGTTTTTTTGGTGATTTTTCCAGGAAAAATCAGCAACGCTTTTTTTTGGCCAATTTGGAGAAGGTGTGATTACTCGGGAACGGCTCGTAGGATTTTTAGTGTATTTTCCAGGAAAAATCAGCAACGCTTTTTTTGGCCAATTTGGAGAAGGTGTGATTACTCGGGAACGGCTCGTAGGATTTTTAGTGTATTTTCCAGGAAAAATCAGCAACGCTTTTTTTGGCCAATTTGGAGAAGGTGTGATTACTCGGGAACGGCTCGTAGGATTTTTAGTGTATTTTCCAGGAAAAATCAACAACGCTTTTTTTGGCCAATTTGGAGAAGGTGTGATTACTCGGGAACGGCTCGTAGGTTTTTTAGTGTATTTTCCAGGAAAAATCAGCAACGCTTTTTTTGGCCAATTTGGAGAAGGTGTGATTACTCGGGAACGGCTCGTAGGATTTTTAGTGTATTTTCCAGGAAAAATCAGCAACGCTTTTTTTGGCCAATTTGGAGAAGGTGTGATTACTCGGGAACGGCTCGTAGGATTTTTAGTGTATTTTCCAGGAAAAATCAACAACGCTTTTTTTGGCCAATTTGGAGAAGGTGTGATTACTCGGGAACGGCTCGTAGGTTTTTTAGTGTATTTTCCAGGAAAAATCAGCAACGCTTTTTTTTCTAATTTGGAGAAGATGGGATTACTCGGGAACGGCTCGTAGGTTTTTTAGTGTATTTTCCAGGAAAAATCAGCAACGCTTTTTTTTCTAATTTGGAGAAGATGGGATTACTCGGGAACGGCTCGTAGGTTTTTTAGTGTATTTTCCAGGAAAAATCAACAACGCTTTTTTTTTGCCAATTTGGAGAAGGTGTGATTACTCGGGAACTGCTCGTAGGATTTTTAGTGTATTTTCCAGGAAAAATCAGCAACGCTTTTTTTTCTAATTTGGAGAAGGTGTGATTACTCGGGAACGGCTCGTAGGATTTTAAGTGTAATTTCCAGGAAAAATCAGCAACGCTTTTTTTTTGGCCAATTTAGAGAAGGTGTGATTACTCGGGAACGGCTCGTAGGTTTTTTAGTGTATTTTCCAGGAAAAATCAGCAACGCTTTTTTTGGCCAATTTGGAGAAGGTGTGATTACTCGGGAACTGCTCGTAGGATTTTTAGTGTATTTTCCAGGAAAAATCAACAACGCTTTTTTTTGGCCAATTTGGAGAAGATGGGATTACTCGGGAACGGTAGGATTTTTAGTGTATTTTCCAGGAAAAATCAACAACGCTTTTTTTGGCCAATTTGGAGAAGGTGTGATTACTCGGGAACGGCTCGTAGGATTTTTAGTGTATTTTCCAGGAAAAATCAACAACGCTTTTTTTGGCCAATTTGGAGAAGGTGTGATTACTCGGGAACGGCTCGTAGGTTTTTTAGTGTATTTTCCAGGAAAAATCAGCAACGCTTTTTTTTCTAATTTGGAGAAGATGGGATTACTCGGGAACGGCTCGTAGGTTTTTTAGTGTATTTTCCAGGAAAAATCAGCAACGCTTTTTTTTCTAATTTGGAGAAGATGGGATTACTCGGGAACGGCTCGTAGGTTTTTTAGTGTATTTTCCAGGAAAAATCAACAACGTTTTTTTTTGGCCAATTTGGAGAAGGTGTGATTACTCGGGAACTGCTCGTAGGATTTTTAGTGTATTTTCCAGGAAAAATCAGCAACGCTTTTTTTTCTAATTTGGAGAAGGTGTGATTACTCGGGAACGGCTCGTAGCATTTTAAGTGTAATTTCCAGGAAAAATCAGCAACGCTTTTTTTTTGGCCAATTTGGAGAATGTGTGATTACTCGGGAACGGCTCGTAGGTTTTTTAGTGTATTTTCCAGGAAAAATCAGCAACGCTTTTTTTGGCCAATTTGGAGAAGGTGTGATTACTCGGGAACGGCTCATAAAATTTTTAATATATTTTCCAGGAAAAATCAACAACGCTTTTTTTTTGGCCAATTTGGAGAAGGTGTGATTACTCGGGAACGGCTCGTAGGTTTTTTAGTGTATTTTCCAGGAAAAATCAGCAACGCTTTTTTTTGGCCAATTTGGAGAAGGTGTGATTACTCGGGAACGGCTCGTAGGATTTTTAGTGTATTTTCCAGGAAAAATCAGCAACGCTTTTTTTGGCCAATTTGGAGAAGGTGTGATTACTCGGGAACGGCTCGTAGGATTTTTAGTGTATTTTCCAGGAAAAATCAGCAACGCTTTTTTTGGCCAATTTGGAGAAGGTGTGATTACTCGGGAACGGCTCGTAGGATTTTTAGTGTATTTTCCAGGAAAAATCAACAACGCTTTTTTTGGCCAATTTGGAGAAGGTGTGATTACTCGGGAACGGCTCGTAGGTTTTTTAGTGTATTTTCCAGGAAAAATCAGCAACGCTTTTTTTGGCCAATTTGGAGAAGGTGTGATTACTCGGGAACGGCTCGTAGGATTTTTAGTGTATTTTCCAGGAAAAATCAGCAACGCTTTTTTTGGCCAATTTGGAGAAGGTGTGATTACTCGGGAACGGCTCGTAGGATTTTTAGTGTATTTTCCAGGAAAAATCAACAACGCTTTTTTTGGCCAATTTGGAGAAGGTGTGATTACTCGGGAACGGCTCGTAGGTTTTTTAGTGTATTTTCCAGGAAAAATCAGCAACGCTTTTTTTGGCCAATTTGGAGAAGGTGTGATTACTCGGGAACGGCTCGTAGGATTTTTAGTGTATTTTCCAGGAAAAATCAGCAACGCTTTTTTTTGGCCAATTTGGAGAAGGTGTGATTACTCGGGAACGGCTCGTAAGATTTTTAGTGTATTTTCCAGGAAAAATCAACAACGCTTTTTTTGGCCAATTTGGAGAAGGTGTGATTACTCGGGAACGGCTCGTAGGTTTTTTAGTGTATTTTCCAGGAAAAATCAGCAACGCTTTTTTTTCTAATTTGGAGAAGATGGGATTACTCGGGAACGGCTCGTAGGATTTTTAGTGTATTTTCCAGGAAAAATCAGCAACACTTTTTTTTGGCCAATTTGGAGAAGATGGGATTACTCGGGAACGGCTCGTAGGTTTTTTAGTGTATTTTCCAGGAAAAATCAGCAACGCTTTTTTTTGGCCAATTTGGAGAAGGTGTGATTACTCGGGAACGGCTCGTAGGATTTTTAGTGTAATTTCCAGGAAAAATGTGCAACGCTTTTTTTTGCCAATTTGGAGAAGGTGTGATTACTCGGGAACGGCTCGTAAGATTTTTAGTGTATTTTCCAGGAAAAATCAGCAACGCTTTTTTTGGCCAATTTGGAGAAGGTGTGATTACTCAGGAACGGCTCGTAAGATTTTTGATGTTTTTTCCAGGAAAAATCAGCAACGCTTTTTTTGGCCAATTTGGAGAAGGTGTGATTACTCGGGAACGGCTCGTAGGATTTTTAGTGTATTTTCCAGGAAAAATCAGCAACACTTTTTTTTGGCCAATTTGGAGAAGATGGGATTACTCGGGAACTGCTCGTAGGATTTTTAGTGTATTTTCCAGGAAAAATCAGCAACGCTTTTTTTTGGCCAATTTGGAGAAGGTGTGATTACTCGGGAACGGCTCGTAGGATTTTTAGTGTATTTTCCAGGAAAAATCAACAACGCTTTTTTTGGCCAATTTGGAGAAGGTGTGATTACTCGGGAACGGCTCGTAGGATTTTTAGTGTATTTTCCAGGAAAAATCAGCAACGCTTTTTTTGGCCAATTTGGAGAAGATGGGATTACTCGGGAACGGCTCGTAGGATTTTTGATGTTTTTTCCAGGAAAAATCAACAACGCTTTTTTTGGCCAATTTGGAGAAGGTGTGATTACTCGGGAACTGCTCGTAGGATTTTTAGTGTATTTTCCAGGAAAAATCAGCAACGCTTTTTTTTGGCCAATTTGGAGAAGGTGTGATTACTCGGGAACGGCTCGTAGGATTTTTAGTGTATTTTCCAGGAAAAATCAACAACGCTTTTTTTGGCCAATTTGGAGAAGGTGTGATTACTCGGGAACGGCTCGTAGGTTTTTTAGTGTATTTTCCAGGAAAAATCAGCAACGCTTTTTTTGGCCAATTTGGAGAAGGTGTGATTACTCGGGAACGGCTCGTAGGATTTTTAGTGTATTTTCCAGGAAAAATCAGCAAAGCTTTTTTTGGCCAATTTGGAGAAGGTGTGATTACTCGGGAACGGCTCGTAGGATTTTTAGTGTATTTTCCAGGAAAAATCAACAACGCTTTTTTTGGCCAATTTGGAGAAGGTGTGATTACTCGGGAACGGCTCGTAGGTTTTTTAGTGTATTTTCCAGGAAAAATCAGCAACGCTTTTTTTTCTAATTTGGAGAAGATGGGATTACTCGGGAACGGCTCGTAGGTTTTTTAGTGTATTTTCCAGGAAAAATCAGCAACGCTTTTTTTTCTAATTTGGAGAAGATGGGATTACTCGGGAACGGCTCGTAGGTTTTTTAGTGTATTTTCCAGGAAAAATCAACAACGCTTTTTTTTTGCCAATTTGGAGAAGGTGTGATTACTCGGGAACTGCTCGTAGGATTTTTAGTGTATTTTCCAGGAAAAATCAGCAACATTTTTTTTTTCTAATTTGGAGAAGGTGTGATTACTCGGGAACGGCTCGTAGGATTTTAAGTGTAATTTACAGGAAAAATCAGCAACGCTTTTTTTTTTGCCAATTTGGAGAAGGTGTGATTACTCGGGAACGGCTCGTAGGTTTTTTAGTGTATTTTCCAGGAAAAATCAGCAACGCTTTTTTTGGCCAATTTGGAGAAGGTGTGATTACTCGGGAACTGCTCGTAGGATTTTTAGTGTATTTTCCAGGAAAAATCAACAACGCTTTTTTTTGGCCAATTTGGAGAAGATGGGATTACTCGGGAACGGCTGGTAGGATTTTTAGTGTATTTTCCAGGAAAAATCAACAACGCTTTTTTTGGCCAATTTGGAGAAGGTGTGATTACTCGGGAACTGCTCGTAGGATTTTTAGTGTATTTTCCAGGAAAAATCAACAACGCTTTTTTTTGCCAATTTGGAGAAGGTGTGATTACTCGGGAACGGCTCATAAAATTTTTAATATATTTTCCAGGAAAAATCAGCAACGCTTTTTTTTCTAATTTGGAGAAGGTGTGATTACTCGGAAACGGCTCGTAAGATTTTTAGTGTATTTTTCAGGAAAAATCAACAACGCTTTTTTTTCTAATTTGGAGAAGGTGTGATTACTCGGGAACTGCTCGTAGGATTTTTAGTGTATTTTCCAGGAAAAATCAGCAACGCTTTTTTTTGGCCAATTTGGAGAAGATGGGATTACTCGGGAACGGCTCGTAGGATTTTTGATGTTTTTTCCAGGAAAAATCAACAACGCTTTTTTTGGCCAATTTGGAGAAGGTGTGATTACTCGGGAACGGCTCGTAGGATTTTTAGTGTATTTTCCAGGAAAAATCAACAACGCTTTTTTTGGCCAATTTGGAGAAGATGGGATTACTCGGGAACGGCTCGTAGGTTTTTTAGTGTATTTTCCAGGAAAAATCAGCAACGCTTTTTTTGGCCAATTTGGAGAAGGTGTGATTACTCGGGAACTGCTCGTAGGATTTTTAGTGTATTTTCCAGGAAAAATCAACAACGCTTTTTTTGGCCAATTTGGAGAAGCTGTGATTACTCGGGAACGGCTCATAAAATTTTTAATATATTTTCCAGGAAAAATCAACAACGCTTTTTTTTGGCCAATTTGGAGAAGGTGTGATTACTCGGGAACGGCTCGTAGGTTTTTTAGTGTATTTTCCAGGAAAAATCAGCAACGCTTTTTTTTGGCCAATTTGGAGAAGGTGTGATTACTCGGGAACGGCTCGTAGGATTTTTAGTGTATTTTCCAGGAAAAATCAGCAACGCTTTTTTTGGCCAATTTGGAGAAGGTGTGATTACTCGGGAACGGCTCGTAGGATTTTTAGTGTATTTTCCAGGAAAAATCAGCAACGCTTTTTTTGGCCAATTTGGAGAAGGTGTGATTACTCGGGAACGGCTCGTAGGATTTTTAGAGTATTTTCCAGGAAAAATCAACAACGCTTTTTTTGGCCAATTTGGAGAAGGTGTGATTACTCGGGAACGGCTCGTAGGTTTTTTAGTGTATTTTCCAGGAAAAATCAGCAACGCTTTTTTTGGCCAATTTGGAGAAGGTGTGATTACTCGGGAACGGCTCGTAGGATTTTTAGTGTATTTTCCAGGAAAAATCAGCAACGCTTTTTTTGGCCAATTTGGAGAAGGTGTGATTACTCGGGAACGGCTCGTAGGATTTTTAGTGTATTTTCCAGGAAAAATCAACAACGCTTTTTTTGGCCAATTTGGAGAAGGTGTGATTACTCGGGAACGGCTCGTAGGTTTTTTAGTGTATTTTCCAGGAAAAATCAGCAACGCTTTTTTTGGCCAATTTGGAGAAGGTGTGATTACTCGGGAACGGCTCGTAGGATTTTTAGTGTATTTTCCAGGAAAAATCAGCAACGCTTTTTTTTGGCCAATTTGGAGAAGATGGGATTACTCGGGAACGGCTCGTAGGATTTTTGATGTTTTTTCCAGGAAAAATCAACAACGCTTTTTTTGGCCAATTTGGAGAAGGTGTGATTACTCGGGAACTGCTCGTAGGATTTTTAGTGTATTTTCCAGGAAAAATCAGCAACGCTTTTTTTTGGCCAATTTGGAGAAGGTGTGATTACTCGGGAACGGTTCGTAGGATTTTTAGTGTATTTTCCAGGAAAAATCAACCACGCTTTTTTTGGCCAATTTGGAGAAGGTGTGATTACTCGGGAACGGCTCGTAGGTTTTTTAGTGTATTTTCCAGGAAAAATCAGCAACGCTTTTTTTGGCCAATTTGGAGAAGGTGTGATTACTCGGGAACGGCTCGTAGGATTTTTAGTGTATTTTCCAGGAAAAATCAGCAACGCTTTTTTTGGCCAATTTGGAGAAGGTGTGATTACTCGGGAATGGCTCGTAGGATTTTTTGTGTATTTTCCAGGAAAAATCAACAACGCTTTTTTTGGCCAATTTGGAGAAGGTGTGATTACTCGGGAACGGCTCGTAGGTTTTTTAGTGTATTTTCCAGGAAAAATCAGCAACGCTTTTTTTTCTAATTTGGAGAAGATGGGATTACTCGGGAACGGCTCGTAGGTTTTTTAGTGTATTTTCCAGGAAAAATCAGCAACGCTTTTTTTTCTAATTTGGAGAAGATGGGATTACTCGGGAACGGCTCGTAGGTTTTTTAGTGTATTTTCCAGGAAAAATCAACAACGCTTTTTTTTTGCCAATTTGGAGAAGGTGTGATTACTCGGGAACGGCTCGTAGGATTTTTAGTGTATTTTCCAGGAAAAATCAGCAACGCTTTTTTTTCTAATTTGGAGAAGGTGTGATTACTCGGGAACGGCTCGTAGGATTTTAAGTGTAATTTCCAGGAAAAATCAACAACGCTTTTTTTGGCCAATTTGGAGAAGGTGTGATTACTCGGGAACGGCTCGTAGGTTTTTTAGTGTATTTTCCAGGAAAAATCAGCAACGCTTTTTTTGGCCAATTTGGAGAAGGTGTGATTACTCGGGAACGGCTCGTAGGTTTTTTAGTGTATTTTCCAGGAAAAATCAGCAACGCTTTTTTTGGCCAATTTGGAGAAGGTGTGATTACTCGGGAACTGCTCGTAGGATTTTTAGTGTATTTTCCAGGAAAAATCAACAACGCTTTTTTTGGCCAATTTGGAGAAGCTGTGATTACTCGGGAACGGCTCATAAAATTTTTAATATATTTTCCAGGAAAAATCAACAACGCTTTTTTTTGGCCAATTTGGAGAAGGTGTGATTACTCGGGAACGGCTCGTAGGTTTTTTAGTGTATTTTCCAGGAAAAATCAGCAACGCTTTTTTTTGGCCAATTTGGAGAAGGTGTGATTACTCGGGAACGGCTCGTAGGATTTTTAGTGTATTTTCCAGGAAAAATCAGCAACGCTTTTTTTGGCCAATTTGGAGAAGGTGTGATTACTCGGGAACGGCTCGTAGGATTTTTAGTGTATTTTCCAGGAAAAATCAGCAACGCTTTTTTTGGCCAATTTGGAGAAGGTGTGATTACTCGGGAACGGCTCGTAGGATTTTTAGTGTATTTTCCAGGAAAAATCAACAACGCTTTTTTTGGCCAATTTGGAGAAGGTGTGATTACTCGGGAACGGCTCGTAGGTTTTTTAGTGTATTTTCCAGGAAAAATCAGCAACGCTTTTTTTGGCCAATTTGGAGAAGGTGTGATTACTCGGGAACGGCTCGTAGGATTTTTAGTGTATTTTCCAGGAAAAATCAGCAACGCTTTTTTTGGCCAATTTGGAGAAGGTGTGATTACTCGGGAACGGCTCGTAGGATTTTTAGTGTATTTTCCAGGAAAAATCAACAACGCTTTTTTTGGCCAATTTGGAGAAGGTGTGATTACTCGGGAACGGCTCGTAGGTTTTTTAGTGTATTTTCCAGGAAAAATCAGCAACGCTTTTTTTTCTAATTTGGAGAAGATGGGATTACTCGGGAACGGCTCGTAGGTTTTTTAGTGTATTTTCCAGGAAAAATCAGCAACGCTTTTTTTTCTAATTTGGAGAAGATGGGATTACTCGGGAACGGCTCGTAGGTTTTTTAGTGTATTTTCCAGGAAAAATCAACAACGCTTTTTTTTTGCCAATTTGGAGAAGGTGTGATTACTCGGGAACTGCTCGTAGGATTTTTAGTGTATTTTCCAGGAAAAATCAGCAACGCTTTTTTTTCTAATTTGGAGAAGGTGTGATTACTCGGGAACGGCTCGTAGGATTTTAAGTGTAATTTCCAGGAAAAATCAGCAACGCTTTTTTTTTGGCCAATTTAGAGAAGGTGTGATTACTCGGGAACTGCTCGTAGGATTTTTAGTGTATTTTCCAGGAAAAATCAACAACGCTTTTTTTGGCCAATTTGGAGAAGCTGTGATTACTCGGGAACGGCTCATAAAATTTTTAATATATTTTCCAGGAAAAATCAACAACGCTTTTTTTTGGCCAATTTGGAGAAGGTGTGATTACTCGAGAACGGCTCGTAGGTTTTTTTGGTGATTTTTCCAGGAAAAATCAGCAACGCTTTTTTTTGGCCAATTTGGAGAAGGTGTGATTACTCGGGAACGGCTCGTAGGATTTTTAGTGTATTTTCCAGGAAAAATCAGCAACGCTTTTTTTGGCCAATTTGGAGAAGGTGTGATTACTCGGGAACGGCTCGTAGGATTTTTAGTGTATTTTCCAGGAAAAATCAGCAACGCTTTTTTTGGCCAATTTGGAGAAGGTGTGATTACTCGGGAACGGCTCGTAGGATTTTTAGTGTATTTTCCAGGAAAAATCAACAACGCTTTTTTTGGCCAATTTGGAGAAGGTGTGATTACTCGGGAACGGCTCGTAGGTTTTTTAGTGTATTTTCCAGGAAAAATCAGCAACGCTTTTTTTGGCCAATTTGGAGAAGGTGTGATTACTCGGGAACGGCTCGTAGGATTTTTAGTGTATTTTCCAGGAAAAATCAGCAACGCTTTTTTTGGCCAATTTGGAGAAGGTGTGATTACTCGGGAACGGCTCGTAGGATTTTTAGTGTATTTTCCAGGAAAAATCAACAACGCTTTTTTTGGCCAATTTGGAGAAGGTGTGATTACTCGGGAACGGCTCGTAGGTTTTTTAGTGTATTTTCCAGGAAAAATCAGCAACGCTTTTTTTTCTAATTTGGAGAAGATGGGATTACTCGGGAACGGCTCGTAGGTTTTTTAGTGTATTTTCCAGGAAAAATCAGCAACGCTTTTTTTTCTAATTTGGAGAAGATGGGATTACTCGGGAACGGCTCGTAGGTTTTTTAGTGTATTTTCCAGGAAAAATCAACAACGCTTTTTTTTTGCCAATTTGGAGAAGGTGTGATTACTCGGGAACTGCTCGTAGGATTTTTAGTGTATTTTCCAGGAAAAATCAGCAACGCTTTTTTTTCTAATTTGGAGAAGGTGTGATTACTCGGGAACGGCTCGTAGGATTTTAAGTGTAATTTCCAGGAAAAATCAGCAACGCTTTTTTTTTGGCCAATTTAGAGAAGGTGTGATTACTCGGGAACGGCTCGTAGGTTTTTTAGTGTATTTTCCAGGAAAAATCAGCAACGCTTTTTTTGGCCAATTTGGAGAAGGTGTGATTACTCGGGAACTGCTCGTAGGATTTTTAGTGTATTTTCCAGGAAAAATCAACAACGCTTTTTTTTGGCCAATTTGGAGAAGATGGGATTACTCGGGAACGGTAGGATTTTTAGTGTATTTTCCAGGAAAAATCAACAACGCTTTTTTTGGCCAATTTGGAGAAGGTGTGATTACTCGGGAACGGCTCGTAGGATTTTTAGTGTATTTTCCAGGAAAAATCAACAACGCTTTTTTTGGCCAATTTGGAGAAGGTGTGATTACTCGGGAACGGCTCGTAGGTTTTTTAGTGTATTTTCCAGGAAAAATCAGCAACGCTTTTTTTTCTAATTTGGAGAAGATGGGATTACTCGGGAACGGCTCGTAGGTTTTTTAGTGTATTTTCCAGGAAAAATCAGCAACGCTTTTTTTTCTAATTTGGAGAAGATGGGATTACTCGGGAACGGCTCGTAGGTTTTTTAGTGTATTTTCCAGGAAAAATCAACAACGTTTTTTTTTGGCCAATTTGGAGAAGGTGTGATTACTCGGGAACTGCTCGTAGGATTTTTAGTGTATTTTCCAGGAAAAATCAGCAACGCTTTTTTTTCTAATTTGGAGAAGGTGTGATTACTCGGGAACGGCTCGTAGCATTTTAAGTGTAATTTCCAGGAAAAATCAGCAACGCTTTTTTTTTGGCCAATTTGGAGAATGTGTGATTACTCGGGAACGGCTCGTAGGTTTTTTAGTGTATTTTCCAGGAAAAATTAGCAACGCTTTTTTTGGCCAATTTGGAGAAGGTGTGATTACTCGGGAACTGCTCGTAGGATTTTTAGTGTATTTTCCAGGAAAAATCAACAACGCTTTTTTTTGGCCAATTTGGAGAAGATGGGATTACTCGGGAACGGCTGGTAGGATTTTTAGTGTATTTTCCAGGAAAAATCAACAACGCTTTTTTTGGCCAATTTGGAGAAGGTGTGATTACTCGGGAACTGCTCGTAGGATTTTTAGTGTATTTTCCAGGAAAAATCAACAACGCTTTTTTTTGCCAATTTGGAGAAGGTGTGATTACTCGGGAACGGCTCATAAAATTTTTAATATATTTTCCAGGAAAAATCAGCAACGCTTTTTTTTCTAATTTGGAGAAGGTGTGATTACTCGGAAACGGCTCGTAAGATTTTTAGTGTATTTTCCAGGAAAAATCAACAACGCTTTTTTTTCTAATTTGGAGAAGGTGTGATTACTCGGGAACGGCTGGTAGGATTTTTAGTGTATTTTCCAGGAAAAATCAACAACGCTTTTTTTGGCCAATTTGGAGAAGGTGTGATTACTCGGGAACTGCTCGTAGGATTTTTAGTGTATTTTCCAGGAAAAATCAACAACGCTTTTTTTTGCCAATTTGGAGAAGGTGTGATTACTCGGGAACGGCTCATAAAATTTTTAATATATTTTCCAGGAAAAATCAGCAACGCTTTTTTTTCTAATTTGGAGAAGGTGTGATTACTCGGAAACGGCTCGTAAGATTTTTAGTGTATTTTCCAGGAAAAATCAACAACGCTTTTTTTTCTAATTTGGAGAAGGTGTGATTACTCGGGAACTGCTCGTAGGATTTTTAGTGTATTTTCCAGGAAAAATCAGCAACGCTTTTTTTTGGCCAATTTGGAGAAGATGGGATTACTCGGGAACGGCTCGTAGGATTTTTGATGTTTTTTCCAGGAAAAATCAACAACGCTTTTTTTGGCCAATTTGGAGAAGGTGTGATTACTCGGGAACGGCTCGTAGGATTTTTAGTGTATTTTCCAGGAAAAATCAACAACGCTTTTTTTGGCCAATTTGGAGAAGATGGGATTACTCGGGAACGGCTCGTAGGTTTTTTAGTGTATTTTCCAGGAAAAATCAGCAACGCTTTTTTTGGCCAATTTGGAGAAGGTGTGATTACTCGGGAACTGCTCGTAGGATTTTTAGTGTATTTTCCAGGAAAAATCAACAACGCTTTTTTTGGCCAATTTGGAGAAGCTGTGATTACTCGGGAACGGCTCATAAAATTTTTAATATATTTTCCAGGAAAAATCAACAACGCTTTTTTTTGGCCAATTTGGAGAAGGTGTGATTACTCGGGAACGGCTCGTAGGTTTTTTAGTGTATTTTCCAGGAAAAATCAGCAACGCTTTTTTTTGGCCAATTTGGAGAAGGTGTGATTACTCGGGAACGGCTCGTAGGATTTTTAGTGTATTTTCCAGGTAAAATCAGCAACGCTTTTTTTGGCCAATTTGGAGAAGGTGTGATTACTCGGGAACGGCTCGTAGGATTTTTAGTGTATTTTCCAGGAAAAATCAGCAACGCTTTTTTTGGCCAATTTGGAGAAGGTGTGATTACTCGGGAACGGCTCGTAGGATTTTTAGTGTATTTTCCAGGAAAAATCAACAACGCTTTTTTTGGCCAATTTGGAGAAGGTGTGATTACTCGGGAACGGCTCGTAGGTTTTTTAGTGTATTTTCCAGGAAAAATCAGCAACGCTTTTTTTGGCCAATTTGGAGAAGGTGTGATTACTCGGGAACGGCTCGTAGGATTTTTAGTGTATTTTCCAGGAAAAATCAACAACGCTTTTTTTGGCCAATTTGGAGAAGATGGGATTACTCGGGAACGGCTGGTAGGATTTTTAGTGTATTTTCCAGGAAAAATCAACAACGCTTTTTTTGGCCAATTTGGAGAAGGTGTGATTACTCGGGAACGGCTCGTAGGATTTTTTGTGTATTTTCCAGGAAAAATCAACAACGCTTTTTTTGGCCAATTTGGAGAAGGTGTGATTACTCGGGAACGGCTCGTAGGTTTTTTAGTGTATTTTCCAGGAAAAATCAGCAACGCTTTTTTTTCTAATTTGGAGAAGATGGGATTACTCGGGAACGGCTCGTAGGTTTTTTAGTGTATTTTCCAGGAAAAATCAGCAACGCTTTTTTTTCTAATTTGGAAAAGATGGGATTACTCGGGAACGGCTCGTAGGTTTTTTAGTGTATTTTCCAGGAAAAATCAACAACGCTTTTTTTTGGCCAATTTGGAGAAGGTGTGATTACTCGGGAACTGCTCGTAGGATTTTTAGTGTATTTTCCAGGAAAAATCAGCAACGCTTTTTTTTCTAATTTGGAGAAGGTGTGATTACTCGGGAACGGCTCGTAGGATTTTAAGTGTAATTTCCAGGAAAAATCAGCAACGCTTTTTTTTTGGCCAATTTGGAGAAGGTGTGATTACTCGGGAACGGCTCGTAGGTTTTTTAGTGTATTTTCCAGGAAAAATCAGCAACGCTTTTTTTGGCCAATTTGGAGAAGGTGTGATTACTCGGGAACTGCTCGTAGGATTTTTAGTGTATTTTCCAGGAAAAATCAACAACGCTTTTTTTTGGCCAATTTGGAGAAGATGGGATTACTCGGGAACGGCTGGTAGGATTTTTAGTGTATTTTCCAGGAAAAATCAACAACGCTTTTTTTGGCCAATTTGGAGAAGGTGTGATTACTCGGGAACTGCTCGTAGGATTTTTAGTGTATTTTCCAGGAAAAATCAACAACGCTTTTTTTTGCCAATTTGGAGAAGGTGTGATTACTCGGGAACGGCTCATAAAATTTTTAATATATTTTCCAGGAAAAATCAGCAACGCTTTTTTTTCTAATTTGGAGAAGGTGTGATTACTCGGAAACGGCTCGTAAGATTTTTAGTGTATTTTCCAGGAAAAATCAACAACGCTTTTTTTTCTAATTTGGAGAAGGTGTGATTACTCGGGAACTGCTCGTAGGATTTTTAGTGTATTTTCCAGGAAAAATCAGCAACGCTTTTTTTTGGCCAATTTGGAGAAGATGGGATTACTCGGGAACGGCTCGTAGGATTTTTGATGTTTTTTCCAGGAAAAATCAACAACGCTTTTTTTGGCCAATTTGGAGAAGGTGTGATTACTCGGGAACGGCTCGTAGGATTTTTAGTGTATTTTCCAGGAAAAATCAACAACGCTTTTTTTGGCCAATTTGGAGAAGATGGGATTACTCGGGAACGGCTCATAAAATTTTTAATATATTTTCCAGGAAAAATCAGCAACGCTTTTTTTTCTAATTTGGAGAAGGTGTGATTACTCGGAAACGGCTCGTAAGATTTTTAGTGTATTTTCCAGGAAAAATCAACAACGCTTTTTTTTCTAATTTGGAGAAGGTGTGATTACTCGGGAACTGCTCGTAGGATTTTTAGTGTATTTTCCAGGAAAAATCAGCAACGCTTTTTTTTGGCCAATTTGGAGAAGATGGGATTACTCGGGAACGGCTCGTAGGATTTTTGATGTTTTTTCCAGGAAAAATCAACAACGCTTTTTTTTGGCCAATTTGGAGAAGGTGTGATTACTCGGGAACGGCTCGTAGGATTTTTAGTGTATTTTCCAGGAAAAATCAACAACGCTTTTTTTGGCCAATTTGGAGAAGCTGTGATTACTCGGGAACGGCTCATAAAATTTTTAATATATTTTCCAGGAAAAATCAGCAACGCTTTTTTTTCTAATTTGGAGAAGGTGTGATTACTCGGAAACGGCTCGTAAGATTTTTAGTGTATTTTCCAGGAAAAATCAGCAACGCTTTTTTTTCTAATTTGGAGAAGATGGGATTACTCGGGAACGGCTCGTAGGATTTTTAGTGTATTTTCCAGGAAAAATCAGCAACACTTTTTTTTGGCCAATTTGGAGAAGATGGGATTACTCGGGAACGGCTCGTAGGATTTTAAGTGTAATTTCCAGGAAAAATCAGCAACGCTTTTTTTTTGGCCAATTTGGAGAAGGTGTGATTACTCGGGAACGGCTCGTAGGTTTTTTAGTGTATTTTCCAGGAAAAAACTGCAACGCTTTTTTTGGCCAATTTGGAGAAGGTGTGATTACTCGGGAACTGCTCGTAGGATTTTTAGTGTATTTTCCAGGAAAAATCAACAACGCTTTTTTTTGGCCAATTTGGAGAAGATGGGATTACTCGGGAACGGCTGGTAGGATTTTTAGTGTATTTTCCAGGAAAAATCAACAACGCTTTTTTTGGCCAATTTGGAGAAGGTGTGATTACTCGGGAACTGCTCGTAGGATTTTTAGTGTATTTTCCAGGAAAAATCAACAACGCTTTTTTTTGCCAATTTGGAGAAGGTGTGATTACTCGGGAACGGCTCATAAAATTTTTAATATATTTTCCAGGAAAAATCAGCAACGCTTTTTTTTCTAATTTGGAGAAGGTGTGATTACTCGGAAACGGCTCGTAAGATTTTTAGTGTATTTTCCAGGAAAAATCAACAACGCTTTTTTTTCTAATTTGGAGAAGGTGTGATTACTCGGGAACTGCTCGTAGGATTTTTAGTGTATTTTCCAGGAAAAATCAGCAACGCTTTTTTTTGGCCAATTTGGAGAAGATGGGATTACTCGGGAACGGCTCGTAGGATTTTTGATGTTTTTTCCAGGAAAAATCAACAACGCTTTTTTTGGCCAATTTGGAGAAGGTGTGATTACTCGGGAACGGCTCGTAGGATTTTTAGTGTATTTTCCAGGAAAAATCAACAACGCTTTTTTTGGCCAATTTGGAGAAGATGGGATTACTCGGGAACGGCTCATAAAATTTTTAATATATTTTCCAGGAAAAATCAGCAACGCTTTTTTTCTAATTTGGAGAAGGTGTGATTACTCGGAAACGGCTCGTAAGATTTTTAGTGTATTTTCCAGGAAAAATCAACAACGCTTTTTTTTCTAATTTGGAGAAGGTGTGATTACTCGGGAACTGCTCGTAGGATTTTTAGTGTATTTTCCAGGAAAAATCAGCAACGCTTTTTTTTGGCCAATTTGGAGAAGATGGGATTACTCGGGAACGGCTCGTAGGATTTTTGATGTTTTTTCCAGGAAAAATCAACAACGCTTTTTTTTGGCCAATTTGGAGAAGGTGTGATTACTCGGGAACGGCTCGTAGGATTTTTAGTGTATTTTCCAGGAAAAATCAACAACGCTTTTTTTGGCCAATTTGGAGAAGCTGTGATTACTCGGGAACGGCTCATAAAATTTTTAATATATTTTCCAGGAAAAATCAGCAACGCTTTTTTTTCTAATTTGGAGAAGGTGTGATTACTCGGAAACGGCTCGTAAGATTTTTAGTGTATTTTCCAGGAAAAATCAGCAACGCTTTTTTTTCTAATTTGGAGAAGATGGGATTACTCGGGAACGGCTCGTAGGATTTTTAGTGTATTTTCCAGGAAAAATCAGCAACACTTTTTTTTGGCCAATTTGGAGAAGATGGGATTACTCGGGAACGGCTCGTAGGATTTTAAGTGTAATTTCCAGGAAAAATCAGCAACGCTTTTTTTTTGGCCAATTTGGAGAAGGTGTGATTACTCGGGAACGGCTCGTAGGTTTTTTAGTGTATTTTCCAGGAAAAAACTGCAACGCTTTTTTTGGCCAATTTGGAGAAGGTGTGATTACTCGGGAACTGCTCGTAGGATTTTTAGTGTATTTTCCAGGAAAAATCAACAACGCTTTTTTTTGGCCAATTTGGAGAAGATGGGATTACTCGGGAACGGCTGGTAGGATTTTTAGTGTATTTTCCAGGAAAAATCAACAACGCTTTTTTTGGCCAATTTGGAGAAGGTGTGATTACTCGGGAACTGCTCGTAGGATTTTTAGTGTATTTTCCAGGAAAAATCAACAACGCTTTTTTTTGCCAATTTGGAGAAGGTGTGATTACTCGGGAACGGCTCATAAAATTTTTAATATATTTTCCAGGAAAAATCAGCAACGCTTTTTTTTCTAATTTGGAGAAGGTGTGATTACTCGGAAACGGCTCGTAAGATTTTTAGTGTATTTTCCAGGAAAAATCAACAACGCTTTTTTTTCTAATTTGGAGAAGGTGTGATTACTCGGGAACTGCTCGTAGGATTTTTAGTGTATTTTCCAGGAAAAATCAGCAACGCTTTTTTTTGGCCAATTTGGAGAAGATGGGATTACTCGGGAACGGCTCGTAGGATTTTTGATGTTTTTTCCAGGAAAAATCAACAACGCTTTTTTTGGCCAATTTGGAGAAGGTGTGATTACTCGGGAACGGCTCGTAGGATTTTTAGTGTATTTTCCAGGAAAAATCAACAACGCTTTTTTTGGCCAATTTGGAGAAGATGGGATTACTCGGGAACGGCTCATAAAATTTTTAATATATTTTCCAGGAAAAATCAGCAACGCTTTTTTTTCTAATTTGGAGAAGGTGTGATTACTCGGAAACGGCTCGTAAGATTTTTAGTGTATTTTCCAGGAAAAATCAACAACGCTTTTTTTTCTAATTTGGAGAAGGTGTGATTACTCGGGAACTGCTCGTAGGATTTTTAGTGTATTTTCCAGGAAAAATCAGCAACGCTTTTTTTTGGCCAATTTGGAGAAGATGGGATTACTCGGGAACGGCTCGTAGGATTTTTGATGTTTTTTCCAGGAAAAATCAACAACGCTTTTTTTTGGCCAATTTGGAGAAGGTGTGATTACTCGGGAACTGCTCGTAGGATTTTTAGTGTATTTTCCAGGAAAAATCAACAACGCTTTTTTTGGCCAATTTGGAGAAGCTGTGATTACTCGGGAACGGCTCATAAAATTTTTAATATATTTTCCAGGAAAAATCAACAACGCTTTTTTTGGCCAATTTGGAGAAGGTGTGATTACTCGGGAACGGCTCGTAGGTTTTTTAGTGTATTTTCCAGGAAAAATCAGCAACGCTTTTTTTGGCCAATTTGGAGAAGGTGTGATTACTCGGGAACGGCTCGTAGGATTTTTAGTGTATTTTCCAGGAAAAATCAGCAACGCTTTTTTTGGCCAATTTGGAGAAGGTGTGATTACTCGGGAACGGCTCGTAGGATTTTTAGTGTATTTTCCAGGAAAAATCAACAACGCTTTTTTTGGCCAATTTGGAGAAGGTGTGATTACTCGGGAACGGCTCGTAGGTTTTTTAGTGTATTTTCCAGGAAAAATCAGCAACGCTTTTTTTTCTAATTTGGAGAAGATGGGATTACTCGGGAACGGCTCGTAGGTTTTTTAGTGTATTTTCCAGGAAAAATCAGCAACGCCTTTTTTTCTAATTTGGAGAAGATGGGATTACTCGGGAACGGCTCGTAGGTTTTTTAGTGTATTTTCCAGGAAAAATCAACAACGCTTTTTTTTGGCCAATTTGGAGAAGGTGTGATTACTCGGGAACTGCTCGTAGGATTTTTAGTGTATTTTCCAGGAAAAATCAGCAACGCTTTTTTTTCTAATTTGGAGAAGGTGTGATTACTCGGGAACGGCTCGTAGGATTTTAAGTGTAATTTCCAGGAAAAATCAGCAACGCTTTTTTTTTGGCCAATTTGGAGAAGGTGTGATTACTCGGGAACGGCTCGTAGGTTTTTTAGTGTATTTTCCAGGAAAAATCAGCAACGCTTTTTTTGGCCAATTTGGAGAAGGTGTGATTACTCGGGAACTGCTCGTAGGATTTTTAGTGTATTTTCCAGGAAAAATCAACAACGCTTTTTTTTGGCCAATTTGGAGAAGATGGGATTACTCGGGAACGGCTGGTAGGATTTTTAGTGTATTTTCCAGGAAAAATCAACAACGCTTTTTTTGGCCAATTTGGAGAAGGTGTGATTACTCGGGAACTGCTCGTAGGATTTTTAGTGTATTTTCCAGGAAAAATCAACAACGCTTTTTTTTGCCAATTTGGAGAAGGTGTGATTACTCGGGAACGGCTCATAAAATTTTTAATATATTTTCCAGGAAAAATCAGCAACGCTTTTTTTTCTAATTTGGAGAAGGTGTGATTACTCGGAAACGGCTCGTAAGATTTTTAGTGTATTTTCCAGGAAAAATCAACAACGCTTTTTTTTCTAATTTGGAGAAGGTGTGATTACTCGGGAACTGCTCGTAGGATTTTTAGTGTATTTTCCAGGAAAAATCAGCAACGCTTTTTTTTGGCCAATTTGGAGAAGATGGGATTACTCGGGAACGGCTCGTAGGATTTTTGATGTTTTTTCCAGGAAAAATCAACAACGCTTTTTTTGGCCAATTTGGAGAAGGTGTGATTACTCGGGAACGGCTCGTAGGATTTTTAGTGTATTTTCCAGGAAAAATCAACAACGCTTTTTTTGGCCAATTTGGAGAAGATGGGATTACTCGGGAACGGCTCGTAGGTTTTTTAGTGTATTTTCCAGGAAAAATCAGCAACGCTTTTTTTGGCCAATTTGGAGAAGGTGTGATTACTCGGGAACTGCTCGTAGGATTTTTAGTGTATTTTCCAGGAAAAATCAACAACGCTTTTTTTGGCCAATTTGGAGAAGCTGTGATTACTCGGGAACGGCTCATAAAATTTTTAATATATTTTCCAGGAAAAATCAACAACGCTTTTTTTCGGCCAATTTGGAGAAGGTGTGATTACTCGGGAACGGCTCGTAGGTTTTTTAGTGTATTTTCCAGGAAAAATCAGCAACGCTTTTTTTTGGCCAATTTGGAGAAGGTGTGATTACTCGGGAACGGCTCGTAGGATTTTTAGTGTATTTTCCAGGAAAAATCAGCAACGCTTTTTTTGGCCAATATGGAGAAGGTGTGATTACTCGGGAACGGCTCGTAGGATTTTTAGTGTATTTTCCAGGAAAAATCAGCAACGCTTTTTTTGGCCAATTTGGAGAAGGTGTGATTACTCGGGAACGGCTCGTAGGATTTTTAGTGTATTTTCCAGGAAAAATCAACAATGCTTTTTTTGGCCAATTTGGAGAAGGTGTGATTACTCGGGAACGGCTCGTAGGTTTTTTAGTGTATTTTCCAGGAAAAATCAGCAACGCTTTTTTTGGCCAATTTGGAGAAGGTGTGATTACTCGGGAACGGCTCGTAGGTTTTTTAGTGTATTTTCCAGGAAAAATCAGCAACGCTTTTTTTGGCCAATTTGGAGAAGGTGTGATTACTCGGGAACGGCTCGTAGGATTTTTAGTGTATTTTCCAGGAAAAATCAGCAACGCTTTTTTTGGCCAATTTGGAGAAGGTGTGATTACTCGGGAACGGCTCGTAGGATTTTTAGTGTATTTTCCAGGAAAAATCAACAACGCTTTTTTTGGCCAATTTGGAGAAGGTGTGATTACTCGGGAACGGCTCGTAGGTTTTTTAGTGTATTTTCCAGGAAAAATCAGCAACGCTTTGTTTGGCCAATTTGGAGAAGGTGTGATTACTCGGGAACGGCTCGTAGGATTTTTAGTGTATTTTCCAGGAAAAATCAGCAACGCTTTTTTTTGGCCAATTTGGAGAAGGTGTGATTACTCGGGAACGGCTCGTAAGATTTTTAGTGTATTTTCCAGGAAAAATCAACAACGCTTTTTTTGGCCAATTTGGAGAAGGTGTGATTACTCGGGAACGGCTCGTAGGTTTTTTAGTGTATTTTCCAGGAAAAATCAGCAACGCTTTTTTTTCTAATTTGGAGAAGATGGGATTACTCGGGAACGGCTCGTAGGATTTTTAGTGTATTTTCCAGGAAAAATCAGCAACACTTTTTTTTGGCCAATTTGGAGAAGATGGGATTACTCGGGAACGGCTCGTAGGTTTTTTAGTGTATTTTCCAGGAAAAATCAGCAACGCTTTTTTTTGGCCAATTTGGAGAAGATGGGATTACTCGGGAACGGCTCGTAGGATTTTTAGTGTAATTTCCAGGAAAAATGTGCAACGCTTTTTTTTGCCAATTTGGAGAAGGTGTGATTACTCGGGAACGGCTCGTAAGATTTTTAGTGTATTTTCCAGGAAAAATCAGCAACGCTTTTTTTGGCCAATTTGGAGAAGGTGTGATTACTCAGGAACGGCTCGTAAGATTTTTGATGTTTTTTCCAGGAAAAATCAGCAACGATTTTTTTGGCCAATTTGGAGAAGGTGTGATTACTCGGGAACGGCTCGTAGGATTTTTAGTGTATTTTCCAGGAAAAATCAGCAACACTTTTTTTTGGCCAATTTGGAGAAGATGGGATTACTCGGGAACTGCTCGTAGGATTTTTAGTGTATTTTCCAGGAAAAATCAGCAACGCTTTTTTTTGGCCAATTTGGAGAAGGTGTGATTACTCGGGAACGGCTCGTAGGATTTTTAGTGTATTTTCCAGGAAAAATCAACAACGCTTTTTTTGGCCAATTTGGAGAAGGTGTGATTACTCGGGAACGGCTCGTAGGATTTTTAGTGTATTTTCCAGGAAAAATCAGCAACGCTTTTTTTGGCCAATTTGGAGAAGATGGGATTACTCGGGAACGGCTCGTAGGATTTTTGATGTTTTTTCCAGGAAAAATCAACAACGCTTTTTTTGGCCAATTTGGAGAAGGTGTGATTACTCGGGAACTGCTCGTAGGATTTTTAGTGTATTTTCCAGGAAAAATCAGCAACGCTTTTTTTTGGCCAATTTGGAGAAGGTGTGATTACTCGGGAACGGCTCGTAGGATTTTTAGTGTATTTTCCAGGAAAAATCAACAACGCTTTTTTTGGCCAATTTGGAGAAGGTGTGATTACTCGGGAACGGCTCGTAGGTTTTTTAGTGTATTTTCCAGGAAAAATCAGCAACGCTTTTTTTGGCCAATTTGGAGAAGGTGTGATTACTCGGGAACGGCTCGTAGGATTTTTAGTGTATTTTCCAGGAAAAATCAGCAACGCTTTTTTTGGCCAATTTGGAGAAGGTGTGATTACTCGGGAACGGCTCGTAGGATTTTTAGTGTATTTTCCAGGAAAAATCAACAACGCTTTTTTTGGCCAATTTGGAGAAGGTGTGATTACTCGGGAACGGCTCGTAGGTTTTTTAGTGTATTTTCCAGGAAAAATCAGCAACGCTTTTTTTTCTAATTTGGAGAAGATGGGATTACTCGGGAACGGCTCGTAGGTTTTTTAGTGTATTTTCCAGGAAAAATCAGCAACGCTTTTTTTTGGCCAATTTGGAGAAGATGGGATTACTCGGGAACGGCTCGTAGGTTTTTTAGTGTATTTTCCAGGAAAAATCAGCAACGCTTTTTTTTGGCCAATTTGGAGAAGATGGGATTACTCGGGAACGGCTCGTAGGATTTTTAGTGTAATTTCCAGGAAAAATGTGCAACGCTTTTTTTTGCCAATTTGGAGAAGGTGTGATTACTCGGGAACGGCTCGTAAGATTTTTAGTGTATTTTCCAGGAAAAATCAGCAACGCTTTTTTTGGCCAATTTGGAGAAGGTGTGATTACTCAGGAACGGCTCGTAAGATTTTTGATGTTTTTTCCAGGAAAAATCAGCAACGCTTTTTTTGGCCAATTTGGAGAAGGTGTGATTACTCGGGAACGGCTCGTAGGATTTTTAGTGTATTTTCCAGGAAAAATCAGCAACACTTTTTTTTGGCCAATTTGGAGAAGATGGGATTACTCGGGAACTGCTCGTAGGATTTTTAGTGTATTTTCCAGGAAAAATCAGCAACGCTTTTTTTTGGCCAATTTGGAGAAGGTGTGATTACTCGGGAACGGCTCGTAGGATTTTTAGTGTATTTTCCAGGAAAAATCAACAACGCTTTTTTTGGCCAATTTGGAGAAGGTGTGATTACTCGGGAACGGCTCGTAGGATTTTTAGTGTATTTTCCAGGAAAAATCAGCAACGCTTTTTTTGGCCAATTTGGAGAAGATGGGATTACTCGGGAACGGCTCGTAGGATTTTTGATGTTTTTTCCAGGAAAAATCAACAACGCTTTTTTTGGCCAATTTGGAGAAGGTGTGATTACTCGGGAACTGCTCGTAGGATTTTTAGTGTATTTTCCAGGAAAAATCAGCAACGCTTTTTTTTGGCCAATTTGGAGAAGGTGTGATTACTCGGGAACGGCTCGTAGGATTTTTAGTGTATTTTCCAGGAAAAATCAGCAACGCTTTTTTTGGCCAATTTGGAGAAGGTGTGATTACTCGGGAACGGCTCGTAGGATTTTTAGTGTATTTTCCAGGAAAAATCAACAACGCTTTTTTTGGCCAATTTGGAGAAGGTGTGATTACTCGGGAACGGCTCGTAGGTTTTTTAGTGTATTTTCCAGGAAAAATCTGCAACGCTTTTTTTTCTAATTTGGAGAAGATGGGATTACTCGGGAACGGCTCGTAGGATTTTTGATGTTTTTTCCAGAAAAAATCAACAACGCTTTTTTTGGCCAATTTGGAGAAGGTGTGATTACTCGGGAACGGCTCGTAGGTTTTTTAGTGTATTTTCCAGGAAAAATCAGCAACGCTTTTTTTGGCCAATTTGGAGAAGGTGTGATTACTCGGGAACGGCTCGTAGGATTTTTAGTGTATTTTCCAGGAAAAATCAGCAACGCTTTTTTTGGCCAATTTGGAGAAGGTGTGATTACTCGGGAACGGCTCGTAGGATTTTTAGTGTATTTTCCAGGAAAAAGCAACAACGCTTTTTTTGGCCAATTTGGAGAAGGTGTGATTACTCGGGAACGGCTCGTAGGTTTTTTAGTGTATTTTCCAGGAAAAATCAGCAACGCTTTTTTTTCTAATTTGGAGAAGATGGGATTACTCGGGAACGGCTCGTAGGTTTTTTAGTGTATTTTCCAGGAAAAATCAGCAACGCTTTTTTTTCTAATTTGGAGAAGATGGGATTACTCGGGAACGGCTCGTAGGATTTTAAGTGTAATTTCCAGGAAAAATCAGCAACGCTTTTTTTTTGGCCAATTTGGAGAAGGTGTGATTACTCGGGAACGGCTCGTAGGTTTTTTAGTGTATTTTCCAGGAAAAATCAGCAACGCTTTTTTTGGCCAATTTGGAGAAGGTGTGATTACTCGGGAACTGCTCGTAGGATTTTTAGTGTATTTTCCAGGAAAAATCAACGACGCTTTTTTTTTGGCCAATTTGGAGAAGATGGGATTACTCGGGAACGGCTGGTAGGATTTTTAGTGTATTTTCCAGGAAAAATCAACAACGCTTTTTTTGGCCAATTTGGAGAAGGTGTGATTACTCGGGAACTGCTCGTAGGATTTTTAGTGTATTTTCCAGGAAAAATCAACAACGCTTTTTTTTGCCAATTTGGAGAAGGTGTGATTACTCGGGAACGGCTCATAAAATTTTTAATATATTTTCCAGGAAAAATCAGCAACGCTTTTTTTTCTAATTTGGAGAAGGTGTGATTACTCGGAAACGGCTCGTAAGATTTTTAGTGTATTTTCCAGGAATAATCAACAACGCTTTTTTTTCTAATTTGGAGAAGGTGTGATTACTCGGGAACTGCTCGTTGGATTTTTAGTGTATTTTCCAGGAAAAATCAGCAACGCTTTTTTTGGCCAATTTGGAGAAGGTGTGATTACTCGGGAACTGCTCGTAGGATTTTTAGTGTATTTTCCAGGAAAAATCAACAACGCTTTTTTTGGCCAATTTGGAGAAGCTGTGATTACTCGGGAACGGCTCGTAGGATTTTTGATGTTTTTTCCAGGAAAAATCAACAACGCTTTTTTTGGCCAATTTGGAGAAGGTGTGATTACTCGGGAACGGCTCGTAGGATTTTTAGTGTATTTTCCAGGAAAAATCAACAACGCTTTTTTTGGCCAATTTGGAGAAGATGGGATTACTCGGGAACGGCTCGTAGGTTTTTTAGTGTATTTTCCAGGAAAAATCAGCAACGCTTTTTTTGGCCAATTTGGAGAAGGTGTGATTACTCGGGAACTGCTCGTAGGATTTTTAGTGTATTTTCCAGGAAAAATCAACAACGCTTTTTTTGGCCAATTTGGAGAAGCTGTGATTACTCGGGAACGGCTCATAAAATTTTTAATATATTTTCCAGGAAAAATCAACAACGCTTTTTTTTTGGCCAATTTGGAGAAGGTGTGATTACTCGGGAACGGCTCGTAGGATTTTAAGTGTAATTTCCAGGAAAAATCAGCAACGCTTTTTTTTTGGCCAATTTGGAGAAGGTGTGATTACTCGGGAACGGCTCGTAGGTTTTTTAGTGTATTTTCCAGGAAAAATCAGCAACGCTTTTTTTGGCCAATTTGGAGAAGGTGTGATTACTCGGGAACGGCTCGTAGGATTTTTAGTGTATTTTCCAGGAAAAATCAGCAACGCTTTTTTTGGCCAATTTGGAGAAGGTGTGATTACTCGGGAACGGCTCGTAGGATTTTTAGTGTATTTTCCAGGAAAAATCAACAACGCTTTTTTTGGCCAATTTGGAGAAGGTGTGATTACTCGGGAACGGCTTGTAGGTTTTTTAGTGTATTTTCCAGGAAAAATCAGCAACGCTTTTTTTTCTAATTTGGAGAAGATGGGATTACTCGGGAACGGCTCGTAGGATTTTTGATGTTTTTTCCAGGAAAAATCAACAACGCTTTTTTTGGCCAATTTGGAGAAGGTGTGATTACTCGGGAACGGCTCGTAGGTTTTTTAGTGTATTTTCCAGGAAAAATCAGCAACGCTTTTTTTGGCCAATTTGGAGAAGGTGTGATTACTCGGGAACGGCTCGTAGGATTTTTAGTGTATTTTCCAGGAAAAATCAGCAACGCTTTTTTTGGCCAATTTGGAGAAGGTGTGATTACTCGGGAACGGCTCGTAGGATTTTTAGTGTATTTTCCAGGAAAAATCAACAACGCTTTTTTTGGCCAATTTGGAGAAGGTGTGATTACTCGGGAACGGCTCGTAGGTTTTTTAGTGTATTTTCCAGGAAAAATCAGCAACGCTTTTTTTTCTAATTTGGAGAAGATGGGATTACTCGGGAACGGCTCGTAGGTTTTTTAGTGTATTTTCCAGGAAAAAGCAGCAACGCTTTTTTTTCTAATTTGGAGAAGATGGGATTACTCGGGAACGGCTCGTAGGATTTTAAGTGTAATTTCCAGGAAAAATCAGCAACGCTTTTTTTTTGGCCAATTTGGAGAAGGTGTGATTACTCGGGAACGGCTCGTAGGTTTTTTAGTGTATTTTCCAGGAAAAATCAGCAACGCTTTTTTTGGCCAATTTGGAGAAGGTGTGATTACTCGGGAACTGCTCGTAGGATTTTTAGTGTATTTTCCAGGAAAAATCAACGACGCTTTTTTTTGGCCAATTTGGAGAAGATGGGATTACTCGGGAACGGCTGGTAGGATTTTTAGTGTATTTTCCAGGAAAAATCAACAACGCTTTTTTTGGCCAATTTGGAGAAGGTGTGATTACTCGGGAACTGCTCGTAGGATTTTTAGTGTATTTTCCAGGAAAAATCAACAACGCTTTTTTTTGCCAATTTGGAGAAGGTGTGATTACTCGGGAACGGCTCATAAAATTTTTAATATATTTTCCAGGAAAAATCAGCAACGCTTTTTTTTCTAATTTGGAGAAGGTGTGATTACTCGGAAACGGCTCGTAAGATTTTTAGTGTATTTTCCAGGAAAAATCAACAACGCTTTTTTTTCTAATTTGGAGAAGGTGTGATTACTCGGGAACTGCTCGTAGGATTTTTAGTGTATTTTCCAGGAAAAATCAGCAACGCTTTTTTTTGGCCAATTTGGAGAAGATGGGATTACTCGGGAACGGCTCGTAGGATTTTTGATGTTTTTTCCAGGAAAAATCAACAACGCTTTTTTTGGCCAATTTGGAGAAGGTGTGATTACTCGGGAACGGCTCGTAGGATTTTTAGTGTATTTTCCAGGAAAAATCAACAACGCTTTTTTTGGCCAATTTGGAGAAGATGGGATTACTCGGGAACGGCTCGTAGGTTTTTTAGTGTATTTTCCAGGAAAAATCAGCAACGCTTTTTTTGGCCAATTTGGAGAAGGTGTGATTACTCGGGAACTGCTCGTAGGATTTTTAGTGTATTTTCCAGGAAAAATCAACAACGCTTTTTTTGGCCAATTTGGAGAAGCTGTGATTACTCGGGAACGGCTCATAAAATTTTTAATATATTTTCCAGGAAAAATCAACAACGCTTTTTTTTTGGCCAATTTGGAGAAGGTGTGATTACTCGGGAACGGCTCGTAGGTTTTTTAGTGTATTTTCCAGGAAAAATCAGCAACGCTTTTTTTTGGCCAATTTGGAGAAGGTGTGATTACTCGGGAACGGCTCGTAGGATTTTTAGTGTTTTTTCCAGGAAAAATCAGCAACGCTTTTTTGGCCAATTTGGAGAAGGTGTGATTACTCGGGAACGGCTCGTAGGATTTTTAGTGTATTTTCCAGGAAAAATCAGCAACGCTTTTTTTGGCCAATTTGGAGAAGGTGTGATTACTCGGGAACGGCTCGTAGGATTTTTAGTGTATTTTCCAGGAAAAATCAACAACGCTTTTTTTGGCCAATTTGGAGAAGGTGTGATTACTCGGGAACGGCTCGTAGGTTTTTTAGTGTATTTTCCAGGAAAAATCAGCAACGCTTTTTTTGGCCAATTTGGAGAAGGTGTGATTACTCGGGAACGGCTCGTAGGATTTTTAGTGTATTTTCCAGGAAAAATCAGCAACGCTTTTTTTGGCCAATTTGGAGAAGGTGTAATTACTCGGGAACGGCTCGTAGGATTTTTAGTGTATTTTCCAGGAAAAATCAACAACGCTTTTTTTGGCCAATTTGGAGAAGGTGTGATTACTCGGGAACGGCTCGTAGGTTTTTTAGTGTATTTTCCAGGAAAAATCAGCAACGCTTTTTTTGGCCAATTTGGAGAAGGTGTGATTACTCGGGAACGGCTCGTAGGATTTTTAGTGTATTTTCCAGGAAAAATCAGCAACGCTTTTTTTGGCCAATTTGTGGGAGAAGGTGTGATTACTCGGGAACGGCTCGTAAGATTTTTAGTGTTTTTTCCAGGAAAAATCAACAACGCTTTTTTTGGCCAATTTGGAGAAGGTGTGATTACTCGGGAACGGCTCGTAGGTTTTTTAGTGTATTTTCCAGGAAAAATCAGCAACGCTTTTTTTGGCCAATTTGGAGAAGGTGTGATTACTCGGGAACGGCTCGTAGGATTTTTAGTGTATTTTCCAGGAAAAATCAGCAACGCTTTTTTTGGCCAATTTGGAGAAGGTGTGATTACTCGGGAACGGCTCGTAGGATTTTTAGTGTATTTTCCAGTAAAAATCAACAACGCTTTTTTTGGCCAATTTGGAGAAGGTGTGATTACTCGGGAACGGCTCGTAGGATTTTTAGTGTATTTTCCAGGAAAAATCAGCAACGCTTTTTTTGGCCAATTTGGAGAAGATGGGATTACTCGGGAACGGCTCGTAGGATTTTTGATGTTTTTTCCAGGAAAAATCAACAACGCTTTTTTTGGCCAATTTGGAGAAGGTGTGATTACTCGGGAACTGCTCGTAGGATTTTTAGTGTATTTTCCAGGAAAAATCAGCAATGCTTTTTTTTGGCCAATTTGGAGAAGGTGTGATTACTCGGGAACGGCTCGTAGGTTTTTTAGTGTATTTTCCAGGAAAAATCAGCAACGCTTTTTTTTCTAATTTGGAGAAGATGGGATTACTCGGGAACGGCTCGTAGGATTTTTAGTGTATTTTCCAGGAAAAATCAGCAACACTTTTTTTTGGCCAATTTGGAGAAGATGGGATTACTCAAGAACGGCTCGTAGGTTTTTTAGTGTATTTTCCAGGAAAAATCAGCAACGCTTTTTTTTGGCCAATTTGGAGAAGATGGGATTACTCGGGAACGGCTCGTAGGATTTTTAGTGTAATTTCCAGGAAAAATGTGCAACGCTTTTTTTTGCCAATTTGGAGAAGGTGTGATTACTCGGGAACGGCTCGTAAGATTTTTAGTGTATTTTCCAGGAAAAATCAGCAACGCTTTTTTTGGCCAATTTGGAGAAGGTGTGATTACTCAGGAACGGCTCGTAAGATTTTTGATGTTTTTTCCAGGAAAAATCAGCAACGCTTTTTTTGGCCAATTTGGAGAAGGTGTGATTACTCGGGAACGGCTCGTAGGATTTTTAGTGTATTTTCCAGGAAAAATCAGCAACACTTTTTTTTGGCCAATTTGGAGAAGATGGGATTACTCGGGAACTGCTCGTAGGATTTTTAGTGTATTTTCCAGGAAAAATCAGCAACGCTTTTTTTTGGCCAATTTGGAGAAGGTGTGATTACTCGGGAACGGCTCGTAGGATTTTTAGTGTATTTTCCAGGAAAAATCAACAACGCTTTTTTTGGCCAATTTGGAGAAGGTGTGATTACTCGGGAACGGCTCGTAGGATTTTTAGTGTATTTTCCAGGAAAAATCAGCAACGCTTTTTTTGGCCAATTTGGAGAAGATGGGATTACTCGGGAACGGCTCGTAGGATTTTTGATGTTTTTTCCAGGAAAAATCAACAACGCTTTTTTTGGCCAATTTGGAGAAGGTGTGATTACTCGGGAACTGCTCGTAGGATTTTTAGTGTATTTTCCAGGAAAAATCAGCAACGCTTTTTTTTGGCCAATTTGGAGAAGGTGTGATTACTCGGGAACGGCTCGTAGGATTTTTAGTGTATTTTCCAGGAAAAATCAACAACGCTTTTTTTGGCCAATTTGGAGAAGGTGTGATTACTCGGGAACGGCTCGTAGGTTTTTTAGTGTATTTTCCAGGAAAAATCAACAACGCTTTTTTTTTTGCCAATTTGGAGAAGGTGTGATTACTCGGGAACGGCTCGTAGGTTTTTTAGTGTATTTTCCAGGAAAAATCAGCAACGCTTTTTTTTGGCCAATTTGGAGAAGGTGTGATTACTCGGGAACGGCTCGTAGGATTTTTAGTGTATTTTCCAGGAAAAATCAGCAACGCTTTTTTGGCCAATTTGGAGAAGGTGTGATTACTCGGGAACGGCTCGTAGGATTTTTAGTGTATTTTCCAGGAAAAATCAGCAACGCTTTTTTTGGCCAATTTGGAGAAGGTGTGATTACTCGGGAACGGCTCGTAGGATTTTTAGTGTATTTTCCAGGAAAAATCAACAACGCTTTTTTTGGCCAATTTGGAGAAGATGGGATTACTCGGGAACGGCTCGTAGGTTTTTTAGTGTATTTTCCAGGAAAAATCAGCAACGCTTTTTTTGGCCAATTTGGAGAAGGTGTGATTACTCGGGAACGGCTCGTAGGATTTTTAGTGTATTTTCCAGGAAAAATCAGCAACGCTTTTTTTGGCCAATTTGGAGAAGGTGTGATTACTCGGGAACAGCTCGTAGGATTTTTAATGTATTTTCCAGGAAAAATCAACAACGCTTTTTTTGGCCAATTTGGAGAAGGTGTGATTACTCGGGAACGGCTCGTAGGTTTTTTAGTGTATTTTCCAGGAAAAATCAGCAACGCTTTTTTTGGCCAATTTGGAGAAGGTGTGATTACTCGGGAACGGCTCGTAGGATTTTTAATGTATTTTCCAGGAAAAATCAGCAACGCTTTTTTTTGGCCAATTTGGAGAAGGTGTGATTACTCGGGAACGGCTCGTAGGATTTTTGATGTTTTTTCCAGGAAAAATCAACAACGCTTTTTTTGGCCAATTTGGAGAAGGTGTGATTACTCGGGAACGGCTCGTAGGATTTTTAGTGTATTTTCCAGGAAAAATCAGCAACGCTTTTTTTTGGCCAATTTGGAGAAGATGGGATTACTCGGGAACTGCTGGTAGGATTTTTAGTGTATTTTCCAGGAAAAATCAACAACGCTTTTTTTGGCCAATTTGGAGAAGGTGTGATTACTCGGGAACTGCTCGCAGGATTTTTAGTGTATTTTCCAGGAAAAATCAACAACGCTTTTTTTTGCCAATTTGGAGAAGGTGTGATTACTCGGGAACGGCTCATAAAATTTTTAATATATTTTCCAGGAAAAATCAGCAACGCTTTTTTTTCTAATTTGGAGAAGGTGTGATTACTCGGAAACGGCTCGTAAGATTTTTAGTGTATTTTCCAGGAAAAATCAACAACGCTTTTTTTTCTAATTTGGAGAAGGTGTGATTACTCGAAAACTGCTCGTAGGATTTTTAGTGTATTTTCCAGGAAAAATCAGCAACGCTTTTTTTGGCCAATTTGGAGAAGATGGGATTACTCGGGAACGGCTCGTAGGATTTTTGATGTTTTTTCCAGGAAAAATCAACAACGCTTTTTTTGGCCAATTTGGAGAAGGTGTGATTACTCGGGAACGGCTCGTAGGATTTTTAGTGTATTTTCCAGGAAAAATCAACAACGCTTTTTTTTGGCCAATTTGGAGAAGATGGGATTACTCGGGAACGGCTCGTAGGTTTTTTAGTGTATTTTCCAGGAAAAATCAGCAACGCTTTTTTTGGCCAATTTGGAGAAGGTGTGATTACTCGGGAACTGCTCGTAGGATTTTTAGTGTATTTTCCAGGAAAAATCAACAACGCTTTTTTTGGCCAATTTGGAGAAGCTGTGATTACTCGGGAACGGCTCATAAAATTTTTAATATATTTTCCAGGAAAAATCAACAACGCTTTTTTTTTGGCCAATTTGGAGAAGGTGTGATTACTCGGGAACGGCTCGTAGGTTTTTTAGTGTATTTTCCAGGAAAAATCAGCAACGCTTTTTTTTGGCCAATTTGGAGAAGGTGTGATTACTCGGGAACGGCTCGTAGGATTTTTAGTGTATTTTCCAGGAAAAATCAGCAACGCTTTTTTTGGCCAATTTGGAGAAGGTGTGATTACTCGGGAACGGCTCGTAGGATTTTTAGTGTATTTTCCAGGAAAAATCAGCAACGCTTTTTTTGGCCAATTTGGAGAAGGTGTGATTACTCGGGAACGGCTCGTAGGATTTTTAGTGTATTTTCCAGGAAATATCAACAACGCTTTTTTTGGCCAATTTGGAGAAGGTGTGATTACTCGGGAACGGCTCGTAGGTTTTTTAGTGTATTTTCCAGGAAAAATCAGCAACGCTTTTTTTGGCCAATTTGGAGAAGGTGTGATTACTCGGGAACGGCTCGTAGGATTTTTAGTGTATTTTCCAGGAAAAATCAGCAACGCTTTTTTTGGCCAATTTGGAGAAGGTGTGATTACTCGGGAACGGCTCGTAGGATTTTTAGTGTATTTTCCAGGAAAAATCAACAACGCTTTTTTTGGCCAATTTGGAGAAGCTGTGATTACTCGGGAACGGCTCGTAGGTTTTTTAGTGTATTTTCCAGGAAAAATCAGCAACGCTTTTTTTGGCCAATTTGGAGAAGGTGTGATTACTCGGGAACGGCTCGTAGGATTTTTAGTGTATTTTCCAGGAAAAATCAGCAACGCTTTTTTTTGGCCAATTTGGAGAAGGTGTGATTACTCGGGAACGGCTCGTAAGATTTTTAGTGTATTTTCCAGGAAAAATCAACAACGCTTTTTTTGGCCAATTTGGAGAAGGTGTGATTACTCGGGAACGGCTCGTAGGTTTTTTAGTGTATTTTCCAGGAAAAATCAGCAACGCTTTTTTTTCTAATTTGGAGAAGATGGGATTACTCGGGAACGGCTCGTAGGATTTTTAGTGTATTTTCCAGGAAAAATCAGCAACACTTTTTTTTGGCCAATTTGGAGAAGATGGGATTACTCAAGAACGGCTCGTAGGTTTTTTAGTGTATTTTCCAGGAAAAATCAGCAACGCTTTTTTTTGGCCAATTTGGAGAAGATGGGATTACTCGGGAACGGCTCGTAGGATTTTTAGTGTAATTTCCAGGAAAAATGTGCAACGCTTTTTTTTGCCAATTTGGAGAAGGTGTGATTACTCGGGAACGGCTCGTAAGATTTTTAGTGTATTTTCCAGGAAAAATCAGCAACGCTTTTTTTGGCCAATTTGGAGAAGGTGTGATTACTCAGGAACGGCTCGTAAGATTTTTGATGTTTTTTCCAGGAAAAATCAGCAACGCTTTTTTTGGCCAATTTGGAGAAGGTGTGATTACTCGGGAACGGCTCGTAGGATTTTTAGTGTATTTTCCAGGAAAAATCAGCAACACTTTTTTTTGGCCAATTTGGAGAAGATGGGATTACTCGGGAACTGCTCGTAGGATTTTTAGTGTATTTTCCAGGAAAAATCAGCAACGCTTTTTTTTGGCCAATTTGGAGAAGGTGTGATTACTCGGGAACGGCTCGTAGGATTTTTAGTGTATTTTCCAGGAAAAATCAACAACGCTTTTTTTGGCCAATTTGGAGAAGGTGTGATTACTCGGGAACGGCTCGTAGGATTTTTAGTGTATTTTCCAGGAAAAATCAGCAACGCTTTTTTTGGCCAATTTGGAGAAGATGGGATTACTCGGGAACGGCTCGTAGGATTTTTGATGTTTTTTCCAGGAAAAATCAACAACGCTTTTTTTGGCCAATTTGGAGAAGGTGTGATTACTCGGGAACTGCTCGTAGGATTTTTAGTGTATTTTCCAGGAAAAATCAGCAACGCTTTTTTTTGGCCAATTTGGAGAAGGTGTGATTACTCGGGAACGGCTCGTAGGATTTTTAGTGTATTTTCCAGGAAAAATCAACAACGCTTTTTTTGGCCAATTTGGAGAAGGTGTGATTACTCGGGAACGGCTCGTAGGTTTTTTAGTGTATTTTCCAGGAAAAATCAACAACGCTTTTTTTTTTGCCAATTTGGAGAAGGTGTGATTACTCGGGAACGGCTCGTAGGTTTTTTAGTGTATTTTCCAGGAAAAATCAGCAACGCTTTTTTTTGGCCAATTTGGAGAAGGTGTGATTACTCGGGAACGGCTCGTAGGATTTTTAGTGTATTTTCCAGGAAAAATCAGCAACGCTTTTTTGGCCAATTTGGAGAAGGTGTGATTACTCGGGAACGGCTCGTAGGATTTTTAGTGTATTTTCCAGGAAAAATCAGCAACGCTTTTTTTGGCCAATTTGGAGAAGGTGTGATTACTCGGGAACGGCTCGTAGGATTTTTAGTGTATTTTCCAGGAAAAATCAACAACGCTTTTTTTGGCCAATTTGGAGAAGATGGGATTACTCGGGAACGGCTCGTAGGTTTTTTAGTGTATTTTCCAGGAAAAATCAGCAACGCTTTTTTTGGCCAATTTGGAGAAGGTGTGATTACTCGGGAACGGCTCGTAGGATTTTTAGTGTATTTTCCAGGAAAAATCAGCAACGCTTTTTTTGGCCAATTTGGAGAAGGTGTGATTACTCGGGAACAGCTCGTAGGATTTTTAATGTATTTTCCAGGAAAAATCAACAACGCTTTTTTTGGCCAATTTGGAGAAGGTGTGATTACTCGGGAACGGCTCGTAGGTTTTTTAGTGTATTTTCCAGGAAAAATCAGCAACGCTTTTTTTGGCCAATTTGGAGAAGGTGTGATTACTCGGGAACGGCTCGTAGGATTTTTAATGTATTTTCCAGGAAAAATCAGCAACGCTTTTTTTTGGCCAATTTGGAGAAGGTGTGATTACTCGGGAACGGCTCGTAAGATTTTTAGTGTATTTTCCAGGAAAAATCAACAACGCTTTTTTTGGCCAATTTGGAGAAGGTGTGATTACTCGGGAACGGCTCGCAGGTTTTTTAGTGTATTTTCTAGGAAAAATCAGCAACGCTTTTTTTTCTAATTTGGAGAAGATGGGATTACTCGGGAACGGCTCGTAGGATTTTTAGTGTATTTTCCAGGAAAAATCAGCAACACTTTTTTTTTGCCAATTTGGAGAAGATGGGATTACTCGGGAACGGCTCGTAGGTTTTTTAGTGTATTTTCCAGGAAAAATCAGCAACGCTTTTTTTTGGCCAATTTGGAGAAGATGGGATTACTCGGGAACGGCTCGTAGGATTTTTAGTGTAATTTCCAGGAAAAATGTGCAACGCTTTTTTTTGCCAATTTGGAGAAGGTGTGATTACTCGGGAACGGCTCGTAAGATTTTTAGTGTATTTTCCAGGAAAAATCAGCAACGCTTTTTTTGGCCAATTTGGAGAAGGTGTGATTACTCAGGAACGGCTCGTAAGATTTTTGATGTTTTTTCCAGGAAAAATCAGCAACGCTTTTTTTGGCCAATTTGGAGAAGGTGTGATTACTCGGGAACGGCTCGTAGGATTTTTAGTGTATTTTCCAGGAAAAATCAGCAACACTTTTTTTTGGCCAATTTGGAGAAGATGGGATTACTCGGGAACTGCTCGTAGGATTTTTAGTGTATTTTCCAGGAAAAATCAGCAACGCTTTTTTTTGGCCAATTTGGAGAAGGTGTGATTACTCGGGAACGGCTCGTAGGATTTTTAGAGTATTTTCCAGGAAAAATCAACAACGCTTTTTTTGGCCAATTTGGAGAAGGTGTGATTACTCGGGAACGGCTCGTAGGATTTTTAGTGTATTTTCCAGGAAAAATCAGCAACGCTTTTTTTGGCCAATTTGGAGAAGATGGGATTACTCGGGAACGGCTCGTAGGATTTTTGATGTTTTTTCCAGGAAAAATCAACAACGCTTTTTTTGGCCAATTTGGAGAAGGTGTGATTACTCGGGAACTGCTCGTAGGATTTTTTGTGTATTTTCCAGGAAAAATCAGCAACGCTTTTTTTTGGCCAATTTGGAGAAGGTGTGATTACTCGGGAACGGCTCGTAGGATTTTTAGTGTATTTTCCAGGAAAAATCAACAACGCTTTTTTTGGCCAATTTGGAGAAGGTGTGATTACTCGGGAACGGCTCGTAGGTTTTTTAGTGTATTTTCCAGGAAAAATCAGCAACGCTTTTTTTGGCCAATTTGGAGAAGGTGTGATTACTCGGGAACGGCTCGTAGGATTTTTAGTGTATTTTCCAGGAAAAATCAGCAACGCTTTTTTTGGCCAATTTGGAGAAGGTGTGATTACTCGGGAACGGCTCGTAGGATTTTTAGTGTATTTTCCAGGAAAAATCAACAACGCTTTTTTTGGCCAATTTGGAGAAGGTGTGATTACTCGGGAACGGCTCGTAGGTTTTTTAGTGTATTTTCCAGGAAAAATCAGCAACGCTTTTTTTTCTAATTTGGAGAAGATGGGATTACTCGGGAACGGCTCGTAGGTTTTTTAGTGTATTTTCCAGGAAAAATCAGCAACGCTTTTTTTTCTAATTTGGAGAAGATGGGATTACTCGGGAACGGCTCGTAGGTTTTTTAGTGTATTTTCCAGGAAAAATCAACAACGCTTTTTTTTGGCCAATTTGGAGAAGGTGTGATTACTCGGGAACTGCTCGTAGGATTTTTAGTGTATTTTCCAGGAAAAATCAGCAACGCTTTTTTTTCTAATTTGGAGAAGGTGTGATTACTCGGGAACGGCTCGTAGGATTTTAAGTGTAATTTCCAGGAAAAATCAGCAACGCTTTTTTTTTTGCCAATTTGGAGAAGGTGTGATTACTCGGGAACGGCTCGTAGGTTTTTTAGTGTATTTTCCAGGAAAAATCAGCAACGCTTTTTTTGGCCAATTTGGAGAAGGTGTGATTACTCGGGAACTGCTCGTAGGATTTTTAGTGTATTTTCCAGGAAAAATCAACAACGCTTTTTTTTGGCCAATTTGGAGAAGATGGGATTACTCGGGAACGGCTGGTAGGATTTTTAGTGTATTTTCCAGGAAAAATCAACAACGCTTTTTTTGGCCAATTTGGAGAAGGTGTGATTACTCGGGAACTGCTCGTAGGATTTTTAGTGTATTTTCCAGGAAAAATCAACAACGCTTTTTTTTGCCAATTTGGAGAAGGTGTGATTACTCGGGAACGGCTCATAAAATTTTTAATATATTTTCCAGGAAAAATCAGCAACGCTTTTTTTTTCTAATTTGGAGAAGGTGTGATTACTCGGAAACGGCTCGTAAGATTTTTAGTGTATTTTCCAGGAAAAATCAACAACGCTTTTTTTTCTAATTTGGAGAAGGTGTGATTACTCGGGAACTGCTCGTAGGATTTTTAGTGTATTTTCCAGGAAAAATCAGCAACGCTTTTTTTTGGCCAATTTGGAGAAGATGGGATTACTCGGGAACGGCTCGTAGGATTTTTGATGTTTTTTCCAGGAAAAATCAACAACGCTTTTTTTGGCCAATTTGGAGAAGGTGGGATTACTCGGGAACGGCTCGTAGGTTTTTTAGTGTATTTTCCAGGAAAAATCAGCAACGCTTTTTTTGGCCAATTTGGAGAAGGTGTGATTACTCGGGAACTGCTCGTAAGATTTTTAGTGTATTTTCCAGGAAAAATCAACAACGCTTTTTTGGCCAATTTGGAGAAGCTGTGATTACTCGGGAACGGCTCATAAAATTTTTAATATATTTTCCAGGAAAAATCAACAACGCTTTTTTTTTGGCCAATTTGGAGAAGGTGTGATTACTCGGGAACGGCTCGTAGGTTTTTTAGTGTATTTTCCAGGAAAAATCAGCAACGCTTTTTTTTGGCCAATTTGGAGAAGGTGTGATTACTCGGGAACGGCTCGTAGGATTTTTAGTGTATTTTCCAGGAAAAATCAGCAACGCTTTTTTTGGCCAATTTGGAGAAGGTGTGATTACTCGGGAACGGCTCGTAGGATTTTTAGTGTATTTTCCAGGAAAAATCAGCAACGCTTTTTTTGGCCAATTTGGAGAAGGTGTGATTACTCGGGAACGGCTCGTAGGATTTTTAGTGTATTTTCCAGGAAAAATCAACAACGCTTTTTTTGGCCAATTTGGAGAAGGTGTGATTACTCGGGAACGGCTCGTAGGTTTTTTAGTGTATTTTCCAGGAAAAATCAGCAACGCTTTTTTTGGCCAATTTGGAGAAGGTGTGATTACTCGGGAACGGCTCGTAGGATTTTTAGTGTATTTTCCAGGAAAAATCAGCAACGCTTTTTTTGGCCAATTTGGAGAAGGTGTGATTACTCGGGAACGGCTCGTAGGATTTTTAGTGTATTTTCCAGGAAAAATCAACAACGCTTTTTTTGGCCAATTTGGAGAAGGTGTGATTACTCGGGAACGGCTCGTAGGTTTTTTAGTGTATTTTCCAGGAAAAATCAGCAACGCTTTTTTTGGCCAATTTGGAGAAGGTGTGATTACTCAGGAACGGCTCGTAGGATTTTTAGTGTATTTTCCAGGAAAAATCAGCAACGCTTTTTTTTGGCCAATTTGGAGAAGGTGTGATTACTCGGGAACGGCTCGTAAGATTTTTAGTGTATTTTCCAGGAAAAATCAACAACGCTTTTTTTGGCCAATTTGGAGAAGGTGTGATTACTCGGGAACGGCTCGTAGGTTTTTTAGTGTATTTTCCAGGAAAAATCAGCAACGCTTTTTTTTCTAATTTGGAGAAGATGGGATTACTCGGGAACGGCTCGTAGGATTTTTAGTGTATTTTCCAGGAAAAATCAGCAACACTTTTTTTTGGCCAATTTGGAGAAGATGGGATTACTCGGGAACGGCTCGTAGGTTTTTTAGTGTATTTTCCAGGAAAAATCAGCAACGCTTTTTTTTGGCCAATTTGGAGAAGATGGGATTACTCGGGAACGGCTCGTAGGATTTTTAGTGTAATTTCCAGGAAAAATGTGCAACGCTTTTTTTTTGCCAATTTGGAGAAGGTGTGATTACTCGGGAACGGCTCGTAAGATTTTTAGTGTATTTTCCAGGAAAAATCAGCAACGCTTTTTTTGGCCAATTTGGAGAAGGTGTGATTACTCGGGAACGGCTCGTAGGATTTTTAGTGTAATTTCCAGGAAAAATCAGCAACGCTTTTTTTGGCCAATTTGGAGAAGGTGTGATTACTCGGGAACGGCTCGTAGGATTTTTAGTGTATTTTCCAGGAAAAATCAGCAACACTTTTTTTTGGCCAATTTGGAGAAGATGGGATTACTCGGGAACTGCTCGTAGGATTTTTAGTGTATTTTCCAGGAAAAATCAGCAACGCTTTTTTTTGGCCAATTTGGAGAAGGTGTGATTACTCGGGAACGGCTCGTAGGATTTTTAGTGTATTTTCCAGGAAAAATCAGCAACGCTTTTTTTTGGCCAATTTGGAGAAGGTGTGATTACTCGGGAACGGCTCGTAGGATTTTTAGTGTATTTTCCAGGAAAAATCAGCAACGCTTTTTTTTGGCCAATTTGGAGAAGATGGGATTACTCGGGAACGGCTCGTAAGATTTTTAGTGTATTTTCCAGGAAAAATCAACAACGCTTTTTTTTGCCAATTTGGAGAAGGTGTGATTACTCGGGAACGGCTCGTAAGATTTTTAGTGTATTTTCCAGGAAAAATCAACAACGCTTTTTTTGGCCAATTTGGAGAAGATGGGATTACTCGGGAACGGCTCGTAAGATTTTTAGTGTATTTTCCAGGAAAAATCAGCAACGCTTTTTTTTTGGCCAATTTGGAGAAGGTGTGATTACTCGGGAACGGCTCGTAGGTTTTTTAGTGTATTTTCCAGGAAAAATCAGCAAGGTTTTTTTTTGGCCAATTTGGAGAAGGTGTGATTACTCGGGAACGGCTCGTAGGTTTTTTAGTGTATTTTCCAGGAAAAATCAGCAACGCTTTTTTTTGGCCAATTTGGAGAAGATGGGATTACTCGGGAACGGCTCGTAGGTTTTTTAGTGTATTTTCCAGGAAAAATCAGCAACGCTTTTTTTTTGGCCAATTTGGAGAAGGTGTGATTACTCGGGAACGGCTCGTAGGATTTTTAGTGTATTTTCCAGGAAAAATCAGCAAGGTTTTTTTTTGGCCAATTTGGAGAAGGTGTGATTACTCGGGAACGGCTCGTAGGTTTTTTAGTGTATTTTCCAGGAAAAATCAGCAACGCTTTTTTTTGGCCAATTTGCAGAAGATGGGATTACTCGGGAACGGCTCGTAGGTTTTTTAGTGTATTTTCCAGGAAAAATCAGCAACGCTTTTTTTTGGCCAATTTGGAGAAGGTGTGATTACTCGGGAACGGCTCGTAGGATTTTTAGTGTAATTTCCAGGAAAAATCAACAACGCTTTTTTTTGCCAATTTGGAGAAGGTGTGATTACTCGGGAACGGCTCGTAGGATTTTTAGTGTATTTTCCAGGAAAAATCAACAACGCTTTTTTTGGCCAATTTGGAGAAGGTGTGATTACTCGGAAACGGCTCGTAAGATTTTTGATGTTTTTTCCAGGAAAAATCAGCAACGCTTTTTTTGGCCAATTTGGAGAAGGTGTGATTACTCGGGAACGGCTCGTAAGATTTTTAGTGTATTTTCCAGGAAAAATCAGCAACGCTTTTTTTGGCCAATTTGGAGAAGATGGGATTACTAGGGAACGGCTCGTAGGTTTTTTAGTGTATTTTCCAGGAAAAATCAGCAACGCTTTTTTTTGGCCAATTTGGAGAAGGTGTGATTACTCGGGAACGGCTCGTAGGTTTTTTAGTGTATTTTCCAGGAAAAATCAGCAACGCTTTTTTTTGGCCAATTTGGAGAAGGTGTGATTACTCGGGAACGGCTCGTAGGATTTTTAGTGTATTTTCCAGGAAAAATCAGCAACGCTTTTTTTTGGCCAATTTGGAGAAGGTGTGATTACTCGGGAACGGCTCGTAAGATTTTTGATGTATTTTCCAGGAAAAATCAGCAACGCTTTTTTTTGGCCAATTTGGAGAAGGTGTGATTACTCGGGAACGGCTCGTAGGTTTTGTAGTGTATTTTCCAGGAAAAATCAGCAACGCTTTTTTTTGGCCAATTTGGAGAAGGTGTGATTACTCGGGAACGGCTCGTAGGATTTTTAGTGTATTTTCCAGGAAAAATCAACAACGCTTTTTTTGGCCAATTTGGAGAAGGTGTGATTACTCGGAAACGGCTCGTAAGATTTTTAGTGTATTTTCCAGGAAAAATCAGCAACGCTTTTTTTTCTAATTTGGAGAAGGTGTGATTACTCGGGAACGGCTCGTAAGATTTTTAGTGTATTTTCCAGGAAAAATCAGCAACGCTTTTTTTGGCCAATTTGGAGAAGGTGTGATTACTCGGGAACGGCTCGTAGGATTTTTAGTGTTTTTTCCAGGAAAAATCAGCAACGCTTTTTTTTGCCAATTTGGAGAAGATGGGATTACTCGGGAACGGCTCGTAGGTTTTTTAGTGTATTTTCCAGGAAAAATCAGCAAGGTTTTTTTTTGGCCAATTTGGAGAAGGTGTGATTACTCGGGAACGGCTCGTAGGATTTTTGATGTTTTTTCCAGGAAAAATCAGCAACGCTTTTTTTGGCCAATTTGGAGAAGGTGTGATTACTCGGGAACGGCTCGTAAGATTTTTGATGTATTTTTCAGGAAAAATCAGCAACGCTTTTTTTGGCCAATTTGGAGAAGGTGTGATTACTCGGGAACGGCTCGTAGGTTTTTTAGTGTATTTTCCAGGAAAAATCAGCAACGCTTTTTTTTGGCCAATTTGGAGAAGGTGTGATTACTCGGGAACGGCTCGTAGGATTTTAAGTGTATTTTCCAGGAAAAATTAGCAACGCTTTTTTTTGCCAATTTGGAGAAGGTGTGATTACTCGGGAACGGCTCGTAGGTTTTTTAGTGTATTTTCCAGGAAAAATCAACAACGCTTTTTTTGGCCAATTTGGAGAAGGTGTGATTACTCGGGAACGGCTCGTAGGTTTTTTAGTGTATTTTCCAGGAAAAATCAGCAACGCTTTTTTTTCTAATTTGGAGAAGATGGGATTACTCGGGAACGGCTCGTAGGATTTTTAGTGTAATTTCCAGGAAAAATCAGCAAGGTTTTTTTTGGCCAATTTGGAGATGGTGTGATTACTCGGGAACGGCTCGTAGGATTTTTGATGTTTTTTCCAGGAAAAATCAGCAACGCTTTTTTTGGCCAATTTGGAGAAGGTGTGATTACTCGGGAACGGCTCGTAGGATTTTTAGTGTATTTTCCAGGAAAAATCAGCAACGCTTTTTTTGGCCAATTTGGAGAAGATGGGATTACTCGGGAACGGCTCGTAAGATTTTTGATGTTTTTTCCAGGAAAAATCAGCAACGCTTTTTTTTGGCCAATTTGGAGAAGATGGGATTACTCGGGAACGGCTCGTAAGATTTTTAGTGTATTTTCCAGGAAAAATCAGCAACGCTTTTTTTGGCCAATTTGGAGAAGGTGTGATTACTCGGGAACGGCTCGTAAGATTTTTAGTGTATTTTCCAGGAAAAATCAGCAACACTTTTTTTGGCCAATTTGGAGAAGGTGTGATTACTCGGGAACGGCTCGTAGGTTTTTTAGTGTATTTTCCAGGAAAAATCAGCAACGCTTTTTTTTGGCCAATTTGGAGAAGGTGTGATTACTCGGGAACGGCTCGTAAGATTTTTGATGTTTTTTCCAGGAAAAATCAGCAACGCTTTTTTTGGCCAATTTGGAGAAGGTGTGATTACTCGGGAACGGCTCGTAGGATTTTTAGTGTATTTTTCAGGAAAAATCAGCAACGCTTTTTTTGGCCAATTTGGAGAAGGTGTGATTACTCGGGAACGGCTCGTAAGATTTTTAGTGTATTTTCCAGGAAAAATGTGCAACGCTTTTTTTGGCCAATTTGGAGAAGATGGGATTACTCGGGAACGGCTCGTAAGATTTTTAGTGTTTTTTCCAGGAAAAATCAGCAACGCTTTTTTTTGGCCAATTTGGAGAAGGTGTGATTACTCGGGAACGGCTCGTAGGATTTTTAGTGTATTTTCCAGGAAAAATCAGCAACGCTTTTTTTGGCCAATTTGGAGAAGATGTGATTACTCGGGAACGGCTCGTAGGATTTTGAGTGTATTTTCCAGGAAAAATCAGCAACGCTTTTTTTGGCCAATTTGGAGAAGATGGGATTACTCGGGAACGGCTCGTAGGTTTTTTAGTGTATTTTCCAGGAAAAATCAGCAACGCTTTTTTTGGCCAATTTGGAGAAGGTGTGATTACTCGGGAACGGCTCGTAGGATTTTTAGTGTATTTTCCAGGAAAAATCAGCAACGCTTTTTTTGGCCAATTTGGAGAAGGTGTGATTACTCGGGAACGGCTCGTAAGATTTTTAGTGTATTTTCCAGGAAAAATCAGCAACGCTTTTTTTGGCCAATTTGGAGAAGGTGTGATTACTCGGGAACGGCTCGTAAGATTTTTAGTGTATTTTCCAGGAAAAATCAGCAACGCTTTTTTTGGCCAATTTGGAGAAGATGGGATTACTAGGGAACGGCTCGTAGGTTTTTTAGTGTATTTTCCAGGAAAAATCAGCAACGCTTTTTTTTGGCCAATTTGGAGAAGGTGTGATTACTCGGGAACGGCTCGTAGGTTTTTTAGTGTATTTTCCAGGAAAAATCAGCAACGCTTTTTTTTGGCCAATTTGGAGAAGGTGTGATTACTCGGGAACGGCTCGTAGGATTTTTAGTGTATTTTCCAGGAAAAATCAGCAACGCTTTTTTTTGGCCAATTTGGAGAAGGTGTGATTACTCGGGAACGGCTCGTAAGATTTTTGATGTATTTTCCAGGAAAAATCAGCAACGCTTTTTTTTGGCCAATTTGGAGAAGGTGTGATTACTCGGGAACGGCTCGTAGGTTTTGTAGTGTATTTTCCAGGAAAAATCAGCAACGCTTTTTTTTGGCCAATTTGGAGAAGGTGTGATTACTCGGGAACGGCTCGTAGGATTTTTAGTGTATTTTCCAGGAAAAATCAACAACGCTTTTTTTGGCCAATTTGGAGAAGGTGTGATTACTCGGAAACGGCTCGTAAGATTTTAAGTGTATTTTCCAGGAAAAATCAGCAACGCTTTTTTTTCTAATTTGGAGAAGGTGTGATTACTCGGGAACGGCTCGTAAGATTTTTAGTGTATTTTCCAGGAAAAATCAGCAACGCTTTTTTTGGCCAATTTGGAGAAGGTGTGATTACTCGGGAACGGCTCGTAGGATTTTTAGTGTTTTTTCCAGGAAAAATCAGCAACGCTTTTTTTTGCCAATTTGGAGAAGATGGGATTACTCGGGAACGGCTCGTAGGTTTTTTAGTGTATTTTCCAGGAAAAATCAGCAAGGTTTTTTTTTGGCCAATTTGGAGAAGGTGTGATTACTCGGGAACGGCTCGTAGGATTTTTGATGTTTTTTCCAGGAAAAATCAGCAACGCTTTTTTTGGCCAATTTGGAGAAGGTGTGATTACTCGGGAACGGCTCGTAAGATTTTTGATGTATTTTTCAGGAAAAATCAGCAACGCTTTTTTTGGCCAATTTGGAGAAGGTGTGATTACTCGGGAACGGCTCGTAGGTTTTTTAGTGTATTTTCCAGGAAAAATCAGCAACGCTTTTTTTTGGCCAATTTGGAGAAGGTGTGATTACTCGGGAACGGCTCGTAGGATTTTTAGTGTATTTTCCAGGAAAAATCAGCAACGCTTTTTTTGGCCAATTTGGAGAAGGTGTGATTACTCGGGAACGGCTCGTAAGATTTTTAGTGTATTTTCCAGGAAAAATCAGCAACGCTTTTTTTGGCCAATTTGGAGAAGGTGTGATTACTCGGGAACGGCTCGTAAGATTTTTAGTGTATTTTCCAGGAAAAATCAGCAACGCTTTTTTTTCTAATTTGGAGAAGGTGTGATTACTCGGAAACGGCTCGTAAGATTTTTGATGTTTTTTCCAGGAAAAATCAGCAACGCTTTTTTTTCTAATTTGGAGAAGCTGTGATTACTCGGGAACGGCTCGTAAGATTTTTGATGTTTTTTCCAGGAAAAATCAGCAACGCTTTTTTTGGCCAATTTGGAGAAGGTGTGATTACTCGGGAACGGCTCGTAAGATTTTTGATGTTTTTTCCAGGAAAAATCAGCAACGCTTTTTTTGGCCAATTTGGAGAAGGTGTGATTACTCGGGAACGGCTCGTAAGATTTTTAGTGTATTTTCCAGGAAAAATCAGCAACGCTTTTTTTGGCCAATTTGGAGAAGATGGGATTACTCGGGAACGGCTCGTAGGTTTTTTAGTGTATTTTCCAGGAAAAATCAACAACGCTTTTTTTTCTAATTTGGAGAAGATGGGATTACTCGGGAACGGCTCGTAGGTTTTTTAGTGTATTTTCCAGGAAAAATCAGCAACGCTTTTTTTGGCCAATTTGGAGAAGGTGTGATTACTCGGGAACGGCTCGTAAGATTTTTAGTGTATTTTCCAGGAAAAATCAGCAACGCTTTTTTTTGCCAATTTGGAGAAGGTGTGATTACTCGGGAATGGCTCGTAGGATTTTTAGTGTATTTTCCAGGAAAAATCAGCAACGCTTTTTTTGGCCAATTTGGAGAAGGTGTGATTACTCGGGAACTGCTCGTAGGATTTTTAGTGTATTTTCCAGGAAAAATCAACAACGCTTTTTTTGGCCAATTTGGAGAAGGTGTGATTACTCGGGAACGGCTCGTAAGATTTTTGATGTTTTTTCCAGGAAAAATCAGCAACGTTTTTTTTGGCCAATTTGGAGAAGGTGTGATTACTCGGGAACGGCTCGTAGGATTTTTAGTGTATTTTCCAGGAAAAATCAGCAACGCTTTTTTTGGCCAATTTGGAGAAGATGGGATTACTCGGGAACGGCTCGTAAGATTTTTGATGTTTTTTCCAGGAAAAATCAGCAACGCTTTTTTTTGCCCAATTTGGAGAAGATGGGATTACTCGGGAACGGCTCGTAAGATTTTTAGTGTATTTTCCAGGAAAAATCAGCAACGCTTTTTTTGGCCAATTTGGAGAAGGTGTGATTACTCGGGAATGGCTCGTAAGATTTTTAGTGTATTTTCCAGGAAAAATCAGCAACACTTTTTTTGGCCAATTTGGAGAAGGTGTGATTACTCGGGAACGGCTCGTAGGTTTTTTAGTGTCTTTTCCAGGAAAAATCAGCAACGCTTTTTTTTGGCCAATTTGGAGAAGGTGTGATTACTCGGGAACGGCTCGTAAGATTTTTGATGTTTTTTCCAGGAAAAATGTGCAACGCTTTTTTTGGCCAATTTGGAGAAGATGGGATTACTCGGGAACGGCTCGTAAGATTTTTAGTGTTTTTTCCAGGAAAAATCAGCAACGCTTTTTTTTGGCCAATTTGGAGAAGGTGTGATTACTCGGGAACGGCTCGTAGGATTTTTAGTGTATTTTCCAGGAAAAATCAGCAACGCTTTTTTTGGCCAATTTGGAGAAGGTGTGATTACTCGGGAACGGCTCGTAGGATTTTTAGTGTATTTTCCAGGAAAAATCAGCAACGCTTTTTTTTGGTAATTTGGAGAAGGTGTGATTACTCGGGAATGGCTCGTAGGATTTTTAGTGTATTTTCCAGGAAAAATCAACAACGCTTTTTTTGGCCAAATTGGAGAAGCTGTGATTACTCGGGAACGGCTCGTAGGATTTTTAGTGTATTTTCCAGGAAAAATCAGCAACGCTTTTTTTTGGTAATTTGGAGAAGGTGTGATTACTCGGGAATGGCTCGTAGGATTTTTAGTGTATTTTCCAGGAAAAATCAGCAACGCTTTTTTTGGCCAATTTGGAGAAGGTGTGATTACTCGGGAACTGCTCGTAGGATTTTTAGTGTATTTTCCAGGAAAAATCAACAACGCTTTTTTTGGCCAATTTGGAGAAGGTGTGATAACTCGGGAACGGCTCGTAGAATTTTTAGTGTATTTTCCAGGAAAAATCAGCAACGCTTTTTTTGGCCAATTTGGAGAAGGTGTGATTACTCGGGAACGGCTCGTAGGATTTTTAGTGTATTTTCCAGGAAAAATCAGCAACGCTTTTTTTTGCCAATTTGGAGAAGGTGTGATTACTCGGGAACGGCTCGTAGGTTTTTTAGTGTATTTTCCAGGAAAAATCAACAACGCTTTTTTTGGCCAATTTGGAGAAGGTGTGATTACTCGGGAACGGCTCGTAGGATTTTTAGTGTATTTTGCAGGAAAAATCAGCAACGCTTTTTTTGGCCAATTTGGAGAAGGTGTGATTACTCGGGAACGGCTCGTAGGATTTTTATTGTATTTTCCAGGAAAAATCAGCAACGCTTTTTTTTCTAATTTGGAGAAGGTGTGATTACTCGGGAACGGCTCGTAGGTTTTTTAGTGTATTTTCCAGGAAAAATCAACAACGCTTTTTTTTGGCCAATTTGGAGAAGGTGTGATTACTCGGGAACGGCTCGTAAGATTTTTAGTGTATTTTCCAGGAAAAATCAACAACGCTTTTTTTTGGCCAATTTGGAGAAGGTGTGATTACTCGGAAACGGCTCGTAGGTTTTTTAGTGTATTTTCCAGGAAAAATCAGCAACGCTTTTTTTTCTAATTTGGAGAAGGTGTGATTACTCGGGAACGGCTCGTAGGTTTTTTAGTGTATTTTCCAGGAAAAATCAACAACGCTTTTTTTTGGCCAATTTGGAGAAGGTGTGATTACTCGGGAACGGCTCGTAAGATTTTTGATGTTTTTTCCAGGAAAAATCAGCAACGCTTTTTTTTGGCCAATTTGGAGAAGGTGTGAATACTCGGGAACGGCTCGTAGGATTTTTAGTGTATTTTCCAGGAAAAATCAACAACGCTTTTTTTGGCCAATTTGGAGAAGGTGTGATTACTCGGGAACGGCTCGTAGGATTTTAAGTGTATTTTCCAGGAAAAATTAGCAACGCTTTTTTTTTGCCAATTTGGAGAAGGTGTGATTACTCGGGAACGGCTCGTAAGATTTTTAGTGTATTTTCCAGGAAAAATCAGCAACGCTTTTTTTGGCCAATTTGGAGAAGGTGTGATTACTCGGGAATGGCTCGTAGGATTTTTAGTGTATTTTCCAGGAAAAATCAGCAACGCTTTTTTTTCTAATTTGGAGAAGATGGGATTACTCGGGAACGGCTCATAAAATTTTTAGTGTATTTTCCAGGAAAAATCAGCAACGCTTTTTTTTGCCAATTTGGAGAAGGTGTGATTACTCGGGAACGGCTCGTAGGTTTTTTAGTGTATTTTCCAGGAAAAATCAACAACGCTTTTTTTGGCCAATTTGGAGAAGGTGTGATTACTCGGGAACGGCTCGTAAGATTTTTGATGTTTTTTCCAGGAAAAATCAGCAACGCTTTTTTTTGGCCAATTTGGAGAAGGTGTGATTACTCGGGAACGGCTCGTAGGTTTTTTAGTGTATTTTCCAGGAAAAATCAACAACGCTTTTTTTGGCCAATTTGGAGAAGGTGTGATTACTCGGGAACGGCTCGTAAGATTTTTAGTGTATTTTCCAGGAAAAATCAACAACGCCTTTTTTTGGCCAATTTGGAGAAGGTGTGATTACTCGGGAACGGCTCGTAGGTTTTTTAGTGTATTTTCCAGGAAAAATCAACAACGCTTTTTTTGGCCAATTTGGAGAAGGTGTGATTACTCGGGAACGGCTCGTAAGATTTTTGATGTTTTTTCCAGGAAAAATCAGCAACGCTTTTTTTTGGCCAATTTGGAGAAGGTGTGATTACTCGGGAATGGCTCGTAGGTTTTTTAGTGTATTTTCCAGGAAAAATCAACAACGCTTTTTTTGGCCAATTTGGAGAAGGTGTGATTACTCGGGAACGGCTCGTAAGATTTTTGATGTTTTTTCCAGGAAAAATCAGCAACGCTTTTTTTTGCCCAATTTGGAGAAGATGGGATTACTCGGGAACGGCTCGTAGGATTTTTAGTGTATTTTCCAGGAAAAATCAGCAACGCTTTTTTTGGCCAATTTGGAGAAGGTGTGATTACTCGGCAACGGCTCGTAAGATTTTTAGTGTATTTTCCAGGAAAAATCAGCAACGCTTTTTTTTCTAATTTGGAGAAGGTGTGATTACTCGGAAACGGCTCGTAAGATTTTTGATGTTTTTTCCAGGAAAAATCAGCAACGCTTTTTTTTCTAATTTGGAGAAGGTGTGATTACTCGGGAACGGCTCGTAGGTTTTTTAGTGTATTTTCCAGGAAAAATCAGCAACGCTTTTTTTTTGGCCAATTTGGAGAAGGTGTGATTACTCGGGAACGGCTCGTAAGATTTTTAGTGTATTTTCCAGGAAAAATCAGCAACACTTTTTTTGGCCAATTTGGAGAAGGTGTGATTACTCGGGAACGGCTCGTAGGTTTTTTAGTGTATTTTCCAGGAAAAATCAGCAACGTTTTTTTTTTGGCCAATTTGGAGAAGGTGTGATTACTCGGGAACGGCTCGTAGAATTTTTAGTGTATTTTTCAGGAAAAATCAGCAACGCTTTTTTTGGCCAATTTGGAGAAGGTGTGATTACTCGGGAACGGCTCGTAGGATTTTTAGTGTATTTTCCAGGAAAAATCAGCAACGCTTTTTTTTGCCAATTTGGAGAAGGTGTGATTACTCGGGAACGGCTCGTAGGTTTTTTAGTGTATTTTCCAGGAAAAATCAACAACGCTTTTTTTGGCCAATTTGGAGAAGGAGTGATTACTCGGGAACGGCTCGTAGGATTTTTAGTGTATTTTCCAGGAAAAATCAGCAACGCTTTTTTTGGCCAATTTGGAGAAGGTGTGATTACTCGGGAACGGCTCGTAGGATTTTTAGTGTATTTTCCAGGAAAAATCAGCAACGCTTTTTTTTGGTAATTTGGAGAAGGTGTGATTACTCGGGAATGGCTCGTAGAATTTTAGTGTATTTTCAAGGAAAAATCAACAACGCTTTTTTTGGCCAATTTGGAGAAGCTGTGATTACTCGGGAACGGCTCGTAAGATTTTTAGTGTATTTTCCAGGAAAAATCAGCAACGCTTTTTTTTTCTAATTTGGAGAAGGTGTGATTACTCGGGAACGGCTCGTAGGATTTTAAGTGTAATTTCCAGGAAAAATCAGCAACGCTTTTTTTTGGCCAATTTGGAGAAGGTGTGATTACTCGGGAACGGCTCGTAAGATTTTTGATGTTTTTTCCAGGAAAAATCAGCAACGCTTTTTTTTGGCCAATTTGGAGAAGGTGTGATTACTCGGGAATGGCTCGTAGAATTTTAGTGTATTTTCAAGGAAAAATCAACAACGCTTTTTTTGGCCAATTTGGAGAAGCTGTGATTACTCGGGAACGGCTCGTAAGATTTTTAGTGTATTTTCCAGGAAAAATCAGCAACGCTTTTTTTTTCTAATTTGGAGAAGGTGTGATTACTCGGGAACGGCTCGTAGGTTTTTTAGTGTATTTTCCAGGAAAAATCAACAACGCTTTTTTTGGCCAATTTGGAGAAGGTGTGATTACTCGGGAACGGCTCGTAAGATTTTTGATGTTTTTTCCAGGAAAAATCAGCAACGCTTTTTTTTGGCCAATTTGGAGAAGGTGTGATTACTCGGGAATGGCTCGTAGGTTTTTTAGTGTATTTTCCAGGAAAAATCAACAACGCTTTTTTTGGCCAATTTGGAGAAGGTGTGATTACTCGGGAACGGCTCGTAAGATTTTTGATGTTTTTTCCAGGAAAAATCAGCAACGCTTTTTTTGGCCAATTTGGAGAAGGTGT